>VZRW01003758.1:307445-573364 GCA_013398125.1 Aegotheles bennettii | reverse complement strand
GTGGCTGTGCTGCTGGGGAGGGGGTGCCGGCAAGGTGGGGGTGTGTGGTGATCCATGGAAAGCACCGTGTGAGCTGGGTTTGGTTGTAAGCTGCAGTTCAGGCACTGCTCAGGTTGAGTCAGGGTCTCCGAAGGGGGGTGGTGAGGGTTTCCCACCTCCCTGCTTCTGTCTGCTATGGGAAATCCCCATTTACCATCTTTCTCACTCTTCCTGAGCAATGAGCAGGTGGATTTTGTCAGTGCTCTCCCCTCAGGTTCCCCATGTGTGCAGCTTTGGTTGAATTTCACAGCCCCACTGGTGCTGGAGCTGGCTCAAAGAGGGCAGTGCTCAGGGTGTGTGTACACAGTGGCTGGGTATTGTACAGTCCACAGAACAGCAGGCCCCCTGAACCACTTAAAAAGCATGTCCTGCTTTTTGATTTGCTAAATCTTAGTCTTTATTCTTCCCTGCTGTGAGGCTGGGGCTCTTTTTCTGCTTTTTTTCTACTTTTATTGTTTATACCAGAGGCATCCTGATCCCTTCGTGGCTGGAAATAGCACACACCCAGCAGCCTGTTCTGCTGAAAATTTTGCCACTGCAGGATAAACTTGACTTTGTAACTGTTTGATACTGTTTTTTAAATATTATCAATAATATGATTTATTTATAAACATCACAGGGTTCCTACTTTCTCCATGGTATGTTTTATCTGTAATAGATGTTTATATACATTCTACATTGTCTCTGGCAAAATTGCTTCCTTTGCTGCTACTAATTGAACTCATATTTTATTGTATCTTCACTTTAAGTGTTATTATTTGTGTCAGTTGTCTGTCTGTTTCAATTTATGCTTGCATAGAACTAATACAGTTTTATGCTTCTAGATGCACATAGTATAGACAAACAGTTTTATCTCAAGCCATCTTTACAAGTATGCTGTATTTTAGCAGCCCTTTTAGGCTTCTGGAGACTGAGATTTTCCATACATAGCAAATTTCTTGGATATTCTCTTTATCCAAACCCAAACTAGAAACGTTAGAGGACACGGTGTGTTTTTGTAGAACGTGTAAATAACTGAGACACTGTGATAAGCATCGTGCTTTTGAGGCATTCCCTTGTAAATTACAAAAGAGTGTGTTTTCAGCTAGCTGTTGGCATTCAGGAAACCCAAACAGAGAAATGTAAGCAAGCGTGCTCTTCAGTTGCCTGTGGGACCAAATTCTCCTTGCAGTCCAAGCCGTGTTGCTGACAGAGGTTGCCACGTTGGAGTGGAGTCTGTCTGAGGTGCTGGTGCTCTCCCATCTTTGCAGCTGTTGGTGGCCGGGTGTTTAATATGTGTCCAAGCAGAACTCTTGCTTTTATGTCTGCAGATTTATCATCTTCCCTGAAAGCAGTGGTACCTCTGCCTTTATTTTCATGGTGAGCTTCAGACAGCTTAAGAGATAGGCAGAGCAAAACCTCCCTTTGAGAGTTCAGCCAAGTTATGTGAAATCATCCTGTGGGTGAGCGTGGCTGTTATTCCACCTAATTTTACAACAGCCCCCTTTGCTATTGTGAGAAATAAAGTTTTGATTCTACAGTCTTCAGCTCAAAAAGATGAGAGAGTAATTGGGAAGAAAGCAAAACACATTAAGTAAATTTTCTTCGCAAGAGCGCTATTGATTTAATATTTGTAAAGTAATTATAAATGATTCTGAAATAGCCTCAGGTGCTAATCCTGTTCCTGAATCTCCCTGGCAGTTTTTGTGATTTTTTTTTTTCTCTAGATAACCATGGAAACCTCATACATTTAGAATAAGCAATAAGCACATACAATGTACTATCGAATGTGAAAAAACATGCCAAAGGAAAAAAGTCTTTCCTTTTGTCTCCCCTTCCTGGCTTAACCTTCATGGCTCTAAAGGAGGGAAGAACAATTTTTTGCAGAAGCTTGTCACCTTTGTACAGTTGGATTGGCACTGTTGCCTGGAAAAATTTATTTTCTTATGTATTTTATTATTGCATTTTCTTGTAAGCAATGGATTCTGGGCTTAGAAGTCCTGTCATTGTGCAGTAAGTGGGCATTGCCTCTGCTGTGACTGGGGTACAGGTGTTTCTGTTTACATGCACCACTGCAAGCTTGCAGAGGATTTGAGGGACAGACAGAGCCCAAATGACCTCTGTCATATGCTGTGATACTGGAGCCTTGGTAAGGGGAAGGCTAATGATCACTTTGTTAACTGCCTCCTCATTCCCTGGGGAGTATCCACACCTGAACTTAATCTGGATACCAAGCCGGGACCAATGGAAACATGGGCAGATGGGTTTTTTTAACCCCAAACTTCTCTGGTTTAAAACTTAATGTTGTTTTATTGTGAAGTTTCATAGAAATGGGGCTAGAGATATGTTTTTAATTGCAATGATATATATAATCGTTGCTGAGGGGGGTTGGTGGATGTTCATATGTACAGAAGTCTTTGCTTTTGTCATTTGGTCTGAGGAAGGAAGGAGGCCTGTGCCATGCCTTTCTGCATCTCTCAGGATATATAAGCACTCTGAGAATGACACAATAGTATTAGCGTCTGGAATAGTTACTAATATTTTAAATAGGTAGCTGCTAAAAAAAAAGAAAGGAGGAATTTCAATGAAATACCTGCAGAGACTGTGGAGCGGTGTGGAAGGAAACAGCTGTTAAATTCTCTGGTACATATTGGATGTTTTGTTGCACATTGCTGAATTGTTCCTTGTGGTGCACTATTTCAGCTTTATGACATGGCACTCAGTGCTTTGAGAGAGCGTGTGCTTTCCTGGTACGCTGCTGTTCACGTTCATTATTTTTCTTTTGGGGTCGGAATGCTAATTGATTGTTTTGATATTATCATCTCTTTTAATTACTGTTTTCAGTTTGTGAAAGCATGCTAAATTTTCCCTGCTGATGTGGTGCGGTTTCTCTCTCCTCTTGCCTCCTCTTAGCTCTTGATGGGCAGTGTTGTACACAGTGAGATCCTACCTGTGAAGAGTAGGACCTTTAAAATAAGGACTATAAATCACAAGAATCTGGATATTTCAGCGACAAATGTAGCAAACTATAATTTAACCATTCCCTATAGTGCATTTCCACAGTATCAAAAGGAGGCCTTGAATAACTCTGCTTTTTTTAAAACAAAAGAATTCATTTGGTTGCCCTGTAGAAAATATTTTTAATCATGAGGAAAAACTTCCATGTTTTAAATTCAGCTATGCTCCTAAATTATTTGTATATTTTGGAAAATCTACCTAAGAGTTCAGAGGGAATTAACAAATGGGTCAAAACTCTTCTCTCAGTCACTTCTTGTGAGTTAGCCCATCTCCCTCTGAAATGAATTGCAGAATGTTGTGTATTGTTTAAAGTAAGACTGTAAGAGTAGTAATAGTAGGGAAAAAAAAGACCCCCAAACCAGTAGCTGGTTTTCTGTTGTAATACTTGGCTGTGTAAGGGAAAAGCTGTTTGGCCACTGCTCCTAAACCTTTGCTGGTTCACGATCTCTTGTGCTGCAGTCATCGAACTGAAAGAAACACTGAGTTTCATTTTCCTTATTAGCCTCAGTTTTAATCTTCTAATTTCCTGTGGCCATGTGCAACACCAGAGGATTTAATGGGCATCATGTTGCCTGCTAATTATGTATCGTGTTAACCAGCCGGACAGTTCAGCAATCGTGGGATCAGAGACATGCAATTGATTTTGAAAGGTGTTGATAGTGGACATATGTTGGTAAAGTGCTTTGAAATGCCTGAAATAAAAATGCTATAAAAGTCCAGAATTAAAAGGATAATTCTGTGTTACAGCAATAGGCAGGAGAATAAGTAATAGGGGATTAAAATTACAAATGATGCTTATCTAGTTCAGTGTGTGATAGTAGCATCAAATGTGAGTGACATTTCTAACCTTAATGCTGATGAAAGCCAAGAAACCAACAAGAAATGAACATGTTTTTGCTAGGTGGTTGGTTGTTATACTGAAATGTTACTGAGAAATCATGAGAAGCAAGGGCAGGATTTGTTAAGTGTTCTCATCCGTGACCTCATCAATTTCTTTGCTGCGTTTTCCAGTGTTTTGTCTAATTTAGTGTTGAATAACTTCATTCTCTGTGGGAAAAATACTCTATTTTATGTGAGATCTTGCTGTTAAGAAATGTTTTCTGATGCTCAGCCTGTGCTGCCCTCTTTGCTAAGTCCATCTTACTCTTTCATTTATGTCCCTTAGAGTCATGTCGTGTAATTCTTCTCCCTTCTCCATGATTTACACTATCGTTATGTTTCTTCATAGCTGTCTGTGTGCCAGGTGAACCTATTTAGTTATTTAATTTTAGCTGTAAAACAAGGACTGATATTTTGTTTAAGAGCCACTGGGAACCTCTTTGTAGCCACTCCTGTATCTCTTTTGCTGACTTGTGATTTCCAGTTTGCCAGGTCTGTTACAAGTGGTACTGCCAAGCTTTTTTCTAAAGATCATGATTGCATCTAAGACATCTTGCTAGAGAAAAGTTCGATCTTCTCTTGAATTCATTTTTGTCATGTATGAATTTGTATTTGAATCTGTATAAAAGCTTGTGTGAATATGTATAAAAGCATGCACACGGTCATGTGGTGGTTGTACAGGTGAAGGCCACGCTGTTCATCCTGGATTGTCCATGCTGCTGCGCTGGGGAGTCATGTACAGCTGACACAGTGCTGTGAGTTTTCTTCTGGTTACCCAGTCCCGCATGCCAGATATGGGAAATCAAAGGCAACCTGCTACTTGGATGCATCCCTGTTCTTCTCATGATCCCTGCATTGTGGGGGTGTGCCTTCTTGTCACACAGCACAGGAGGCTAGCTCCACTCAAGTCACACACTTGCTGAAGTCCTTCCCTGAAAATCCACTTCACTAAGCATTTTCTTATCAATGATTCTTGGGTGATTATTCCTGGAAGCAATTTCTAGAGCAAAGTATCAGTAGGGGTAGAAGTGTTGTGTTGCTGTAAGGTAGAGTGGAGCTGATATACAAAAACGTGTTATCTAAGGTAAAGTTACAGTGGGAAGTTCTTGTATAATATTTTGAAAAGGTGTTACTGCAGATAGGTGTGATCTCTGAGGGTGGGGTGTGTGGAAGACACTAATGTTTGTATTTCTTTTTAGGGAAAGAAAGGTTAAGCAAAACTGTTGTTTGCAACGGATGTGTAAAGCAGCAAGAATTAAGTGGATTGTAAGTAGGCTGTTTTCTGATTGTCATGAGGGGAGAGGGAATATGATTTTCCACTTGTAATGCGTTTTCATTTTATGTGACACAATGCATCCATATGACTTTTTGTTGTGGTAGGTTGGACTTCTGGTCTAGAAAAAAAACAACAGTTTAATTATGAAGCTGAAGCAAAAAAATCTAAAGAGACTATTTCTGGAGTGGAAAGGAAACTATGGAGCAACGTTTTCATTTAAATGAGGAAAACAATATACCCATATTAGTAAATTGTAGTAATGGTAGAGTCTAAGATAACTTAATTTTGTATGATCCTTGACATTTTTTATCTTTAATTTTCTGTTTTTGTCAGTTTTATGTCCCCAGAGCTCTGGCCAGTATTCGTGATAGTACATTAGGGACATGTTTCTAAATCTGTCGTGCTCCTGATGCATTTGTAAGATAAGATGAATTGTCAATATTTCATTACACGCCTTCACACTTCTAGATGGAACTTTCTTTTTATTTTATTTTTGTTTCAGTTTTTTATATCTGGAGTAACTATGCCAAAATTTGTCTTTTAGCCAGTCCCTGAAGAGAAGAAACAAAGCACTGACTAAAGCTAACGGGCAAAGGAAGCAGAACTGAGGAAAGATTATTTCTGCTTGCAGGTAAGTAATTAAAAATAAATTTAGCTTTCTGAATCTGTTTGACACCAGTACTGCCAGCCTTTTTAGATAGTAACAAGTTTTCAGTCCTTCTCCATTTTAATTAATAAGAATAAAAAAGTATTTCTTGATCTTCACCAACTGTTAAAGACAAGTATGCTGCCTAGGCATGCTAACTATCTAACTTTGGTTTCCATATAGAATTCACACATTTTCTTACTCTTAAGACAAAGAAAATAATGAGACTCTTCTGAAGGACAAGTTCTATCATCTTTATACTGAAGTATGTCCATATCATTGGATATAATCCCTTTGAAATCTGTCTAGCTACATAAGCAATAAATTACTGTTCAGAGTGAGAATAGGTGGCAGAATTTGGTTCTCCTTACTTTACAAACCACTTGCAATTGATGTAAGTTAGAATCCAGCATAGGATGTTCTGGTGAATGGGAAATGAGCTCTTGAGAGAGATAATAGTTATGGCTTTACAAATTCCACTGTTAACCTTCCAGTCTTTTATGTTCCCATCACCATAGCAGAATAAGCTAAAGGCAATGTGTGTCTGTGTCTTTTCATAAAGTTTTGTCTCTTAGCTCAAACTGGGGTTGAGGGTCATTCTAGGTGGGGGTGCAGACCTGTAAAATGGAGCTGCCAGCTTTCCCATAGGGTTGGTTGTAAAATTCTCCAGAAAGGCAGGAAGAAGAATGGGGAAAACATAGTTTGATACCACTCTGGGAGATTTATGAGAGTAGTTCTGTCTGAAGTCCTGAATTAAACATCTCACTGTTCTAGAATTTCTGTGATTAGCTTTTTCAGGTATGTTTTGTAGCCTATGATCAGTTTTGCCCAAGATTAGTTTGTTAGGTTTTGTTTTTTTCCCCCTGGCACTATACTTGCTTTGTTTCCTTTATTTTTATGCAGGTGATTTTCATAATTGTTTAACTTTTGCCTTTTTTGGAAATGATTCCTGGTGAAGTATGTGTGCTACATCTGAAATGGAAAAAGAGAGATAAACAGAGCAAATTATCAAGGTTCTCACAGAGATTTAATGGTGTTTCTTTTAAATCTTTTTTGAGTATGATTTCAAAACTGATTTGACTTTCAAGATAGTATTCAAGACCTTCATTGAGAGTGTTCTTATTTTTGAGAGTATTAGCATAGTCTTTTAATTGCTTTCTTACTTATTTTGGCTGTAAATATAGCTTTTTTTGCAACATTTATTTTACCTTTGATTTTATTATACTAATTACTTTCAGGGTGAAAAATTGCATAATGCATTGCAACAGCTCTTCCCTTGGGAAGATAATGCTCTGAAATGGACAGATATGGTATTGCACATGTAAAATTATCAGATATTGAAGAGGTGATTAAATATCAGCTCTATACAGGCTTGCTGAGCTTAGAAAAGCTACTTGCTTTTTATGTTGGCAAGCTATCTTTGTCAAGTTTTATGGAAGAAAGTTGTTCTAAACAGATGGAGAGATGTTGCTTGATAAAGGTTAGCCTTTTTCCTGTTTTCCCTTCTGTCCCCCTCCCTCCTTCCTTGCACAGATTGTGTTTCTTATTCCCCTACCCTTCCACTCCCAATGTATCTTATTCGGTGCTGCTGGTTTTCCCCCATTTTCTTGTGGTAGGTTATATTCTTAATATGGTATTAATTCTGCAAACAGAAACTCTACTGGATAGATGAAGACTTGAACTGAGTATGTGGGAACACCATGCTTATTCTGGTTTCTTTTATCAGACTCTCTGTGTTGTTTTTTAAATGCTTTTTATATATATATATAAACACCGTTTTAGAGATACTGCAGGTTCTACCAAATCCTACTTCCTCACCTGATACTAGTGGTTCATTTCACCCTGGTGTCTATTAGAATAGAGTTCATTTGACTCCAGTATCCCCTGACCGCTCCATTCCAGCCCCTGATTGACAGAGCGTGCTGGGCCAGTGTGGAACTTGATCTTTCAGCATGTTGCAAATTGCAATTCTACAAATAGTTTTAAAGAAAAAAAATAAGATCAATTATTATGTTTTATTTTTAATTCTCTCAGTATGTGATGGATGTGGCATTAACTGAAGATTGTTTTCTCATATGTGACCTTGAGCTATAATAACACCTTGTTCTTCATTAATAATAAAGATTTGATTCTTTCATGTTATTGTTTTCTTTTTTTCTCTCTAGCTTGTATAGCTTCTTCCACCCAGTCAATGTGTATATCTTGGCACAAAATGTAAGATGAGGGGATGTTGCCTTTGTTATTTAAAGACTGCATAAAGAAATAATTCCATGTGCCATAGTTGGAGGTGTATATCCTGAGCTCAGTTTCCTTTCACTGAGGCTTGCTCTGGAGGGAAGTGTGACTCTCGAGTATCTGGTGCCACAGAAGGGTTCTCTGACATAATTAAAACATATGGTTTCTCGAGGCCTTTCAAACAAAGGCTTTCTTTTGTTCTTTGTGCTGTGCTTTATGCGGATTAAGTATATCAACAGTAGCAAGCCTTACAGGAGATGTTACCTGGTAACATTAAAGATACTAAAGCACAAAGCTGCTTGGGAGCCCGTTATCCTAGGGTGCTGTCAGCCATGCACCCAACTGTAGCCAATTTTCTAGCATTAATGACAAAGAAGTTGGTGACACTACTCTTGTTCTTTGTACTGTAACAACCCTGGGGTAGCAGGACTGGATGGAGGCACAATTTAAACCTTCATTGTAAGTCATACTTCCCTTCCTTTGCTTGATACAGAATATCTTAGAAATAGTTCTTTTTTAACAAGTTATAGATGTCAACACCTCTTGAACACTGTAAAGGTAGTAGTGTTCAGATGGAACCAGATACAGTCTTACAAGACAGACAAGCCTGAATACATATGAAGTGTCTTTGACTGAATTAATCCTAGCCATAAACTTCAACAGAACCAGAGAACAGTTGTATCAGGAAATTAGAACAGTATTAAGCAAATCCACTTTAAAATTTGACTTGTATTTATTTGAATAGGCAGAACTTGAAATTGAAGGATTTTACTATAAAAGTTCTAATTAATATTTCTCAGCATCATTGTCTGTAATTCAGTATCATTTGTTGTGGTTAAAGTATTTTTAAGGAAAAAGGCAACACTTTTTTACCCTTAGGCTTTAAACATAGCTAATGCACTTCTTTAGCTACGGTTACAGAGAATGTTTCATAATATAAACAGAATATTTGCAAACTGGGTTTTCTGTCTTTTGGTAACTCATATGCATACATAACTGTAGAATATACAAAATAAAATTTTTAAGCTTATGAATGGAGGTTGGCTAGGCAGTTAATTCTTGTGAGTTTTCTTGAGTACGCTTGTTCTTAGAAGAGCAGAGTAAGTCTTTCATCTTGCTGCCCAGCAATGTGTTGGAAGACCGATGAGGCAGCACAGAGGCTTGATAAAGTCATTGTGGAATTTTGAAAAAATACATTATCCATTCACCTGTGGTAACTTTTAGTGCTGAAATCAAGGAAATAACACCAGAGTAGTTAAAAAATAAATACATATATATGTATATATATATAGTAAATATGTTTGCTATAAAGACCGGGGTAAAAGAAACCAGATTGAGAATGTTTACTAGTACAAAGCTGTTTGTATTGCTTTCAAACCCTGCTGTTCATGTGCATCTGGCATTTTGTGTAGGTTAAATGGATTGGAATGAACTGTGTCATTTAGAAACTTGTGTGGTGGGATGTTTTTTTTCCTTTTACAATGTGCCAGTCAATACCTCACTC
The DNA here is from genome assembly GCA_013398125.1 of Aegotheles bennettii. Lineage (NCBI taxonomy): Eukaryota > Metazoa > Chordata > Aves > Caprimulgiformes > Aegothelidae > Aegotheles > Aegotheles bennettii. Next base: position 563,788 of record VZRW01003758.1, on the reverse strand, counting down.
AGTGTAGGCTAGCTGCTTTTTCCTGTACTTCTGTTTTATTTTTTTCCTGCTTTATTACTATCTGCAACCCATGTGATTTGGGGCTCAATGTAAATGATGATGCAGAGTTTCTGAACTGATTTTCTTTGCTGTAACATAGTATGTATTTGTAATTCCAGCCTGAGACTTTGGGATAATGGTTCTTGTGAGATGAAGGAGTCTTCTGCTTCTAAACCCCATTAACAGTAAGGGAACACAACAGCATAAATCACTAGCACATAAATGGAAGAATTAAAAAGATCTGGTCATTGGTTTCTATTTCACTCAGTCAACAGAAAAGACCTTCAGCAACAGAGAATCTTACCAAAGCAATAAAGGCTTTTGCATTATGTAAAGAAAAAGTGTCAAACTAAATAGAATTTACTTCTTAGTACAGCTTGTAGGTCCCATTTAAACGTTTCAGGGGTAATGAGCCCTTATTAAGATGAGTGAGCCAACAGCAATGTTTTGAAGTAGAAGAAAGTCTCTTCAGTGTTTTTCAAGAGCAATATTAGTGCCTGGGTAAATTTATAGGAATCGGGTTTTACTCATTGTGTCTTAAACTGTAATAGTCTGTGTTACTCTGCAACTATCTCTGTACTCGGTCAAGAGCTGAATTTAGAACCATTTCCCAACATGTCTGGACCCAGTAAAAAAACTCCAACAACCTGATAGCATTGTTTTTAACTGAATGCCTGAAAGTGGCTCTGCAGAAATCTCCGCAAAGCGAAAGAGAAGAAAGATGGTAGGAATTTCAGCCATCGTTTTCTGACACTGCTCTCTTTAGTCTTTGACAGACATTGAGTAAGAAAGGGCAAGCATCCTGGGAGATCATTTCACATTCCAAGTCTGGGCTTCAGGGCTCCTTGAAGTGTGTTTTTGCACTGCATGGAAATAAAATCCTGCTGCTCTGACTCCCTGGACACAAGGTTCCCACCAGTGGTGTGGCACAGGCATCCGGGGCTTCTGAGTAGCTACAGCAAAGGAGACCTGAGGTGTGGTCATAAACATAGTAGCACTGTTCCATTTCCATTGTTTTTAATGTGGTTCTCTACCATGAAATAGAAGGAGGTGCTAAGAGTAGACCTCTTTGGTTATACCTACAAAACTTTTTGAACTTCGGTGTGATGGATTAGACCAAAGAAAATGCCTTTTCCAACAAGAAATGCTTGAAATCTGTCTTAGAGTAGAAATGATGTAAGGTGACCAACTACTCAGCACTGCATACACAAGTTTTATAGAAACTATGTCTAAACACCATTTTTCATTTAAGCTTGTGTCCCTCTATAGATGGAATGTAGCGTTTTCTCTTGTTGAAAGCTGACAACTTCCGTTTTCATTTGTATGACTCTTGATTCTTGAACAGAAAAGATTATTTTTTATTATTTAATTTCCTATGCAATGCTCATTAGATTTAAGTCGCTGTTTATGTGATGGCTAATAGCAGTGATGCATATGTGGGATTCCAAAATAAAGATTTTACAGCAACTCCTGTCCAGCTCTGCTTTTAACAAGTGAGAGCCTTTAGGCTGAGGTGAATGGACATCTACTGAAACCCTGACTACAAAGGGACACAACTAAGCATCTGTGCAGCACTGGTAGCTGCATTTTGAGGTGCTGAAATTAAATTCTCATTTTTAATATAAGCATTTAGTGAAAAACAGAATGTGAAAAAGCATTGTCAACAAGAATTGAATCAAAGGCTATTCAGGTAGGTTTCATAAGTGTAATGTCCAGTTTACTGAAGTTGTCCCACAATTGTGACATTGCATTTCAAATGTAATTAAAAATAGTTATTTGATCTGAACATTCATTCTTTATTTCTTTGACTTTTGATAACTTTAGATTATCTTTCTGTTAATCTTAGGAAGCCTTTTGAATTTAATGCTCTATTTCCAGTACATAGGACTAACATTTTCCATGCTCATGGCAAAATAGCAATATATTGCTGCAGTGGTTGAGTGTGGCACATAAATGTATAAGGAGAGTAAACATGTATATGAAAGAAATAATTGAAATCTTTTAAAGCTATTGATGTAAAAATAATAGTAGTCTCTTTTCCTTCAAAACCTGGAGTAGCTTCTAATATGTTTTTGTGGAAAAGATAATTTAATTGTATGTAATATAGTCAACTGTCAAATAATTAGTTTAAAATTCAGATCTGAGGGGAGGTACAAAATCTGTAGACTCATATGGAGTCCTCTTCACTTTCACACTGTAGGAGTGCTTCTGATAAAGAAGCAAGAGAAATGAGTAGCAGCTAGCTGTCTGGAACTGATCCACAGCTAATTGAATTAAATGGGATTTTTTTTCATTAACTTTGATCATCCTTGGATTGAACCTGTGTGCATATGATTTAATTACTAGCAAGCTTGGGAAATGCTGGTATGTTGACTGTTCTAGTGTCTTACCTATGGAGATGGTAATTACATAAACCAATATATTTGTATATCTGTGATATGGCAAGTGCAGATGTACCCACAGTTGGCTTTCCTAGTGCTGGACCTTCATTTAAAAGCTAGACATTTTACTGCTAAACCTCTTCTTTCTTTCTAGTTATAACATCATATCTGATCGTCTTATACTACACATAAACCAGATCTATTTCTGTGTCACAGAAAAGATTTTTATGCTGATGAAGGAAGCAGATTGTAACTTTATTGCATGTCTACTTTTTAATGATACCCCAAAAAATAACTGAAGTTATATTGAACATAAAGTGTTAAAAATGCAAACTTCCAATAGATTGTCTTCTGAGAGCAAAAAGGAGGTTCTCTAATGTCAAGTGTTTAGTTGTCCAATAAAGTGTGTTTTCATCATGGGTCATGTTGAAGGTATCTGTAGTAATGCTCTCATTTTGGTTTTGTGATTATTTTTTTTTTCAAGTTGTGTAAAGCAGCGTAGCTTCATGTTGGGAGGTGCCTTTGCATTTTATGTGAGTTTGAGGAGCAATCAGAGGAAACCTCTCTGCATAAAGCCAAGTACATAGCGAGGACAGGTAGTGGGAGCTAAATGTGGGTATTGACACTGAACACAGAGACTCCATGTAGATGTGTCCTGTGTTTGCTTTGTGAACATTGGCAGCTACTGCTATGAGTCTGAATGATATAAATACATAGAGTTTAGGAAAAAAAGCATAAAAGTACTTTTAGCATAAAAGTAGATATAAACACCAAGGTAGAACACGGGGTGTTAGCTTATAAGCCTTTCTCAATTTAGCAGTTGTGTAACTAGCCATAAATCTCTCCCTTGGGTTTGCTTATACTTTTGATAGTTTGCACTCAATTTTTAGCACAATGAATATGGATTCTCTAAGGTGTCAAATGCATACCTGTCAATGAAAACTAACCTGAAAAAGTTAGGTCTGTGTCAGTCAAGAAATACTAAAAGGAGAATAATTTTTTTTCACAGTGACATTGATGAGTTACTGAAGCAACATTAAATATTACATGAACGAGATGCTGAGGTTTTAGGTGGTATTTTCTCTGCTGCTTTACAAGACTAAAGCTTTTGTAGCAACTGCAACACAGCACAGAACAGAACGCTGCTTTTGAGGCAGATATTATCTTCTTAAATAAGCATGACATATGCTCAGGCCACACTGTGATTATGTATCATCTGCAATGATTTTGGGGGCATATGTATGTATTACAAGAATATCTCCGTATGCCTTAAGGAGTGATCCAGACCTTGAAAAAGCAATGGACTAGGTGATCTAAGTAGTTATTTTTTTTGTCTTGAGCTGCTGATTGATGAGCTTATATTGCTCCTTCTGTGTTTGCATTGAGAAGGGATGTAGGTAAGCAAATGACTTTTCTCACTTGCCTTTGCTTCTCAAAAAAATAGTAGCTTTTTTTAGAAGGAGAACTATATTTTTAAGGTACAAATCTGAGAAACGGAAGAATGAAAATGTATACATGGTCTACTTTTTTGGTGACAAACAGGAATAAAAGCATAAAATATTGTTTAATATATTATTTAATGTATTGTGAAACAAGATATTGTATCTTGCTTGCTATATATCTTGAAACAGCATAGGTAAATGGTCATGGTACTATGGTGTAAGTCAGGAAAACTTTTATTCTGTCACAAACCTGCTGTTCGATGACTGCCACAAAGCTTTCAAGGATGTAATTAGAGAACAGTTATCTGACCTCTACTGATTGGGAATTGGGATTTGGTTTCTTGTATTTGAATATGTCAGTTCAGCAGCTTCTCTGGCTCTGATGTAGTTTATCAATTTCTGCATAGTCCACTGTCTCAAAAAATTATAATTGCTGCCATACCTCCCAACACCTTTGAAAAAGCAGACCTTTAAAAAGCAGTGACTCTCATTCTTCTGCCCAGGATCACCCACAGAGAAACGTGCAGTTTATGTTGCACAGCCCCTCTGTGCATGCATGGTTTGACTCTACAAAGTCTCTCTAGTAATCCCTGTCCATCTACATCGATATGCAACAGCAGCTTGTTTCAGATTCCTGGATGTTAATCAATCCGCGTTGCATCCAGGTGAAGCAGTGAGTATCCCGGATGAATGATATGAAGAAAGTGAAATAGATGTATGTAAGTGTAATCTGCCCCTACAGTGGTAGATTGCCTGTGTATTCTTTAGCAGTGACCTTTACCAGTGAGAATAGACTAAAGTTGTACCATTTTTGAGAGCCAAAGCACTACTTTCACCTAAGGCGTTGCTGTCTTTTTGAAGACACTGTTGGGTTGAGTTTAATATTATTCTTAAAAATTCCAGTTTTAAACATAGATTCCTATGGAAACGAGGGCTGTGAGATGATATTTGTATATCTGCTCTCAGCCCTCCTTTTTCCACTTATCTTCAGTCGAATTTCAGAAGGGGTGTCCAGATTGCCAGAGACAGCAACTTACAGGTAAGAATAAAGGGCTTAATAAAGGAAAGAGACCCTATTATTGCCTCAGCTAAAGAAGAGGTAGCAGGATGAATTTGTTGTTTATCAATGAATCTGCAAACAAGCTTTGTCTGCAGACATAGAGGAAATATGTTTTTGCTGGTTCTACTGCTTGCAAAAAACCCCCTTACTCTAAACTGCTTTCCCCGGGGATGAATTGTGTTCCATTGGCTGACACATCTTACAGAAGTGAAAAAGAGAATAGTGTTGTCTGAAATATTTTAAAAGAACTGAGAATGGATGCTTTATGAAAAAGAAGTGTGTGTGTTGTCTTTTGGACTATTTTAAAAGAGTAGTGTGTCTGCAGGAGAAGGCTTGAGACAGAAGGTGCTATTTTTCCCAGTCTTGGAGATCATTAGCAAATGTTGGAATTTCATAGAAATGATAATCAACTGTAAATGGAAGCTGTTAGATTGCTGCAGAGAGAGAAGGCTGCTTAGACAGTAAACCTTAAGGTAACACATCTACTTATAAAGCTGTCAGCATGTTGCCATCATCTGGAAAAGTACACAATAGCTTGTCATAAATGTATCTACTTTCCTTCTCAAATTAACATCTCCATTGGTGATGTATGAGATCTTACATGAATTCGTTTTAAACAAAAGCTGTTCTCATTTTCTGGTTTTAACTCCCCTTGCACCAATTCAATTCTGAAGTAGAAATATTCTAGATGTTTGGAATATAGCCGAAGTTGGAATGGCTGAACTCAAACAGAGGGCTCATGTATCCTGAGGTCGAGGTTCAACAAAAACTCTTTGCCTTATACTGCTCATTTGTTTAGCCCTGAAATTTTGGAAGGGTGTGTGAAACTTAATTCAGTTAATTTTCCACTTGTACTGAGAAAGCTGCTCCTTGTGCTACTCGTCACCAGTGAGAGGAAGCCACAGTAACAGGAGTAGTTAATTACCCATTTTGTGAGTTGGAGATATCCAGGTTTCCCATAGCAGGGGAAATTAATGCAGTTTCAGAGTGTGGTGGAGAAATGCAACTCTCACTGTGTTTTCTGTATCACTTTCCCATTGCTTCTATTAAAGTTTTTTTTGAGAAGTGGCACTATCCGAATGTATGCTTGAACAATTAGTGCAGTGGGCCATCCGATGCAAATTTGATTGCCTGAGCACCATAGTGTGTAGAAGAATCCTCTATGCAACATGAAGTGGTTTGACAAAGGAGGATGTGTTTTTCCAGTCCCTGTTCTCCATGTGCAGAAACACATGCACACACTCATTGCAAGAACCTACATTCTGGAGGTCATGCCTCAAGCATGCATGGTCAAGCCAGAATCTGGACTTAGGTGACCTTATTCTGTTACTAGAAATAGTCAAAGTAATTTGATTAAAAAAAAAAAAGAATGCTAGTAATTTCAAATTGAATTGCTTTCATTGATTGAAATATGAGGTGCTGTATTAAAAAAATAGGACAACAAGCTAGTAGTATTTTAGAGGCTCTCCTTCAAGATGCTGATCTGCCAACCATATATTAGGTAATCTATTTACAGCATGAAATGGTGTCTTACTATACATCACTCTTACAATGTAGTATCATGTAGTACCTAAGATTTGCAGCTGTCAAACTGTACCCATTCAGAGCATCACTGATGATATATAAAGATCTCATCACCAAATGTGAATACAGAATTCTTGGAAAACTCTGGTGATATTTTTCTAGTGATGGTTACTCCACTTCTGATGGCCTGTCCAGCACCTTTGGGTATTTATAACCTGTGATTTCCATTTGGAACTAGGCTAACTCTGACTTTTATCCTCACAGGAAGTCAGAGCATAAACAAAATGAGATGTGAAGCATCCTTTCTGTAGGAAGCTTTAGGGTAATTCTTCAGGGTAGAGGCCTGTGTTCTCTGTTGATCCTGAACCAAAATCCTAGATGCAAATAAACCACACTTTAGGGGATGAATGTGCGCCAGGCACTGATGACTGCTGTGTAATGCAAGTGATATTTGTGTCTTCTAGTCATCATCATCATCTCTTACATAAGGTAATAAATAATACAAATATTTTCTAAAAGCTGATCCTTGAATATTCAGGGGTAAAGGCTCTGGGCTGACTGTTGCAGCTACGACAGCTCTCTGCCATGCTTAGCAGCAACAGGATGTCTTTACAAGTGGTGTAAAACCCTGAAAGACTCCTTTTCTTGGCTTCTCTATTGCTAGGATCGCTTCATGACTTTGCTTTCATCTTGATCTTTGCAAGAAAAAAATGTGCTATTTATTTTCTCAGTGAAATGCTGAGTGCTCCAAGATGAGATTAACTCAACAGAGGAATGCAGAACCTTTACTACAATGAGCAACTTTACCCAGATGACTTATTAGCTGAAAATAATTAAGGATGTCTGGGTAGCTGAAAACTTTCATCTACTGTGCACCAGAAGGAGCATCTGGTTTGTTTTGCTTATTTGTTTGCTTTGCTCGTAGAAGTTTCCTCATTTTCCAAGCCAGCCAGGAAAACTAGCAGAATTATTTAAACAGAATTCCCCCTAGCACACTATGATAAGGCCAAATAATTAGATTCATACGCTTAGAGTGGATACACAGAACTGCTTAAAAATAAAAACATCCCCTCTGATTCAGCTGACTCAAGCTGTTTCCTTGTATAGGAGGACAGAGAACAGAGTTCACCTGTCTGATAGTAGGCTGGTTGGACTTTACCAGCAATAGGACCGTTGTCCTAGAAAGACTTTGATATCTTGGAGCTGAAATAACCTGATGCTGGCATTAGCGAAGATTTCATGCATTTAACTTGTTCTTCCAATGTGTCTAAAATAATTCCATTTCAGATACCCACTCTCTTAGAAAGGAATATCTTTAAGCAGGTAAATATTGTACTTTTAAAGCCATTATCCACAAAATACCCGTGTTTGTGAGTAGAAATAAGCCAAAATGAGTTTATTGGAAAGATTCAGTGATACATGACAAATCTGAGATTTTGTACTTACTGTGTCATTGATATATAATAGAGGTTAAAAATTCAGGCAGGCTGTTTCACACACAGGTTTTCAGTGAGGCAGGCTTTGCTCCAACTGTTTCATAAAAATATTTATTTTAAAAACCAAACAGCTGTTTTTATTGGACTAGAAGGGATATTATGTGAGTAATGCTGTAGTTAAAAACCCGTAACCCAAAGGCTTTGTTCATTTGGATTGAAACAGAATTTTCTGTTTGGCATTGTATCTGAGAGTTCCCAATCTTAACCCCCATTATTTCAAAAAATGCGAGCCAGTTCACAGATTAACCAAATCACTTTAGCTGCTTTTTATTACTTGACTGTGGGTTCATGCTAGTGCAGGGAATATAAAACAGTGGAAATAATGTTCATGACTACAGTGGTTTTTTTGTACTTCAGCTGGAAGAGCCAGATTTTGCAACTGGTACTTGGTAAACGGGCTTGAGATTTTAAGAACCAAGTGTCTTGCTTCAGTCCCAGGAAGAGGTGGTCAGACTTTTTGTAGCCCTAGTTGAGATACAAAACTTTGAAGACAACCTAGTTTAAAGGAATTTACACAATCAAAATAACTTTAGTTTTGAAGAAATGAGTTTCCTGACTATTAAATTGAACACTACCTTTCAATGGTGTGTAGTTTTTCTCTGTTGCACTCAGTGGAGTATCTGATTGCTTCATTTAATATGGGTGGTTTTTAAAACTGCTGTTTGGAAGTTTTAAAGAAAATCTTTTCTAGTAACTGTGAAAGAAACTCTGGGCTCCTGCATACAGACATGAACCAAACTTTTGACTATGTAAACACACATCTGCTCACATGTTGTGATTTGTATTTCATCAAAAGTGCTTTTTGTTTTGTTTTTCTCTCCATACGTGTTTATCTAAGCATATTTTTAAGTTTAATTAGAATTTAACGAAAAGCAAAATTTAGCATGAAACATTTATGCATGAGTCCTAGTGTAAAGGAAATTATAGTATAACTTTTTATTTGCAAAGATGGTTGTGAGTGTATAAAGGCTTGTCCTGTTCTGGATGAGATCATGTGAATTCAGGTAGTTTTATGTGATTGTATCGCTTTGACTGAGGAGGTAGAATTGATGATGTTAAATAGAACAGTTGGGGTTTTTTCAGCTGCATATGTCATCTGTGAAAAATAAATATACCTCTGAATCAAAAGGCCAGCTTGGAAATATCTCAGTCTTAGAAAGTTTGAAATTCTGCTCCAAACTCATGCCTTCATTCATTGTGAAAACAGTGTGTGGAGCTGATAACGATTACTGCTAAAGAGCAGGCATTTTGCTTTCAATCTCATGAAGGCAGACAAACCTGTATGCTTTAGTTTTCTCTTCCATTCCTCATTTCCACTCTCTGCCAACTCTGACCTCCTTTCTCAATCCACATTTGAAGTCAACAGAAGAGTCCATTTGAGGAGACCAAGAGGAGATACACTGAGCTTGTACTGTGGTTCTTGTTATTCTTTTCGAATGGAGATGCTCTCAACTGCTGTTATCTCCAGAGGAGTACTAAGTTTTCAAGCTCTGAACTGCCCCTCCTATTTAGGGCTTTGCCACCACTCCATTCAGTTGGCCAGCAACATCCTTCTAAAGACATTTTGAAGGCAGGGATACCTACACAGCTTTTGCCTACTTAAAAGGAAGTTGTTGGAGTTTTCTGTTGTGAATTCTTACAGGTACTGACTTCCCATGTACTTCCAGGGGTCATTTTAGAGCACTGTTGTGTTCATGGCAAGTAGTTGTTAAGCCATGTAAGACCGAAATAAATATTTTAAACAAACAGGTCTGTGAAAGCATGTGAATAATGCTGAGGGAATTGTATTCTTTTATATTTTTCCAAGTAAAGGATATTTATTAGGGTGAGCAGATGGGCACTATGCGTTTCTGGCATTCATTGATAAGCCTGCTACCTCTCCAGGTGGCTCAACAAAAATGATAACACTGTGGCACTGCTCCCACTTTATTTTTATTCCTCTCAGACTAGTTAGTCACCTGTCTCTGTTCTCCTCATTTAGAGCCATCTGCTGGATTTTTTTGCTCCTGTTTTTTGGCTGTTCTCTATTCTAAAGTCACGAAGGGATCTCCAGTAGGGGCTGATGCAAAGTCTTTGCATGTTTGCTGAGTATTGTGCTCAAGGATATCTTCGTTTTGTCATCTTCTCTGTAGCCAGCTTGTGAGTTTTATTTTCCCCAGCCTGTTCGTATGAAGTAAAATATGCAATGCTAAATTATGCTTGGTTTTAGTGGACTATACTACCACTTTTCATTATTATTATAGAGTGGTTCTCATACTTACTTAATGTTAAAGTATTATGTTGAAATTTATCACGTTGAACTATCACAGGAGCACAGAACAACAGAAATTTGTCACACAGAAGTGATTAAAACACAAGCTTTATGTAAAAATACATTTTAAAAAGTTTAATCCAGGATTTATTTCATCTCTGAAGAGGAGAGATAGGGAGCAGGGATCTAAAATGGCAAACCTTTTATTGTGAGTTTGTGAGATTGTCTAGACTGTGTTACAGCTGACTGTCCAGCTCTGTCATTTCTTCACTTGCCCTTGCCCTTTTTCTCCCCTCCTATTAGTTGTATGATTCCCCCTACTCTGTACTGTATTTTGGTATATGTAGCTGTTTAAGAGTTCCTCTTGCCACCAGCCATTTATTTAAAGAAATGTCTGAGCACCACATTATGCTCATTATGGTTGCTGCATTATTTTCTCATTACCTGTCCTTATATCTATTCTTGCTCTGCTGTTTAATAAATGCCCTTTGTCAGTGATACTGAAAGGTCAGAGATAAATGAGAGATTATGGATTTCAGGAGGTAAAAAGTGAAGTTCTACAGATTATGTTTTTTGTTTTGTTGGTGTGAGGATTTATATTTTACTTTATTTTTCAGAGTGGTAGTGTAATATCTATTCTGGGATTTATACTAATAATAGATTATTGTAATCAGGTCAGTCAGCAATAGCTTGAGACCACCGAGAGCTGATGTAAACCACAGTGATAATCAAGAGTGAAATTTATAGATATTTACATATATTTACATTTTTACAGAATTTTTACTGTGTTCTTGCAACTTTTCGGTGGGCTAGTTTGCCTCTGGTGAATGACATGTTTTATCCATGGTTTTGAACTTGCGGAAACTGTTTTTTTTTCTCTACACAATTATTCTGTTTGATGATTTTGCATTTCTGTAATATTGAGCTTTAAACTACAGTAAGCAGACTGAAGCATGCATAGCAGTAGTTTGTTGTTTGTGTTGGAGAACCATGTCAGTATAGTTGAATTTAGTTTGACCTCAACTGCTTGAGGGAGAACCTATATATGTTTTTGTCACTGGAGTCCAAATTAGTTTTATTTCAGTAGTTTAACTGAAATAAACTTAGACCCATCTCAAGTCCAGGGTGTACTGCTGATACGGAAAGGTTTGGAGTCACTTTCTGTGGCTTTCCACTCACCTCTGAAACAAGGCAGCACTCAAGTCACAGAATGGATTCATAAAGAACATTTAGATTTTAATGCAAAAAACCCTAAATGAGTGTGACAGCTGAGGACGACGTCTGTTTCTCATCCAACTGCATTTCTTGCAACTCATTTCCTATTCCAGCTTGAACCTATTAGAGAAACTGGATATGAAATAGGCCATCTTTTGGAAGATTGAAGGTATAGAAGCCTAAAACAGTGACCAATAACAGATACTTCCTTCCATTTTAAATTGCAACATAAATGACCCAGTATCCAATACAACAAATTATTTCCTTGATTCAAGGCTGACGTGTGTAGCTATTAACACTGAGGCATGCTTATGTTCATTTATTTATTAATGTAGAAATAAAAGAGTTTTAAGAGAGGAATAAAATGTATGGTTGAGTGTAGGTATTCAGCAAAATGCTTTATGAGTGAGCATTTGTAACAGGCTTTGTGGTGAAACTCGCCCATTTGCCTCATTTGAGCCAAATGAGCCCTTCAAGTTGAGGCAAATTTGAAAGAGCATGTCTGTCAGTTCTAAATTTCCCTTGGTGCTGTTGCACATCTTTATGTTTAAAGCATTCTCCTTTACTGCTGATCTTCTGCTTGGTGCCTTTTTTAAGCAAATGGGCTCAATCCTACTGTCAGTTCAAGCAGTACTGCTACACGAAGCATCTGACCCATAGGTCAGTGTACTGTCTTTCTCTCTCATAAAGGACTGAGATACTGATATTATCATCTACAGAAGAATTGCAGCATGGTGGAGAGGAGATGGCATGCTAATGTGGGAGATCTTTGAATAAAACTCATGTCTCTTTCAAAAGAAGATGTGAAAATAATAATTAAAAAAAAAAAACAACTGGGTGACTATTAAGTATTTTAGAATTTCACCCTGGTTGGAAATTCACCTTAAGGAAGATCATCTAGAGAGGAGGTAAGTAGAGGGAAATGCACATGAGCCTTCAGCTCTCTAACTCCTTAAAATATATGTTTTTTTCTTCTCCTTGTTCTTGTTTTTAATATAAAACAGCAAAGTTCAACTGTTACTGATATGCAAGTAGGAAGGAGCATTATATTATCTAGATTGACAGTGTGAGTGGGATGGCCAGAAGGATTTTGTCTGTTATGTGAAAATACTTCTGGCAAGGCATATCTTTCAGAGAGATATTCAGTCTCAGTGTAAATACTTCAGTTGATGGAGATTGTAGCACATTTTCCCAGGTAATTTCAAAGGGAAAGAGAGATTGGATAGAGACGAAAGCATGAATGAGTAACAGCTTGTAATCCAATACATATATATAATTTGTGTGTGTGTATGCACACATATGTAAATGATATTTCACATGGATAATTATCCACTGTAGCAAATTTGTTACCAGCTCCTGGACTGGATCGATCCCAAATCAAGGCCTGTTGATGGACTGGGAAACAACTCTATCTCAGCCCTGTTCCCGACCCCAGCTTTACCCAAAATAGTGTTTTGCCTTTCCAGATGTATCTCTTTCCACAGTATGTGTGGCTTGGGATTTTCTCAGCTTTTCTTATTTCCTCACAGATGTTGAAAGGGATCAGAGTGCTCCCATATATTCAAACCAAGATTACAAACCATACATGCTTAATTTGCAAGAAATGTAAACAGAATTTAATTGTGTTTCCTATTGCCAGAGATTGCTCTTTAATTCATATGTGGTAAAGCTAATTAAATCATATGCTGATAGTTTCAAACCATGATTTATTTTTCTATGTATTTGAAACAAAGTCTTTATATTGGTGATTGCAGTTGCCAGCCACCTTTGTTGTTCTGGGCTTGGAAAATTACAAATTCACATTTCTAAGCTTCTTCTATAAGGAAAGTTTGCTTACAAATGAAAGCTTGGCTTCTGCTCTCATCCTCCCATTTCAGAAGCTGGAGACATTAAATAGAATGCCGAGTGATATGAGATGCTCTATAAAAATGTGATACTTAAAGGACAGGCATGGATGGAGACCTCTGCTTTATTTTTTGCCTTTTTTTTCTGAATTGGGAGGAGAGCCTTTAGAGCTGAGCAGTTTTCCTATCTGCATCACTAAAATAGTCCCAAAAAACAGGAGGAGACAAACTAACTTTTACATACCTGTGTTCTAACTGTTTGGGTTTTTTTAGAGGAGACAAGAAAAAATAGCTTCAATTAAAAAAAATGTGATTTATTTATTTTTTCCCTTTCCAGATGTCACAAAGAGGTACTCCTCCTTCCCCAAACATAAACAAACAAATCAACAACAAAAATTCAGCTGATTTTCTTTCTTTTTTCTAAATCTCTAAAATTACTCTGCTTTATGCAAGTGTGTTGACACTGTTTGTTCCTTCTAAAACTTTACAGACTCTTTGAAGCAATCAGTACGTGTTCAGGGGATGTGTGCATAGCTGCTTAAACCTGTGAATTATGATGGAAGGCACTTCTATTAAAGTTTACAGTGTGTAGATAATGGCTTGTAAGATTTTCAATTAACTTGAAGGATTAAAGCATTACAGCTATTGTTCCTGCCATGTGAGAGGTGAAGAACTAGTAACCTGCTCATTAGATATGGGTAGTGTTTAAGCAGGAAAATAATTCTGTTTTCTTAATACTTTGGGAATGAAATTACTAGTTATGTGTGGGGTTTTGATAGGTTCCTAAATAAAGGGAAGAACAACAATTAAGCAGGACCTGCATGAAGGCTACTGTAATAAATAGAGATAAGTATCATGACACTGGGAAATAGATGTACCAAAATAATACTTATTCTGGTTGATTGTGCACGTGGTATGCATCACAGGTTAATCTGGGGCCAGAAAAACAGACAGATTGAATCTTTGGGTGCTATGTGATGACTGGGCAAGAACAGTCTTATGTTTATTTTCTGATATTTAAATTTTCTATTTTTTTTTCATAAAGTTAGTTCAGTGATTCAGAAATGCCTCAAGTGAAAAAAATCTTCTGTTTAGTTGATAGAAGGAAAATTTTGGTTCGTCAGGACACTAAGCATTCTGCTCTGATCTGCTGAAGCAACTAGGGGTGTTTAGTTTAAAGCATTATGAAGCCATTGAAAAGTATAAAATGCTTTGCTGCGTTGGTGTCGGATCACACAGCAACTTACAGATGGGTACTGAAGACTAGAGGAAGATTACAGGAGTGGAAAGGAACCTTTATTGTAAATAAATAGTAAAAGGCTATTGCCAGAGAAGGTAAGATGGTTACAAAGAGTAGGACAAGGTTATGAAGGAGTCTTCTGCTCACATATGCCCATGGCTGTGTAGGAGCTTGTTGTGTTGAGAGGGAGGAAAATAGTATATGGAGTGTACCTCAAATGGATTAAAAGGTCAATAAGAAATAATGACCCAAGAGAAAGGTGTAAAACTTAATACAGCTTTTGGAATATTGGCAAAATGCTCTATGGGAAAAGAATGTGAAAAACAAGCTGAGTTAAATAGGACATTGAAAATGTCTAATAAATACATAGGGGAGGCAGAATGGGTTAAAAAGAGTTGAAACAGAAAGGGTTGTATATGCTGCAGGAATTCTGACAGGGGTAAATGAAGACTTTCTCTTCTGGTATTGTCTTCATCCCTTCCTATTCACACCTCACTGCACTGTCTGCTAACACCCTCTAGATGGTGTTGGGGGATGCCGGCATGTTGGGTTTCTCCTAACTCGGTGAGTTAGCATAGATATGTGGTGGTTGGGGTTTTTTTTTTATATATATATATATATATAAAGTTATTTTTGACAAAGTGTTGGCATAATTGTAGGTGGTGTTTGAGCCAGTGTACATTTAAACACTTGGATGAGGAAATCAAATACAGTTGTGAGAAAAATGGTCTGTTATCCTTTATTTAAAACATTGCATGGATACTGTAGCCTCTTTTTTTATAAGGAGTTGTGAGCAGAGTATTTCTAGGGAGCCCATTTCTGGTGAGGATTATGTAAGTTTTGAGTTGGCTTTGCTTTGGGTCACATGCCTGTGTTTCTTAAGGGCAGGACACTGTTTCAGAGCTCTGCAGATTCCTCTTCTTAGCACAGCTACCTCTGCTCTCTGGTAAAGTGGAATGAACATGGTCGTTAAAAAAATGACAACATTCTTCTGTGTGATCTGCAAGTAGTTGCAGCTGCTCTGTTGTTTGGAGAACTGAACAACCCATCACCTCCCATGTCGCTGCTAGCAGAAATGGAGTGCCATTGCAGGAGTATTTTTGGCTTGGCATGTGTAAGAATGGAAGTCACCGTGTTACCGTTGGTTTGTTGTTTTGTCCTTTTCTCTATGTTTTCTTTGAAAACAGAAATCTTAAATTATTTTTTTAAATACTGAAAGGACAGAAGTTGAGTAGTCGTCCTTCCTCTTGAAAGTCCCAAAATATTTTAAATCATTCTGCAAGATACAAAGAGTATGGCATTATCTCTTCAATAATTTTTGTGTAGTGGGGACATGCTGCTTTGCTTTCTGTGGACTATATTAAATATGCTATTGTTGCACAGGCTTAATGTTAACCATGCATTAGAGGAAATATTGGCAACCAAAAGAGATTGAAATCTGATTATTGCATCATTTTTGCCATATTTTCATAGGACAGCTCAGTGATGCTGCAATCCCTTTAACATCTTTGTGGCCCTTCCCTGACCCTCCTGCTGGGAAGTCCAGAGCTGGACACAGTACTCCAGGTGTGGCCTTACCAGTACTGAGCAGAGGAGAAGGATCCTCTCCCTTGACCTGCTGGCAATGGTCTTCCTAATGCAGCCCAGGATGCTGTTAGCATTATTTATCACAAGGGCACATAACAGGCTCACAGTCAACTTGTCCATCTGGAACATGAGATCCTTTTCTGCAGAACTGCTTTCCTGTTGGTCAGGTTCCCACGTATACTGGTGTGTGGGGTTGTTCCTCACCAGGAGCAGGATTTTGCTCTTCTCTTGGTTGAGCTTGGTGAGGTTCTTTTCAGCCCATTTTTCCAGTCTGCTATGGTCCCTCTGAATGGAAGTGTATTCGCTTGCTGTATCAACCACTCTGCACGATTTTATATCATCTGTGAATTTGCTGAGGGTGCCTTACCTCATCGTCTAGGTCATGAATGGAGATGTTAAATAGTATTGGACCACGTACTGACCCCTGAGGTATGCTGCTGCTGACCAGCCTCCAGCTGGACTTTTTGCAGCTCATAACAATCTTTTGAGCCTGACAGTTCAGTGGGTTTTCAGTCCACCTCACCATCCACTTACCTAATCTGTAATTCATCAATTTGTTTGGAAAGATGCTATGGGAGATAGTGTCAAGAGCCTTACTAAGTCAAGGTGAACACGTCCACTGCTCTTCTCTCATCTGCCAAGCCAGTGATCTCTTCATAGAAGGCTAACAGGTGGATCAGACATGATTTCCCCTCTGTAAGTCCATGCTGATGCCTACTAATCACCTTCAAGTGTTTTGGAAGATATTTCCAGGATTAGCTGCGCCATCATTTCCCAGGGATTGAGGTGAGGTTGACTGGCCTGTAGTCACCCAGATCCTCCTCCTTGTCTTACAGATAGGACTGACACATCTTTCTTCTATCTCTGTTTTCAGCTAAACTTACCTAGAGAGAACCTTTAGATTGCAGCTGCCTTTTCTTGATGTAACTCACTTGTTATTTTTGTAACAACGCTTTCAATTTAGACACTGGAAATAAAATTCACTGAATTTAACTTCACTATATATTGATCAAATCTTCACCTTACAGTTGGAAGCAGGCTATATTTGTACTGAATATAAATAAGGTTGTATGCTAAAAGTAGTGTAATATATTGCGTTAATTTTATCCCTCCCTTCCACTTCATTAGCTGGAACCAGCCCAGGTTAATTGAGAGTGAGAGCTCTATTCCAGGCTACCATCTTCAGAGAATAATCAGTTTTCCTGAGAGCATCACGAGGAGATCGTTAGGGAAGGCACTTGTAAAGGCCTTCCTTTGATGCACATTAAAAATCATTTATGCGAGCTAGCAGCTCCCTGCTAGCCATCAGTGTGAAACTTGGAAACAGTCATTGTGGTCATGGAAGGTGACGCTTGCACATTGGTGGGAGCAAACCAGGATGCTAGTCAAGCTGAATTGATTTAAATCATAATTAATGCAGCCCTTTAAAGGACTGGGGAAGGTTTTGCTCATTTTATGTTGTTTTCCTTGAAAATGGTTGGTTCTCACCGGCTGGCAAAAAAGTGAAGTTGTTTAGTAGAAGAGTGTTGTTAGTCTTTTATGCTAAAGTAAGCACTGACTTTGCACTTTCAAGCAATTATGCAACCTAACACAAATATAGCTTCTTAATATTTACACATTCTTATTTTATAAAATAATGATTGGCATATTTAATCCTTACCAGCTAATTAATTTTAATTTGGGACATGTACAGTTCCCTTTGGATGGAAATCTGAATTCTGGAGTTGTGGATTGATATTAACAGATGAAAACAGTCTTTCTTGTTTCCCACAAACCTTATTTTAGGTACTTCAAGCATGGGTAATTATTTTGCAAGTTGGTTTCATCCTAATGTACAGAATAAATTAAGGGTTTCAGATATACTTGAAATTGTGAGAAAATCTATTGTAGGTTAAAATTAATGGATTATTCCACCCCCTCAGGCTTGGCTATTGACATGAAACTCTTGCTTTGCAGCCAAATCACATAGTTTAAGTTGTGCAACATGGCATTTGAGCATGTGAATGACTTTTAATTTCCACTGGGTTATGCACATGCTTACAGCTCCAGAAAATGAATCAGTGAAGTGCAGTGGTTCAGAGAGCACTTGGGTGCTTCAAGTTTGCACAAGTTTATGCTTGTACTCGAATTCCAGTGGAATCAAGCATGAGTCTAATCCAAAGTCCAGTAATTAAAACACAGTTGAAAGACTGTGAGATGACAAGACTTTAGGGCAAATCTTAAGTTCTTTGGGCTTTCAGTAAGTCTGCAGATTGTACTGCTAAAGTCTCATTTTTCACAAGTACATAATTAGTTTCCTTTTTACCTTGTGTTGGTACCTTCTACAAGCTCAGGTAAGGGCCTTTTGCATTGAGATGCTGAGTAGAGTTGAGTGAGTTTATGGTTTCAATGGAAAGAGGGAAAAAATCAAGCAGAGTCTTAAGATGATGCCAAGACAGACTTGGGAGGAGTGGAAGGGAATGGTTGATTATCAAATGGAAATTCAGGGAGATTTGAAAACCCGTATGACATGTGAACAAATGCCCCAGCATTATGTATGTAGGACAGTGCAGTGTTAAATTTTAATACAAATATCTCTAAGTGTCTGTGTGCTTTTATGAATTGTATAATCAATGTCAATAAGGTATGTAAGATTTTAGTCAGCAGATTAGTGATGCCTTATGTCATAAGGTGTGCAGAAATGATGCTAAAACTTGTATAGTAGTTTGTATTACAGTGACACTGTTGTTGCTTATGAGTCACAAGTGGTAATCTTAAGATCATGTCAGTAAAACTTTTATGCTATACATTCACCATTGTGTTTGATATACAGTGCACCAAAAATGTTTTACAGAAAATAAGTTTATTTACTAACAGTTTAGAGGGTTTTACATCTCTATCGTAGGTAGTTTTCATTTCCCTCATCTGTAAATCTACTCTTAAGTTATTTCATTGCTGTACATAGTTGAGAAAGGAAGATATTTTAATACACATATAAGAAGCCCGTGAGAATTACTTGTAATAAAATTCAGTCTCTAAACAAAGTGCTCCTAAGATTTAGTACACTGAATCTTTATAGGAAATAAAAATATGTGCTCTGTAGCAGATAACAGGTGATAATCCACCTTTTCCCATATGAAAAAGATGAGATTTTAAAAACAGGTTTATTACTTACAATGTAATGTTGCCTGTCCTGCTCCAAAAGTCAGAATAATTCTGGAAGAGGAAAGCCTTAATTTTTGTATTGGGAAAAAAAAAAGTGAGGAGCGGCTGTCTGGTCAGGATATTTACAAAATACGATTAATTTATTTATCCCTGTGTGGGATGAACTTTATTTGAAGTAGTTTGAACACCTAAGAGCATTTGGAAATATGATAGGTTTAATTGATTTCCAAGAGTCATAGCCTACATATTCTGTAGAATAAAGATGTTCCAGAAAGGTGGATGAATAGGACTTTCAGAAACTCATGTTATACAGAGCATGTAGGAGGTCTCACCTGAAATTACCTAATGGAGGAGTCACACATTCCCATTGGATCTGTATTTGGGTGGGAAATTAGTTTTAAAGTATCAAGAGTATTGTCAGTTCTTGTGTTTTCTCTGTCTCTCAGCATTAAAATAGGTTTATTGGATTACTTACTTGATGTAATTTAAGCCAGTTTATCATTAATAAAGTTTAAAAATTAAAAAAAAAATAGTCTAGGGGTTACTCAGAGCAGGATTAAGCATGATCTGGAACATATTCCTCCAACCTAAATACCCCCTGCTTCCTGTTCAGTGTTTCCTTTTGACTCACTAGGTGTTGCATACCTGTGAGTAACCACTTTGCTCGGGGACAGAAGTGGAAGTGAGGTCTGATGAGACTGCACCTCAGGACTACAAATCCGCTGTTAGATCCGTGAGGACAGTGAGAGACACAGCTTTGATTTGTACTTGTTGCATTAGGTGGAGTGTCTCATCGGACAGTCAGATCTCTGGAGACAGTACATCTCTGTTCTGCTAAGGTTGTGGTTAGCATGCTGTGCACAGTGTCCTGTCCTTTCCTTACAGGAAAATGGTATCTAGTTTTTCTACACAGAGTATGCACAGTCCTTTCTGGTGTGCTGTCTGGTGGGACTGGGTGACACCTTGCTGCTAATACGTTTGAATTGACTATCAGTGAATTGACTATCCGTGATTTCTACACCACACACTTTATTATTATTATTATTATTATTATTATTATTATTATTATTATTATTATTTATTATTATTTATTTTTGTCTCAAGTGAAGGCTCCGTCCTGAAAAAGCATTAAATCCACAGGCTGTGTTCAGGGCTACTCAGAAAACATCTCCCTAGAAGCAGAGTGACACAGGATGCGTTTGTTCTGGCTGGAGTAGACTTGTCACTGGGAACAATGACTTTCAAATGAAAGCTTTTTTGGAGAGGGGGGAGTTTTTTTGTTTGTGTGCTTGTTTTATTGCACTTTTTGCCTGAGCATATTGGGAACCTGCCTGGCAAAGATGGATATGTTAGAACCTCAAAATGATGGGATGTTATAAGAAACACAAGTATGACCTGAGGAATTTGCTTTAGCAGTCAAGAAGCAATCTGCTTGCCAAGTGACTGCTTTTCTGTCATTTGTATATGCAATTTAAAAAGAGACTATTCTACTTAATAGAACAGATAGAGGGGAGGAGAGAAAGGAATTGTTTTCTATTCTGAAAGTATTTGCAATGGATACCCTATATTTGTGTTTGTGATGGAAAGATCAATGGGAAGTCTACCAGAAGAAGGGATAAAAACATGTCAGAAGGCATTTTGGAAGTGCTTTTGATGGATTGCATTTTTAGTTTTCACTTACCTGGCTTCATTCAAGGAAGGGCTATATGTGCTAACATCTATGTATGTCATCATCAGGTCTGTCTTTGAGCTCTCTGTCCTGTAAAATGCATTAAATAATCATGTGGGAATTTGTGTGATAGGTGTTTTCAAGTTTCTTCTGTGTGTAGCTTGTTTATTGGAGAGAAAAAAATAATTATTTCAAGCTACTTTATAAGAAGGCCAGGCTGTTTCTTTTCACAATTAAGCTTAATTTTCCTACTGTCATGTTCTTTCTGTAATTACTGAGGCAAGCAAGCAGTGATACTAGATTCATTGAGAGTAGTTGCAAATGGCTTCTTCACGAATAGGGGTCCAGTCCCATCTGGACTTTTAAATTGTACAGGAGATGGGCTATGATGGAGAAATCTGGAATGTGTTTACTCCAATATACTAGTAGGCCTAGGCTGTGTTGCAGTCCCTCCTTATTCTCTGGCATTTTTGCCTGCTCAAAAATTGTTAAAGTTTCAGGGGGAATACACACCGTTCCTCTCCCTCCACCAAATACCCAGGAACTTTATCTCAGAGGATGGGAGTTGCATCTTTTTGGCTGGAATTTGGAGTCCTAAATTTTCCAGGTGGGTGATTATCTTGGTCCGGACTTGTCCCACTATGGTGGTATCAGGGCCAGCAATCAATACATTGTCGATATACTGGTACACCTTGACCCCTCCCCTGGGAGGGATTTCAGCAAGCTCCTGTGCTAATGCACAGTGAGTGATGGTCGGTGAATGGCAATATCCCTGGGGTAGATATGTAAATGTGAATTGCACGCCCTCCCGTGTAAAATCAAATCATTCTCTGGCAGCTTCCTGGAAGAGGACCATAAAAACCATATCTTTCACATCAATAGTTGCTAATATCTTGTGGGCTTGCTCTCGTATGGTTGCAATCAGTTCAGCTATGTTAGGCACCGCAGCTGTTAGGGGGCCTGTGTGAGCATTTAGGTGTCGATAGTCAATTGTTAGTCGCTTTCCATTTGGTTTATGGACTGGCCACACCAGGGAATTATAGGGTGAGAGAGTTGGGACAATTATCTCCTGTTCTCTCAATTCAGCTCTCACAGGAGTGATCCCTTCTCTTGCCCCCAGTGGTAGGGCATAGGGCATTAACAATTTTAGAGGGAGGAAGTGCAGGCATCGGTTGTAAAAGTCTTACAGAAACTGGGTACTCTGAATTTCCACTCCCTTCCTTTTTTGTCTGTCCATGCTTTCCCTTTCAATAAATTAAGCCCTAAAGTGTTTGTAGGCATAAATCCCAAAATGTGACCTCTACAGGGGATGTATCTCCAGGTAGCCAGCACCTGGCTCGGGCTGTTGGCTGTGGCTTAGAGTTTCCAAAAACACCTGTGGCCCAAATTTGTTTTTTATCAGCAACTATACCATTGTGATTAGCGACGTCTGCCCAAAGTGCTGATGTCCACTAGAAGTGTAACTGGGGTTTTAAAGGGACCAGGGGGAAAAGTAATTAAAAAGTCTCTCTTACCATTTTCTTTGAGCCTTCTTAACTGAACCCACTGGCTGTCCCCTGGCTCTCTAACTGGAGACGGCACACTTAGTTTCCTGATTGGAGGTTAATTAAGTTTTCCTGGGGGGCAGTGGGTGACTGGGAGGTAACAGATGCCATGGCACTGGGTGAGAGTTCAGTCCCTGGCTTCATACAAGTCAATTGCTTGAATTTGGGGGGTGTGAAATTGAATACACTATTCAAGATTCAATATTTCAACTGATTGTTGAAACGCGTTAAGTTCTTTGCCACTTTGTTGCCACTTTGTTGCCACTTTGTTGCCACTTTGTTGCCACTTTGTTGCTACTTTTTGCTANCTGTCCCCTGGCTCTCTAACTGGAGACGGCACACTTAGTTTCCTGATTGGAGGTTAATTAAGTTTTCCTGGGGGGCAGTGGGTGACTGGGAGGTAACAGATGCCATGGCACTGGGTGAGAGTTCAGTCCCTGGCTTCATACAAGTCAATTGCTTGAATTTGGGGGGTGTGAAATTGAATACACTATTCAAGATTCAATATTTCAACTGATTGTTGAAACGCGTTAAGTTCTTTGCCACTTTGTTGCCACTTTGTTGCCACTTTGTTGCCACTTTGTTGCCACTTTGTTGCTACTTTTTGCTACTTTTTGCTACTTTTTGCTACTTGTTGCTACTTGTTGCTACTTTGTTGCTACTTTGTTGCTACTTTGTTGTTACTTTTTTTGCTACTTTTTTTGCTACTTTTTTGCTACTTTGTTGCTACATTTCCCTTACTCCACAGCTGCTGTTTGAGGCATTAACCCTCTCAGTTCCTTATACTAGGTACCACAGGATAGATGGAGGAAAAAACCCTACGTTTTTTCCTCTGCTTTTGTCAGTGTTCACCTGTGCTGCCTTCTCCTTTTACCATGAAATAAAACAGTATTGACAGTGAAGCATCATTGCTGAATTTCTGCGGCGTGCACATCAGATGTAGCCACTGTTGTTTCTGTTCTGTTGTGGTGGACAAAAGGGAAAGTTTTGTGACTGAAGTTCAGATATGTTCCTTGCATGTCTGTTTGATCCTGTTTAGGGGTGTTGGAGTTACAAACAGCAGATTAAAAACTTGTTGCTTTAAGAAGAGAGAAATAATTTCTTTTCAAGTCCTTCAGCAGCAGAGCCACAGGCATCGTGCAGGTTCATATTGTGCTGGATGCTTAATCTCACTGCAGTCAAGAGTGCAGCCAAGATGAAATTGAAGTAAAGGAAGGAAAAATGTTGGAATATGAGAAGGAGATGACTTCGGGAAGGTCATTGTATGTTTCACTGATATCAGTTGAAATATTGAATCTTGAATATTATATTCAATTTCACTTCCCTTATTCTGTAAAAAGAGAGATCAAAGAAAAAACAGCAGATGTTACTCAAGAGCATAAATGATGGAAATGACGACTTCTGTACAAATACTAAAAAAAAATCAAGAACATTGCAATACGTATGACTTCAGTTTGGAGAATGGAGTTATCTTGTCAGCTCAATATGATTTTCACAGATGTTTCTGGTGTCTTTCCATTAATTTCAATGTATCTAGACCACCTAGAAATCATAAACATGAGTAGGATGAAATTATGAATGGAAAAGCCTAATCCAGATGGATCTTTCTGCCTATCCCACGCCATGGAACAAGATGAATGGACTAATTGAAACACAACCATAATACATTTCAAGTACAGTAGGTACCATAGTTGCAGCATACAATTAGCAGGAGGTGTCTGAATCATCACTGCAGTTTGTCTATGTTTGCATTTCCTTCTATAGAAAAAATTGTTGACAAATTTTGTTGTAACGGGAAAGGAACATCATTGTGTTGTTTTCTTTACTCATAGTACACAGCTAACTGCGGCTGTCAGTGAGCACTCAAACTTTCTTTTTTAAAATTGCTGTGAATGTTTGTACTCTTGCCAGTTAATCTGAGTGTAGGAATGCCAATGAGGGGAATAAAATATGGAAAATAATGCTGTGTTGTGTATAGCACCTGCCATACTCTAGAATGTTAAAGCACTTACTCAATAGATGCTGAGATGGATAAAATATGTCAGTGTCTATAAGCAAATACATCACCTGCTAATCTTTCA
This sequence comes from Aegotheles bennettii, assembly GCA_013398125.1. NCBI lineage: Eukaryota > Metazoa > Chordata > Aves > Caprimulgiformes > Aegothelidae > Aegotheles > Aegotheles bennettii. The sequence continues at coordinate 539,271 of VZRW01003758.1, read as the reverse complement.
GTGATGTAACTGGCATACAGCCATAAGTACCATTAAAACTGCTGCTGAAAGAAAGACTTGGATAGGCCTTTAAGGGAGGACCCACTATTATGTGTTTGATTAAAAAATTTGTAATAATGATCATAGAAATCATAACATAAACCAAAACAAAACCAAGAAAGACCTTAAGATACTGACTAGTCTGTTCTTTGGCCCCCAAAGCAGACTGAATTTTATACCTTTTTTTTTTTTTAGCACAGCTATTTAGAAATCTGCATGAAATAGTAAAACCACACAAGCCCCCTCTTAGAATATGTCACTCTATTTGTAGAAAGACTTCACCTAATAACTGATATAAATTTTTTCTAACTTTGTTTTCAGTAGGTACATTGCTGCTTGTCCTAGCCAGGGTGCAATTCAGACAAGGTTATTCCACAGGGTGTGCAGCTTTCAGATCTGATGATGAAAATGCCTTTAAATTTTTTCCTTTCTAGTCTAAATAGTCCTAGTATATTCAGTCTTTCTACATAGTTCCTCCTTTGAGACTTGTGGTAATTTCTGTTACTATCTTTGGACTCTTTCCAATTGCTTCCCATTTTTTACAAATGTTATGCCAAAAATTTGACTCTTACTCCTTCCTGCTAAACAGAAGGATAGGAGTGCTTACTATTTTATGGATCATATACTCCTGAATATATTCCTGTATTATGGTTTCTTTAAAAAATTTACATTTTGAACTTACATTCACCTTGTAGTCTGTTATAACCCCTGATCATCTTATGAAGAAGCTGCCGTACAGCTGCTTACTTGCCCGGCTGCAGGTCTGCAGCTGACTCTCTGCTCAGGTAGGGAAACTTGCACTTGCCCCTGCTGAATCATTCTGTTAGTTTTCTGACCACTTTGCTAGTTTGGCAGAACAATTTAAAGTTCCAGCCTTGTAATCCAGCATATCCCCAGTGCTGGCTCCTGACGATCAAGAGATTGAAGTGCATCTTCTCTTCAGTTGTATAGGTTGCTAATGAAAATACTCCCTGAAACCAGACCATGTTCAGATCCTTGCAAAAACCCACTCACTACACTTCTTATTAGCAATTTTTTTTTGGGGGGGTCATATAATCAACAAATTTTGCATTAATTCACTTGTAATCTGTAGGAATTATCTGCTTAGAAGAAAGGATGTGTGGGAGTCATCTGCCTTTTCTTTGGTAATACAAGCTGGAAAGCATATAAGGAATGAGGAATCTCCTGGTTTCTGGCCTTTGCTAGCTTTTCCCTGCTGTTTCTCAGTGGGATAGAATAAAAGCTGAAATTTTTAATGATCTGATGATGCGGAAGAAATAGGATTAGTTATTTCTATGTGCAAAGTAGGACTTTGCTATTGAGAAATTAAAAAGGAAAAAAAGGTGGAGGTGCTTGTTTGCACATTAGTAAATACATGTTTGTTGGTAGTTGGATGGTCAGATCAGGGAATGTTGTGGCTGTTTCAGTAACTTCGATAGTCAGGCCTATTTTTTCTCAGGTTAGACTCCTGTAGTTATGGGATGCTTGTAATAATGCAGATCACAGCTGCTAGAGAAGAGACAAATTTGAAAGTATCCTTTCAAATATCAAAGGATAGTATTCTGCATTCAGAACTTAGATTTCACCTTCTTTACTGGTGTATACTTCATGGCATTATGGAATATACTCTTACAATTTATTCAACTTTTGTACCTATAGAAGGAAATATGAGTTAAATTGTATGTCAGGAGGGCATTATGTGACATACTGAAAAATACATAGAATTCAATGTAATTTTTTAAATTTATTTTCTTTTTAAGAGAAAGAGGGCCAAACACAGCAGCATGACTGTAGCTAGATAGTCATCAATATTCTTACTGTAGCGTTTCACTGGTGAGGTCTTGTTTGCTGGTGGAATTGAAACAAACACTCATTAAGATGAATCCAAGTCTGCTGATAAGTACACTAATTGCCTACAGGTGGCTAATAATAAACTTGTGATTTTTGAGAGAGATGGTAGAAGCGAGCATGACAGATGTACTGACTGCACTAGATTTGATGCTCGTGGGACTTAAACTGAATAAAATGTGAATACCAGTAGGATGGAGATGAACGTGGTATTTACTTGAACAGTTGAGTGCAGGACGTTCATACAGAGATGTGATGTTACTGACACTGAACATTTTTGTGTGTACCTAGTATGCCAGAAAGTCATGTTCTAAAGTTCTCAATAAACAGATTTTTATTCAGGCCTTAAACTGCAAATCCCTGCCGTGTGAGATACACCTAGTGCAGGATTTAAGCATCAGAACTGTACATGATTTTATAGATAAGCCTTACCTGGCAATGAGTCAGGGGCTACTCCTCTGCAAACTGGTGATTTTCATCCTTAATTGTGAGTGTATGTCATCTTTGGGTACAACAGAAGATAGCCTTCTATCATTTATTTCTCAATTTGCAGCAAGCTTAGCAAAAGTGCAACAAGAAGTACAGCAGTTTAAAAGACCACTGAAATGAGCTCTTTTTTTTCCTGATAACACATTTTGATTTACCAGCTCCACATAGTATCAAAATAAACTTCAGAGCAAAGAAGTAGTTTGAAAGTATAAAAGAAAAAAGACAGTAAAAGAGCTTTCCCTAGTTTGCTACTTTGTTGTGTGTAGAAGCTGGCTTTAGGACTTCAGGGGGAAAAAAGTCTTATTGGGTGCTTTATAGTTATGTTATTTTAATTTCATGTAGTGCTAAAAAAGACTGAATGTCTACAACAGGTCTATGCTAGCAATGGTAATGTAGGAAACCACCTTTCGCTGTCTTCTTAATTAAATAGCAGCAGCCTGGAAGCAAAAGGTTGTAATTTTTTACTATTTTTTATTCGTTTGATCTACTTGTATAAAACATTTGATCTTTTCCTGTAATTATGAACAGAGGTGCTGATTGTAATGGTGTATTTTATATGTGATTTTGCAATAATATGTGATTGCAAACCCCTTCACTGCATGCAATTCTTCTTTAACTGATGAAATGTGAACATCATGCCTTGATTGCTTTCTTTTCCTTTGAGCTGTGTTTCTTGGTAACTCTGTAGTAAGAAGTAAATGAGAATTGAAAAGAAGACTTCAGTTTCATTCCACTTAAACTCTGTTCTTCACATCTCTTTCGTAAACTTCGCTATGCAGCAAACTCAACTTTTTTTTCTTTCCCAAATAACTTGCCTTAAAAGAAAGTTCATTTTTTGCAGCATTGCTCTTCAGCTTTGTTGAAGGAAATGTAAACATTCTTATCCAGTCTATTGATCCTTATTTAGCAAGGCTCCTCTCTGTGGTGTCAGGGAATGAACTACACACTGAAAGCAATCAGCAACTGCTTGAGTCAATCTAATTATTCTACCCTGCCTCGAAGCAGATGACAGAGAGAGGAATTGGAAAAGGAGAGTTTTCAGCCCAGATGCCAATGCGTGTATTGGAATGGAAGAAAATTAAATGCTGTAAAGGTCTGGGATGGCGGCTTTAACTTCAAGAGTTCAAAAAATACTTCTCATCTTTGGCTTAGTTACCTGATGGGTTTTATGGAAATATTTCCCAGCATAGCTCAGTTGTTCTACCATGTCTAAATAAATGACAAAGGCAGCAACTGGACATGCAGCTTTTTATGGTGGGGTGACAAAAAATAATTGTTATTAAAAAAACAACAAACACCAACACCTGCTCCCCAAACCACAACCAAACAACAGAAAAACAATGCCAAGTAATTTAATCTGGATGATAAAGGATGTGGTATTTTAGGGAATGATTTTCAGCTCTTATGTTATTCACTGAAATAATGTTTCTAGCTTCATGTGAGTAATTTTTTTAAAACAGTGTAAGGTGTTCAGCCTGGCTTAGTTGAGAACAGACCCAGAACAGTCTCAGAAACATCTGGGCTCTCCTGCACTGTGAGGTAAGAACAGAGCAGAATCCTGCAAATGCACATCATCCAGCTGAGCCTGCATCTTGATGTGGCTGGAGGGGGCTGGGGGTAGGAACGTGTAAACAAGAAGAAATGCTTAGTTCTAATTTACAAATAAGAAATCACCACATGCAGGTTTATTTTATACCTACTGAAGTTGGATATTTACAATTATGCATATAAATCTTTGCAGTGTTGCTTACGTGTTTTGGAATAAATTACCAGCTCACATTTGGGCATTCAGTATGTTTGTAGATAAATCAGGTTCATCAGACATAATGAATATGATTTTGTCTACTCAGCCTCGAAAGTAAGGTCCAGTATTCATATTTCAATGTTGTCTTGAAAATGAGGCAATGTGCCATGCTAGGCCAGATTTTGTTGTATCAAATAGCAAGCTGGACAAATTTCCTGTAATTCTTTTGGTTCTTTGAGTATATATAGAGTAGCAGCATGAAAATGAAATGAATTCTTTTTTTAAAAGACCCACTAAGGTAATAATAACTACATAGAAAAAAAAAAAAACAAACTTCCCCAAAACAGGCTCCTAACAAACATACGATTTCCTTATCAAGATAAACACCACCTTTGGTTCTGGTAAATGTGGTGACCAGAGTTGAAATCCTAGTTAAAAGCAGATGATTTGTGAAGCTGTGCTGGTTTGCAGGCCAGCTCTCATGTGGAGCAGGTACAGCAGTGATGGGCTGTCCCATGCCAATTCACCCAGTTTGTTATTTTCTTCTTTCATATTCCTGTTTACCTCAACAAGGCTTTGTTTATTTACCTTCCCATCTCCTCTAAATGTCTTCTGCTTCTTCAGTTGATCTCTCCTGATCATGCTGAGTACGTAATTATAATTACAATAACATTAAGGCCTGTGGAGTTTGGGACTCAGTGCAAACAGAGAAATGACTCTACTTCTTGCTGAAGGAATGTAGACTCGATCCTTAAAAATCTGCACATTCAGGGAGAAAGTTGTTCCAATAGTAATAGCTCAGTCTTTCTGAGCTGTTCAGCATGATTCCTAAGAGGTGATTTTTGGCAAACTGCTTTCAAAACATTTTGGTTCTCTTCACAGTAGCCATTATACTCCTTAAATTGTTGCTAAAATGATATTGCAGACTAGAAAAATCTGAACACGGGGAAAAAATGGCGATATAATCAAAGCAGTTTGGAAAGAAAAAACAAGCAAAAGCCAAGATGTTGAAGTACAGCACTTTTGAATTGGAGCTGCAGCACTAATAGTTATAAATAATGCAATGCTTTTCCCATGGGATTGTTGTAGAGCTTAATTGGTTAATGGCTGAAAAGCACTTTGAGATCCTATGTAGAGATACGGTGTGTAAGAACAGAGTGCTGCTTAATGAAAGTCTAAATGCTACTGTGTAATGCTGTCCTCTGTATCTGTCAGTATGTCCAGCTGGTGTCAGTGGTGATTGAACTCATGGATCACACTGTTGGACATGTTTGACATTTAGCAAGGTGACTATGGCTGTGTTTTGATAAATCAACATGCATTAATAACTTGCTTTCTTTGACAATAGGACCACCTTTTTTAATAAAAGTTTAAAATTACTTGTTAATATATGGTCATGCTTTGCATGCTTTTCAAATTTGCTTACACTAAAAATTAGCAATGTTGCTTTAAAAATGACTCCTTCAAATTTATTCTATAAAAAGTACTGTGTAGAATTAGAGTATACCTGGCCCTAGTAGAATACTTATGTTAAAATTATATCAAAATTTATTAATAAATATAGAATGTGGGAATAAATGGTAGGAACATGCAATCTGACTGAATCTTTTTTAAATCTTTTTCTTTTGTAAGTTCCCTTTATGGAGAAATAATACTTGGAAACTCTGGGAGCTGATTTAGTTCTTAGGTCTTTTTAGGGAGTATAGGTTTTAACATCTGATTTGACACTGTGGTTACAATTTTTTCTTTGTCTTTCTTCATTATGATTTGTGAGGTAACCCCAGGAGTGTATTTTTTCATTTTTGTGTATCTGTCCCCTGTGGGATTTTATTTTGTTTTGCGTTTGTTTGTGTGAGTTTTCAATTATTAAGTGGCTTCTGTCACTTAATGGCACCTTTTAGCTCACATACTACATGGTGAGTTAGTTTATTTGGGAAGAATATAACTAGAAGTAATTTCTTGGAGGAATCAAAACTTGAAAATCTGAATTCTAGATCTTAGAGTGGCTCATATTCCTTTTTAGGAGTTAGTACATGTTATTACTAATTCCGAGTCTGATGGATTTTTTATCTTTAAATATTTCCATTCACTCATTTATTGTTTTCTTCCATAGCTTATGAGCATGGACAAGCAAATGAAAGTGATTTTTTTTTTATTCTCCCCCTTCTGCTGACCCCTTTTTTCTCTTCTGACCGCTTAGTTTGTGCTGCCCTGGCTTGGTATCTCATTGCTTGCCTCTTTGTGCGGCTGCCAAGGTTTCTTGCATAATTTTCTTGACAAACGGGTTACTCATTAATATTTCAACCCTGTTCCTACCAACCTCAGAGAAGTGGTATGCCCCAGGCAGGGAATTGCAGTTTCTTCCTTAGGAGCCTTCTAATCTTTTCCTTAAATGCTTTGTCAGAGCCTGTGACAGATAAATGAAGATGGTGCATTTCAAACTAGAGATGACTTTGTACACACATGAACGTACATTTTCTAACTGGGAGATGCTGGACTGCAGTGAAGTCTCTGCTGCAAACATCTGCATTTTCTCTTTATATCTGAAGTCTGTGAGACTTACTGATTCTGAAGTCTAATCCATAGAGAAATATGTCTCTGTGTTTTTTTTTGGCTGGCTGTTGAAATACACGTAGTCCTGGCAAAGGCGCTGTCTGTTCACAGACTTTTGTTATTTCTATAATAGAGATAAACCAAGGTGTGATACTGCAGCTCAGTTAGAATTTGAGTTTTGATCAAGTTCACATCACAGCTAGGTCTGAGATATGGATCTCTCGTGATATTTTGGCTAAAGATGATAGCAAATATATGAAACTAATCTATTTAGAGCTTGTTGTGACAAGAGATTGATATGAAACAAAATTTATAATACCCCCCCCACCACATTGGGTTGAAATATGATAAGCTAGGTTGATTTAAATGTTGATTTCCACACAAACACCCCGGTAGTTTCTTTCCTTTATATTCATTTATTTTGTTTCTATTCATCTGTTGTTTTGTGTTCAACTGAAAAAAGTTTGGTTGGACTGCTAACCTTAAACTTCTGAATTTTGCATGGTATAGAGTTTGGTGTCTTTCCATCTTCTAGAACCAGAAGTGTGAAGTTGTTTGTCTTTGTTCTTTAACTTTTAATGCCAGTTATGCTGTATAGTTTTCTCTTTTAAAAAATTATATACTCTCTGAATAATTCAGAAATTTGATGTGCCTGATTAGCTTGCTGATCACAAATTTCAGTGTATGGAAACTATTGAACTGCTCAAACAAGATCACACAAGTTGCCTTGAAACCCGATTGTATCAGCTTTTGGAACAGCCTTATACCATCTAGGCAGCACAGCTACAGAGATTACAAGTATTTTGACTACTGAAACAGATTTTACCTGTCTTGAATTATATGTCTTGAGAAGTATTATCCTTTCAGTAAGTGGGAAACTTAGATATAAACCTGAAAAATCTTGGAGTGACACTGTGTATCAGGGGAAACTAGTGTGTGTAGCAGCCTTTGGGGACCACATGGGGACCTGAAACTTGTTGCAATGTGATGTGAATATGCCACTCATCTTCCTTTGCAGTATCCAAGTGTGTACTCGAGTAATGATTCAAAACATTTTTAAACTGGCGCTTGCCCAGAAGTCCTTGCAGAAGTGTGTTCCCTTCTCCAAAGATTTGCTGCCTGCTATGACTATCTTAGCCCATCCTGCAGTCCTAAAGAGTGGTGAAGGAGTCTGAAGGTGTGCCTCAGAGGTATGGACCACGTTTTCTGTGCTTGCCTTCAGGTGCTCATGTATGTAAGCCAGGGAACAAAATACTGGCCTTTATTCAGACAATTGGCATCTTCTGGATCAGTGATAAAGGTGTGTGACTGTTAATACCTTTTATTTTGTATTTAAGAAGGTCTTACTGTGTAACACTGAGAGAAAACATGGTCATACTTTATCCCCAAAAAGATTTTTTAATTTTCTCTTTCAATATTGCAAGCCTCAAAGTGTTGCCTTAGGTGGCATCATGATTAATGTATCACTATTAGAAAGCAGACAGCAAGCCAGCTTATGACACATTTTTGCTTCGGTTAAGAAAAATAACAAAAAAATAAGTTATTCTGTATATATAACTTGGTGATGGCTTGTTAACTAAGACTTGAAGGCTGTGTTATCTTGCCTGGTGCTTTGTAGTGTGTGCAATATTTTGTTCCCTTGGGTTGTTTAACCATCATCGGGGACATCTGAAAATGTTCTACCCTTGGAAGGTCAGGTTCTAAAATGGATCCAAAATGGATCCATTCTAAGTTGTCTATAAGGCTGTTTCAGAGGTCTGTGTGTACAACATAAATTCAGTATGCTCAATAAGAGTGAAAGTCTGTTTGATGTGCAACAATATATCCACATTTTCAAATAAGCTTGAAAAAAAAATCTGAGCTCATTATTAGCATTGCATGCAAAATAATTTGTTATATCATATGCAACGGAGATATGGTCATGGCAATACAAAGATATTTGCTGCTGTATGCCTACCTAGTTTTCAAAACTAAAATTCAATGCTTAGCTAAATTGCTAAGCAGACTGGTAGATGTCCAATTTTAGCAGCCTAGCATATGTTTGTAGTTTTTGTTTTAACATATGCTATGTTGGTTGAACTCCCCTCCCCACACATACGGTAGATAAAAGCTGTCACATCACAAAATGGTGGCAGCCCAACTTTTCTAACATTTTCCATGGCACTTCAGAGTCTTGCATTAATTATCTATTCTTGGATAGGAGACAGACTCTCATCTTTGTGGAATTTTGGTTTCAAACCCGTCATGTACTTCGGTTTATGTATGGAGTAGCCCATCTGTGTTTCTGCAGCCATAAACAGTAAAAAGCACAGGGCATACAGAAAAATGGTCAGCAAGAGTGAGGATGCCCTTGGCTCACAGATATGAGTACCCAGGAAATGGCCCTGAAATGGCCCGTTTGGTTCACTGGTGGGCTGTAGTTTGCTCAAACAAGAACATTTTCTCTCTTCTGCTTATCTAGGTGAGGTGGGTGAATAAAACAATGCTTTTGTTTTCATTGTGAGCTGCTGAACTGCCTGTTTTTCCTCCTCCTTTTTCAAGGCAGGTGTAAGGAAGAATTTATTTGAGTGTATGATTCCTTCCTAAACCTCAGTGGAGCAGGGGGGACTTGTGGCACATACCACTGCAGCTGTAAAACTGCTGTCTTAGTCCTTGCTGCACTGTGACATGGAAACCTGCATTTAGATAAGCAAGGACATGCCTTAACAGTACAGTGATATGATCCTTTGTCATACCAAACTGCCTTTGCATCTGCTCCAAAATAATGGTGTTTTTCATGTTCTGTCTGCTGTTTCCCTGCTCCTGACTGAGGTGTACTTCTGCGTGTGTGATGTCTGCTGTGCTGCTGTGCGATGGTTGGTTTTCTGTGGGGGAGGAAGGACCTTGCCCATCAACTGAAACTGCTCTAGAAATGATGTGGGGTCTGTGGTAGAGAACTGACACTGGCAAGTGCTGTCACATCTGTGCCTGGTCTATCCGCAGCATGGCCAGGGTTGTTCTGATGCCTTCATCCCTGGGTGGCATGGGTGCCACCTCTTGCCCTCTGCTCAAGAGCTCACACCTACATGCAGGCATGGTTCCAAACATATTGCCAAAGCATAATGTACAACATTATCCCTCCCAAAGATCCAAGTTCCTATCGTGTTACACAGGAGATAGTGGGCCTGGCGCTTGCACGTCCACTTGCAGTGCTTTGAGAAGCCCCACTGAGAGCTGCTGACAGGGCTGCCTGCTTCCAAAACACTGAGTTACCTCCCAACCATGAGTCAGAGCCACTGTCAAGCCCAGGGCACATGACCCACCGGTAGTGCTGGTGGAGTGCTATGCCATCTTTGGCTTGTAGATGCCAGTGATGGTTGCTCAGTGTTTATTTCCCATTTATGTATTTGTTTTCGGCTACAGGACCTACAGCTGCTGTTTGGCTTGCGGTGGTTGTTAGCTGGCTGGCAGTCTTTGCTGTGGGATTCAGGCTTTGTCAGTGTGCACAGAAACCAGTTTCATTTTACTGCCAAATAATAAGCATGATGGAAATGAAAGAAGTAAATGATAAATTTAAACTGTGCTTTTTCAGACCCTTAGATAAATTTCTACTAGAAATAACTATCTATTTATTACAAGTGAAGATAAGTAATTAGTGTGTCCTTAACACCAGTTATTTATTGCTAGCAGAAAGGTAAAAAGATTTTTTTATTTTCCAGCATTGTTTTCCACCCTGGTAAACAATTCTTTGATTTTAACATTTCCTGTATGATATAAAGAGTGTAAACATAGCTTTTCCCTTCATTCTCTATGGTTTCTGTCCCCAGATATAATTTATTACTGGTTGAGTTGACTTAAGTCCAATACTGTTTTTCTGTGATGATCACAGAAGTAGCATACACGAGTCTGTGGTGGGAGGTGGGAGCAGGAGGGTGCGGGTGAAGGACTTCAGTGTTTCCAGTGCTCTTGTGTGATGCCATGTTGGTACCTCCTTTACTGCTTGATTGCTGTTGTTTGCAGTACTTGGACATTGCATAACTAGTGGGATCACACTGGTTAATTATAACTGTATTTTCTTACTGCCCACAGTAGATTTTGCTTTAGATTAGAGTAATAGTGCAGAGAGTAATGCAATTTAACTATTTAGGCATAGACGTAATGTTAGGATGAAAACTCTGATACAAATTAATCTGTAGGTCTTTCTGCTGTACAAGGCTGTAAAGGAAACTGATGGCTCTGTTGCTTATTACAAATACTGAAAAATGATCAGGTAAGCCCTTGGAGATGTTTACGTTAGTCTCCCTTAAAAATCGTAAGTAAGTCTTAAAATAAAAATAAAAAAATAAAACAAAAAACACAAAGAAAAGGCCCTTTCCCCCCCGATGCTTCATGTTTTAATTTCTTTTTCTATAAAGTTATGATCATGAGAAGAACTGTTTGTGTGAAAGTTAAACTTCTGATATGGTTGTCTGATTCTCAGTGGAAAGGCATTTAGGAAGGCAGCAAACATCACGAGACTCAGGATAAAATCACAAGAAGTGTTCGTACATTACAGTTACGTATAAGTTTTGAATCAAAGTTTTTAGAAAAATGAATGTATGGGCAGATGGTGATATTTACTTAAGGGAAGCAGAATTCATTATCTGCCTAGAACTGGGTATTGCAAGCAGCTGTTTGGAAATGAGAACTCACTTTCCATGAAAGAGAACGTATGTCTGGGGAAAACAGAGCGTCTTTTCAAAAGGTGAGGCTATCCCTTGTTTGGTTGATATCAGAGTGGTTTCTGGTGTGTGTGAGTCAATTCATTTATGGAAGAACCTTATCAGTAAAGGCCAAGAACTAATTTGGTGAAATAGTTTTGCAAACCATTTAAAAAAAAAGAAAAAGCAAAAAACAGTTCTTTTTAAAAGATTCAAAACCGGGTAAAAGTTGTAGCTGCTCCTTTGTCTTAAGATATTAGACCAGAAAAAGGAATAAAACAAATATTTAGTAATCTTGCACTGTCCTGCCAAATTTAATTTCTGACTACCCACCTTGCCTTTATTTTGATTTACTGAGATATGGTTACTTCGGGAAAGAAGCCTATAGAGAACATCAGGTGCAAGCCAGAAGAAAGGAATCCAAATATTTACACACCTGTTATCTTTTACAGATCTGTTTTCTTGGGGACTCTGTATTCTAGAATGCATCTATTCTATTTGCATATATATTTCTGAAGTATACGTGTATGAAAATAATCTTAGCTTGTTTGTTCTTTATTTTTTTACACACATTTCTCTTATGTTCCTGTGGAAAGCTAGCCAGATACTGTAATACTGGTGTAAAGGTAGAAGGCTTTGCCTTGAAGACTGTGCTCATTGCTTTCTTCCCCTATTTCTTTAAGATGAGATTCACAGGAAATTCTTTCACCCGGGAAACCTGTGGCCCAGGATTTCTTGGTTCACAGAGAAATACAAGCCAGTTTGTTATTTGGAGCAGATCCCTTTCCCCAGCCACTTCACTTTGAATGCCTCTTTTTTCCCATCCTCTGATAAACAAATTGTAATGCTTAATTGTTTTACTGCAACCCATGCTAATATTTGTGAAGCCCAACTGTCACGTACGAGTCTGCGAGGTGGCTGGGGAAGGCTCTCTCCTGTTGTGTTTCACGAGGTTCAGACTGGACCCCCTTGCTTTCTAAACTCCTCAGAGAGGAGTCTGGGTGCTGCTGGATCCAATCCTAGTCCCAGACTTGGTCAGTGGTTTATGTCTAAAGGATTATGTGTGTGCAGCCACCTCTCAGAGTCAATGTTTGCCTGCTTCAGGGTCTCACAGAGGAGTGGCACGAAGACAGTTGTGCAAAGTTGTGAAGAAAGAATTTATTGAATATACTAAGGCAACAGAGATAGCAAGTTCAGAATTGCCATTGATAAATACACTTACTGCAAAAGCACTACTAATTGTTAATGTTGCTAGCAATAATAGTAGTAGTAGAACCTACTACTAAGAAGTGGGATACTTCCACCCAGAGGGTGAAAGGTGCGGTGCTTGCCCAGAGAGGCGTCCCTGCCTGGGGGAGGAAGAGAACACAGCCCGTTGACTGGTCCTGCTGCCTTAAGGTTCTTCTCTCCATACTTAACGATCCTTTTCTCTGTCTTTTATCCCCTAAACCATGAGGTTCCTGCCCTTAGGTGACATGTAGTATGATTCGAGTGGAGAGCCAGAGATGTACCGCATGTTCTCTATAATCTTCATTATCATATGCAGGGGTGCCAACTTTAGTATGTATTTCACAGGTAATGAGGAAAAGGTCATTCCTCAGACAGCATAGCCCCTTGAAGGAACAAAGAATTACACAAGTTTTCTGTTACTTTACTGACCAGAGCAAGGGTCCCTGCCTCCACAAAGTCCCCTGTTCAGATGCATCCTGTGATAAATGTGTGGGCTTGTTGCTCCCACTGGATTGCACAAGATTTAGCAAGATCATACTTTACGGGTTCTTTGTGTACAGGGCCATCCTGGTTTTCCTCAAATTCCACATCAACTATAGATTTTCAAGTGATTTTTGCATCTCAGAATGTACTTTATGCATTTGGAGTGACTGAAGGGCTTGTGATCCTCAAAATTCTTTGCTTTTTGGAATTAGCTCTTTGAACACTACAGAGTGATGCAGCTGTGTACATGTGAAGCACAAAGCCTGTTTGTAAACAGAGCGGATGTATAAAGATGGCCCTTTGATAGGAAAGAAATGATAGAATCGTTTTGTCTGGAAAAGACCTTTAAGATCATCAAGTCCAACCATTAACCCAGCACTGCCAAGTCCACCACTAAACCATGTCCCTAAGCACCACATCTACACATCTTTTAAATACCCCCGGGGATGGTGACTCCACCACTTCCCTGGGCAGCCTGTGCCAGTGCCTGACAGCCCTTTCAGCACCTCAATGTCTGTCTTGCAGTGAGGTGCCCAACACTGAACACAGCGCTTGAGCTGTGGCCTCACCAGTGCTGAGTACAGAGGAACAATCACTTCACTACTCCTGCTGGCCATGCTATTTCTGATACAAGCCAGGATGCTGTTGGCCTTCTTGACCACCTGGGCACACTGCTGACTCATATTCAGCCGGCTGTCAACCAATACCCTCAGGTCCTTTTCCACCGGGCAGCTCTCCAGCCGCTCTTCCCCAGGCCTGTAGCCTTGCATGGGGTCGTTGTGACTCATGAGTTCAGTTGAGTTGTTCAGCTCAGATATTTTTGAGACTCTCATAACTTCATTTACTTTCCTGATATTTGGCAAGCCCTCCCTTTAACAGCAGTATAAGCCGTGAAAAGAACCATTCTGGGAATATCTGGAAAAGGGGTTTTGTGCTCACCCCAAAATACTAACCTTGATTCTGACTCTGTGGAGCCTTTATTGTGAATCTTGTGCAGTACTTACATGTAAACTTCATATGCTGTTTATATATAAATATATGCCTTGTGGTCTGAAAGTGGTTTGATAGGTGCAACTGGTTTTGTTTGGCATGAAGTAAGAATTAGCAATGATTGCACAGTGTGTGCTACATGCATCTTGTTGATGCAGAGCATCTTCTGTAGCTTCTGCTAACAGGGGGGGAGATGATACAACAATAAGTTAATGCTTGGGGTTTTGTTACAAGCAAGTCCTTGACTGCTGAAGGGCATTGTTAGATTTCTGAGTTTCTCATAAGTAATGCTCAGTTATTGCCTCATATTTTAACTGGATGAAAAATACCATTTCAAAGAAGGCCTGATATTTATTCAGCTGTGAAGTGTAGCAGTATCTGGAATGGGGTTAAGGCTAGGCCTAGAGTCATTAGTACCGATGCAGTGATGCAGAAGACTGGTAATTGAATAAGATATCCTAGTTAAAATTTGATCACAAGGGTATTTTCTCTCCTCTGCAGTCAAAATAGTGGTTTATAATAGGAACTTTGTCATATTAATCAAGCAGACATTTGGATTTCATTTATCCATGAGATACTAGCAATTCCTGCAGCAAGATTGCAGATCCTAACTCAGTGTTTTTCTTTTTCTTTTTTTTTTCCTTTAGATCATAAAAGAGTTTGCAATGGCAATGCTCTGGAAATTCATGAGAGTAGCTAGATATTCTAAACCAACTATATCACCAAAAGCGAAGGGAAGAGGGATTCCCACCCATTCAAGGCATTCTTCATCCAAGTCTGTACCTTCAGATTTTGCTGCCAACACACCCTGCTCAAATACCGTGGAGCTGCTTGGTAAAGCTTATCCTCAAGATGAGTACAGCAATGTCACAGAGAAGATTCTTTCTAAGGTGGGGAAGAACTTGCACAACAAAAAGCACCACCCTTTGTGGCTAATCAAGGAGCAGGTGAAGGATCACTTTTACAAACAGTATACAGGGCGCCGTGGGACTCCGCTCTTTTCTGTCTACGACGGTCTTTCTCCTGTGGTTACAGTACAGCAGAATTTTGATAGTTTGCTTATCCCACAAAACCATGCCAGCAGAAGGAAAGAGGATAACTATTATTTGAATCGTGATCACATGCTAAGAGCACATACGTCAGCTCATCAGTGGGACTTGATACGCTCCGGCCTAGATGCCTTTCTGGCAGTGGGAGATGTCTACCGCCGTGACACAATTGATAACACCCACTACCCCGTCTTCCATCAGATGGAAGGAGTTCGGCTCTTCTCCTGTCACGAGGTAGGAATTCTCTAGTTGGGGTGGAAGAGGTTTTGGGTAAGTTGCATGATCTTGTATTTGCCGTAAACAAAGTGCATGCATGTAACACGTTACAGCAACACGTGTTATGCTGTACATTGGTAAAGATCAAGTGATTGATCATGTAGCAGTACTTTAATTTAGGAAAAATATAGGTGGAAAATGTTGAATTTGAAAACAACTACAAACTTCTCCAGAAAAATGTGAAAAAAATGGAAAGATGGTATTCTTGAAAGATAGCAAAATGAAACATTATCTGAAAGCAAACAGCTTGTTTGGGTAAAGATCTGCACAATTCAGTTCTAGTTCTATCACAAGTCTCTTCCATGAGGTCACTTTACTGAAAACTTTGTCATGCTAATACTGAAAGGACTCATGGATGTGAGTTGTTGCAGCTACATCTGGCGTGCAGTTTTTATTTTGTCACCTTTTTTCTTTGAATACCTCCAACTTTCTGTAAATGAATTGTTTTTTTAAATGAATTGTTCCATTCTTCATCTTACCCTAAGGCTGCATTGA
This sequence comes from Aegotheles bennettii, assembly GCA_013398125.1. NCBI lineage: Eukaryota > Metazoa > Chordata > Aves > Caprimulgiformes > Aegothelidae > Aegotheles > Aegotheles bennettii. Next base: position 523,396 of record VZRW01003758.1, on the reverse strand, counting down.
AGGATTCATCTATTGCAAATAATAGTTATGGGTGTGTGATACATATGCACTAAACTCATCAGGGTGCAGAGGCATCAGCTAAGGAGCTCTAGGTAGATGTTCAAGACTCTCAAGTTTATATATTTTGTTGGCACAACTTGCATGTTCTGCAAATGCTTGGGTTTCATTAAGTATTCTGCTGTATCATTGATCAGCGATAAGTAGAAGCCAGTTTGTTTTCCAAATAGTAATTGATTTGTATAATTTGTGTATGCTTGTAGCAATACTGCCAAAATCACATCTCTATAACTAAAACTAGCTTATTCTAATAATACTGAGATGTAGACCATTCTTAATATGGTTGCCAATGGGTGACAGGAGCTTGGCAGCAAAGCCTGATGGGTTTGGATGCCTGAGGGAAAACTAGGTGGAGCACTGCTTTTCTCACTGGTGGAAAGGGTTTGTGCTGCTTGCACTGGTGTTTCCCACCTCATGCTGTCACTGATTTTCCCACTTTGAAAACATACCTGCCTCTGCAGATGTCCTGGGAGTTATGTGGTGTCAAGTACAGCTTGCAATCACTGCTTTGGTAAGCAGGAAATGGAAAACTTGCAGGTTTATCCAGTCCTGTTTGTTTTCCATAAGACTGTTTATGAATACATTCAGGGTATATGCAAGAGAAAAATGTATAGTACTACATTAAGAAGATGCCATTTCTTAATGTGTTCTGTTCATGACAAATTTTTTTACTTCAGCAGTTGTTGAGGGATGCAGATGGAAAGATTTTATCTGTCACAGAATTATAACATTGACATCCTGCAAGCGTAGGTGTGATTGATCTAATTATTGAAATTATTGTTAATGGATATGCCCCTTAAGAAATTTTGGTCCTAATGACAGACTATTTCTTTATTCTCTACAAATTTCATAATAGGAATAATAGTAGTAATAGGATTTCAGTAGCTGGGAAGAATCTTACAGAAATGTTCTGACATCTTCTATCTAGAAATAAGCGATGTGTAGCAGCAATCTGATCCCTTGCATTGTAGATTGCTTGTTTCTTTTTCTCTTCTTTCTTTTTCCACAAGGAAACAATTGAGATGTTATTGGAGAATGTTAACAGCTGAATAAATTGAATTTAGCTGGAAAATGTGTCTGTCTCTCCAAAAAATGAAAGTCCAGTTGACTTTCTATACTGCTGAAGAAAGAATAGTGGTATGATGCACAATGTGTAAAGTCTTGTTTATTGGGCAGCATGCATAAATTCTAAGCCTGAGCATGGTCCAAAGCATCCTTTTTTAGCTTCAGTTGCAGACTAAATACTGATATAGTCTTGCAATATGTAAAACTTCTTACAGTTATCATCACCACAGCATTGTGGAAAAAATTAAATGTGTAATTCTGGAATTTCACTGGGGACTGTTTCTGTATTTTATATTCTGGTGGCTTGTTCAAAATAATGCAAATTTAAATAATTCCAGAAGGAACTGTCTGAGCAGAATAAAACTAAATAGAGGTAATACTACATGACAGAAATATTTTTATATTAATTTATTTATACCCATGTTTAAGTTGTAACCCACTGAGCAGAAATGTGTGAATGTCAGAGCCTGTTACCTTGTCTCAGATTTTTCATTCATAACCAGACAGCAATCTCTGGTGAGAAAATTTGCACAGTACTGAGGATAAGAATCTTTTGAACTACGGGAAAAAGCGTTAGCTCTTAGCTACAAGGCCTGGGTACATTTCATCTTATGGCCAATACAAGATTTTTACACACAGTAGTCACTCTTCTTTTGATACAGGCCAGGATACCATTGGCTTTCTGGGCTGTGAACACACATTGCTGGCTCATGTTGAGCTTCTCATCGACCAACACCCCCAAGTTCTTCTCCCCAGGGCTGTTCTCAATCCATTCTCTGCCCAGCCTGTATCTGTGCTTGGGATTGCACCGACCCCTGTGCAGGACCTTGCACTTGGCCTTGTTGAACTTCATGTGGTTTGCCTCACCCCTTCCCTCCAGCGTGTCGACACAGAGCTTGGTGTTGTCAGCAAACTTGCTGAGGGTGCACTCATTCCCACCATCCATGTCACCAACAAAGATGTTAAACAGCACCAGTCCCAGCGCTGGCCGCAAGGAACACCACTTGTCATTGATCTCCACTTGGACATCAAGCTGTTGACCACAACTCTTTGAGTGTGACCATCCACTAACATACCTATAGAAGCTTTTATTTTTTTCATGATGGTTGGTTGATTATTTTTGTAAGAGAAAAGTAATCTATGATTCAAAGATGGGCAGGTAACTGATGCTTTTCTGCGGCTTTGTATGAGTGCAGATGTTGAAGTACTAAAAAAATTCTCATCTTCCAAACTGACTCGTTGCTTAAAGTGAGAAAAATTCATGCTGAAATTGCCCATAAACTTTTTAAAAATGTCCTTGGACTGCTATCAAAGCACACCTGAAAGCTAGTTAGACATGTTTTCAGTATATTTAAAAATATTTTATACAATTATTACCTGAATGTAAAATATAGAACAGTTAGAAGCTAACTGAAATAGTTAAAACCAGTGGAAAAATAGCTTCCCAAATTTGCTTCAAAATTCTGGACATAAAATGAACTGCTCTTAGATAGTACCCCCGGACGGTGTTCCTTTTGTATTCTCTTCCTTCAGCATGCCAGTTTTCCTTTTAAAGCACATATAGATATTTTTCCTTCTATGGTGTATAGCTTTTTTCTTTTTTTAATCCTTTGGGTTGGCATTATTGATACTGCTGTAGGATGGTTTTCCTGGGTGGATTATAAATGAAATTATTTCAGTTCTATGCCATGGTCTTTAGTGCAGTTCGTTACTTACTACAATTTATGGAAAAGAAAAAAAATAATCTCAATTAAATTAGATTTTGTGCATTTTAGCCAGCAGAGGGAGCTGATATAAACCCAATGGCAACCACAGAACATTTTTCAGTTGACAACAAATAATGTTTACACATCGAAAGGAGACTTCATAAGGTATTTTATAGTCTGTACTGAATTATACATAAATTTTAAGGGGAACAGATGTGCAAATATAGGAATTGCTCCTCTAATTTAGTAACCGTGTTCCAATGGAGGCCAATACCGGATTGTTCAGATGAAGAAATTATGCTCTCATCAGGCTCATTTGTGTTAATATCTGAAAACTATAAATAGGGAGACTGCACATAAGTAGTAGGGATACATCTTTATTCTCGATTGAAAAGTTTTTGGTGGAAATGGCAACTTTTTTGTTAGGATATGATGGAAAACTGCAAATATTTCAGTTAAAAATAAGGACTGCTCCTCCAAAGCAGTATATATAATTAAAAAAAATATTTCTGTATTGTAACTTCATAGTGTTTATATCCTGAAATATAAAGACTCTTTTCCTAGCTAATGCAAGTGTAGATTTTCTCTCTATGTACTAATACATACCCTTTTCCTTGTCTTTTCATACTTAGGTACATTTGCCATATTGTGTGTGTGTTACAAAAAAAGAAAAAGTTGGTTTTATCCTTTCCTTATGTTCTGGGGTAGGTGTGAACTCCTGATTGACCTACATCTTTCTTTGTGCTTCGATTTAAAAAAACCCAGAAGTAAATAAATGTGTGCCATCCTAGGTTTTCGGTTGCAAGACCAGTGCCATTAGGTTTGACTTCTCCAAAATCCTGTTATGTTACTGCAGCTTTGGACACTGTGCTTCTCTTCTGACATTGCATCAAAGTAAGCCCCTTCCTGTCTTCAGTCACTTTTTTTTCTTCCTTGCATGCAAAGAAATTTGAATAAATCTACAGTATTTCAGGGATCAGCCTGTTATATAGAGTGATTAGGAGTGTATGCAGTATGTGAAAGGAAATTTGTGTTGAAAACATTTTATTCCCTGCCATAACTAGGAGTCATAATAGCAATGTTTAGCTGAGCTCTGAGGAACAAATATTTAAGAAAGCTTAAGTGGCCGAGGAACAGAACTCTTCTTAGCCCTCTGCATCCTGAGGATAGGGGGAAGCTCGTCCTAGGGTGATAGAGCACCCTGAATTCAGCCTGTGGTTATCCCCTTTTCTGTGTGTTTCTCCTGATTTGGATGATGCTCTTCAGTGTTTCAGCCAGGAATTAACGATTGTGTGAGAAGGAGTCAGTGACTTTATAGCCAGATGAGATGGACATGGAGAGTATAGAAGTGTGTCTGTCCTCCTGACCACAGGCATTTATCTCCTATCATGTAAAAATGTGTGAATCAGAGGGAATTTGGGATTTCCTGGCTGCTTTGGGAGAATAGTATTGAAGCAGAGATCCATTCATCTTTTTTCTGAAGGTAGTAAATGATGAAATAGGTTTTACTTTAGGGTGGACATCTCCCAGATACTTCCCTGCTAGCAGCTGGTGGACCAGCATTTTGGACACATCCAGGCATGTGAATAAAGGAATTCTTGTTGCCACAGGAAGAGAAGTCTGAGTTCTATCGTATGTCTCCTTATAACTGATACCTGTATAGCAGTGTTCTTTTTTCTTTGCTGTTCAAAACATCTGTATGGTTTTCCCTTAAACATGGTGATGATTTAGTGTTCTTTTTCCAAAACACTTTGATTAGATTAAAAAAACCCCACAAACAGAATCAACCTTTCTGACTGCAATTGAAGGACTGAAAACTGAAGGCTCCAGAAATTAAGGAGACCACTCTGCAAGCCTTGTTGCTTGATGTGGTTTTTTTGCCATGTCTCCCAAAGCAAATGCTTATTGATACACAGTAAAGAGCATTCTGTCATGCAGACGACGGGCCATGTATCCCTTTGGTACATGAAACTGCCTGCATGGGGGTGCAGGTTTATATGTTTTATCCCCCTTGGAGGCTGATTGGGACTGGCACTGGGTTTTCTTTTTGATGAGCCATCTTCAAGCGACATCATCTTCATCATTCCTGATCTATTGGTTGAGAGTTACAGCACATTAAAAATGTTGTGGAAATGGTTTGCTGTTTGTAAGTGGATTTAGAGTGCAGCTGTTTGTTTATTTATAGGGATATTCATCAGGGATAGAGAGTCAAAATGTATTTGGTGTGGCAAGGTTGAGTGCTGCCACGTGTAGAGCTAGTCTGAAGTGCCAGTTTGTCTGTGAGTAGAAGTCCGTGAGCATTATGGATTTATTATCTTAATTGCTGGTGTGTGCATGACTGGCAGGAGGAATACACAACTGTGTTGTGGAAAGACAGGATCTTTCTGATCTGAAACCTACTATGAATGCCATCCTGCAAAGGTACACTTAATCTTGGGCTGATTCCCAAACGTATGGATGTGAGATCAAAAAAAGTCTGTCAAGTGACTGAAGAAACATTGGGGTTGTTATTGAAGTCACACGTGTGACTTCTGACCCCCGTGCCAGGCTGAGAAATACCATGAAGTGCTTTTAAAGGAGTGGAGCTGTGTTTGTATTTGCCCAACTAAAACCCACTGTCTCTGGTCATTACATGTTACCAGACTTGTCTTTATTCTTATTATGAGCAAAATTGTGAGCAGATTTCATGCCACATAGTAAGGTCACTTTGATTCCTTTCTGTCTTCTCCTTTGTAATGCAGCATCAGTCAGATATGCTGATAAATCCTGGTAATGATTTTTTTTTTTCCTACTTCTGCATGATGACACAATATTCAGTGTTTTGTGCACCTACACTTGAAGAAAAACACTTCTTGTCCTTACACTAGACAGACACGTAGGTGCTCAATTTATGGCTACAGGAAATTTCTGGTAGTGGTAATGGCTGATCCTACTCAATACAATAAAACAGCACATTTCGTTTTAGTTTGCACTGAGGGAATAAATATACATGAAATTGTGGCATCTTGGATGTGTCAGTGTTTTATCCAAGACTCCTAGGTTTGGGTTTTTTTCTCCATTTGCTCAGATATGTGCTTGAGAAGAATTGACATCAAAAAGGAGCGACTGTAGGTGATTCTTCATTTTATTCAAGCTTTGACTTTCCTGGCTTTATGTATATAGAAATATTGAAGCGTTTCTACTCCAAGACATGTACTTAGCACAGTTCAATCATTGTAATAGTGAAATTGGTGTATCAGTTTAAACCTGCTCTTATTGACATAGCAATGTCGGTGAATGGAAAGAAAGGAATAAATATTAATACACCTGTAAGGCATCTTTTTTTCTCAGTGTAACCCTCTCCACAGCTGTGCCAGAGTTGACAGGAGCTGATGGAGCCTCTATGGAGGATATCAAAGTGCCTCTCGGTGCCTGACTGTGAGGGGGATGTTTCCTTGCTGCTGCCTGTGTTTCGTGGACTCCCCTAAGGCTGTGCTTTCACAACCTGTGCAAACTGGTGTAGATTCGCCCCTTGTGCTAAAAGTGACCCACCCCATCCCACATGCCAGCGTGTCTCTTGGTGCCACCACAATGCTGATAATTGTTTACCGAGCTGAATTTGACCATTTTCACATCCCCCAGTTTCTTCCCTTCTCCTGGGTTACTTCTCATCCGGATCCAGCTCCCAGCGTGGCTCAGTGCACTGCTGCATGGACAGTTGTCCTGGCACGGGGAGGAGAGGTGCATATGGCTGGTTTGGCAGGATGGAGAGGCCAGCAGGTTAGAGGGCTGGAGTATGGCTAAGTTTGTTTACTCTAACGGTTCTTGCACACATTTTATTGCCACATCTGATATAATTACTAAAATAGTACTTTGCTTCAGACAGTAATTGTCATATCAGTGTTTCAGAAATAATACAGTAGTAAGGAAAGGTATTCCTATGTACTTGTTGATACAGGAGCTGTATTTTAAAGGCAGTGTCCAGACTACCTGTTCCTTACAGCAGTCTGAGGAACCAGTTTTAAGCTGGGGGGTGAGGGGAGGAATGAAGGTGGAAATTTTCATATCCTAAAACACTACTGATGGGGTAAATAACAAATGCATCTTCTAATATGTGACTACAGTGTATTCTAGTTCAAAGGGAGCAAATCTCTGTGGCCCGATGGGTGTTTCTGGTTTACTGGGGGTAGTCTCTTCAGTCAATAAAAAATAATAGCTACCTGTAGAGGGTGCTTCAGAGTAGGAACCTAATTTAGCCACTCCAGGTTCCTGAGTGGGGGAGCCTGTGTCTGTCCATTGACCACCCAGTGAGCCTAAGACAATTAACCTCCCTAGGCTAATGCTGGCCTCTGTGAATACCCCCTGGCTTTCAAAACCACATGCTGGGTGACTAATCTGCCCTGCTGACAGTAAATTAGTTACAGAGTGGGTATCATCTGCTTCTTCTAGCCAGTACAGAAATAATGCCAGTAGGAAGAAGAGGGTTTAATCTTTCAGGTGAGCACTTGAATAAAGAATCTGTTATTTAAAACTGTAATACCTAGTTTGTCAAGCTGCTGCCTTTTGATTAGTAACAGCATTTTTGTCGGACTGATGGATAATAGTTTTATTCAGTATTTCTCTTTCTCCTTGTTTATTTTGTATTTTACTGCAGAGCTCTAAATAGATTAACTTGAGAGGTGTTTTCTCAATCTGCCAGCCAAGTCTCCCTCTGACTAGCAATATAAAGTTAAATGCTATTGATGGGGTTTTTTTATCCCCTCAATCCATTTTGCTGCTAGTTTTCATGCTGTCTAAACTCAGACTCCTTCTGCATGCGTTGTGTGTGTATGAAATGTTCTAGGATTAATTAATTGTGCCCAGCATTTGCAGGCTACCAGAGGTTCACTTGAATGTTTTTAGAGTATTTAAGCACACCAAAGGCTTCAAACTGCAATTAAAACAACTGTTTGTGTCATCTCCTGACTAAGAGCTAGTTATGCTGGGAAGCTTACTGTGAAGAACATCTCTGTGTGTGTTTTTTCCCTCTGTGTGCGCTTGGTTGACTCGGGGAAGGTGAAGGAAGAGGGGTAGGAAAGGGCACTAGAGACACTTCCACAATCAGCTCTCCCTACCTCCAGACTTAACAGAGTTGGGTTTTGTACAGCTGTGTATTGTAGTTTTTGGGATATAATTGAAATATACTGTACAATGTACTTTGTTCTGCATTAAAACTTTCAAAGTTACAGAATCAGAAAAAAAAATAGATGTTTCCTTTATAAATTAGTGTTTTCCTGTAGCTAATCGTGCTATTCAAAGATATGGTATAGAAATAAAACAAATCTTTTTGTCTGAATAGTTCTGTTCTTGTGATGATTTCTCTCTCTGTTTAGTGAACAGTATTTGTATAAAATCGCAGTCTTTACTTTTGTTTCTCATGGTGCAGACTCAGCAGGTAAGATTCCCACTCAACTCAATAAAACTTCAGTCCCTGTTTTTGTTTAGAAAGTCATTGATGCAAAACACCGGTGTTTTTGTGGTTTTGTTGTAGTTGTTCTCCAACATTAAGGATGGTGAAGGCTTACAGTTGTTTGAGCAAGGTCATCGCACTGCACACAAGCAAGAGTGTCACACCATGGAGGCCGTGAGACTGGTGGAGTTCAACCTGAAGCAAGCGCTCACCAAGCTCATGACCCACATCTTTGGTGATGGTAGGTTCTTACACCTTTTTTCCTGGGCTGCTGGTGCCTGTAGGCTTCCGGACTTTTGGGAAACATTTTGCTGCATAATGAAACCAGGAGGCTTAGGGGTGATGTTGACAACTGGTAGACTGAAACCGCCACATAGGGTTTTTTCTGAAAGCTACAGTAATTTTAGGAGTCTTCATTCATATTCTTTACTGTTACCTTTTTGTCTTAAGTTTGGTCAGAGTTCCATCCCAGAGTCTTTAAATGTCAGAGTAACTGGCTATTGATTGACCTTTCAGCTGTGACCTGTATTTATATGTTATTGTTCTTTAATACTGTTATATCCACACCTTATAAAATTGCCGAGCACAGACCAAGAGGCCACACACACTCCTCTCTTGGGTCTCCTAAATACTGGTGCACACAACACTGTGGTGAATCATCAGGTTTTTATGAAAATGTTTTGGTATGCAGCGTGTCAGGGTAACACAGTGGGCATGAACACAGGTAGGGACACGTACCAGACCCATGTGCAGGCACTCATCTGGCAGAAGCTGTGTGTTAAAGTAAATGCAGTGTACCTGTCAGTGTGGGTCCTGCAAGGAGGGGCAGCTCCACGTGAAGTTGTGCAGGACCCCCTCTGCTTTGTCCTTGTGGGCCTCCTGTGTCCCTGGAGGGCCAGAGCGTGGCTGCAGCATCACATCTGGGGTTGCATCAGAGTCTGGGCGCTTCTAGGGAGGCTGCAGGGCAGTGATCACATCTCACACCAGTGGCATGGAGATGGACAGGAGAAGGGAAGGGGTACATATGTGCACGTGCTGCATTGCTGCATACACACACACACAATGCCTTGAGCATTTCCCTTGTACAAATAAATTAAACTTTGCACCTGAAAGGGAGATGGTGTTTGCTAAGTTTGCACTAAGCTGAAAAATAATTGTTTTTTGATACTTAGTGTGGAATGAGGAAGGGTAATGAGTGTCTGTGTATACGAATGAAATATCCTCTCCTCAGAAATACCTGCTTTCAGCTACAAGAGCTGAATTTATAAATGGCCTGAATCAAAATTGCTACGTTAATGCTGTTTCCTGGCAAGGAGCCTGCTCTTCTGAACTGACTCATTTTTCTGTTGAGGAAATACTGGATGATATTAGAATGCATGGGGTATTCTGGCTACTTTCAAAGCTTTTTTAAGATGCCCACTGCATTTAGAGCAGTAGTTCCAAGAATGGATTGGTAATGGTAGTAAGTCCTGCTTGAATATTTTTCTGCAATTCTAAAGTTGAATTTACAGCAAGCAAAACTTTTTTGTTCTATTCCTGCTGGACAAAAATTTTTAAAGTTCCTGAGTTTAGATTTTCTTGTGGTTCTATTTTACTTTGAAACATACAAATGTAGGATCAAAGTGAGTAATAGTAAGAACAATATTTTAGATAAACCTCAGATGCTGAGGATGTTGTTTAAAGTGAGTAATTTCTAGGAGTTATTAGTAATATCTGAGAATCTTCTCTAACTGTTGACAGATGCTGCACTTCAAGTTTCAATGTGTTGGCTATTACTAGTTCTTCTACAATCCATACAGTAGCTAGAAAGACATTTAAAAATATATTCTTAATGATTGTAAACTGACAGACTAAGGGTAGGTGCAATCTTCTTACTGTATGGATTTTATTTTTCTATGCCCTCAATATTTTTTCTGAAATACAAAGACAAGATATAGTTAGTGATTTAAATTCAATTATATGGGGTTTTTTCCCCATTCATGGAAATATTAATCTCTTTCCCCATCACCTTCTTGATCTTGTAAGCTGTTAATACAAAGAGGAAGGTAATATTCAAAGAAGCAAACTTCGTGCTGGGCACGAGACGTATGAGGTGGTTGCAGTGCAAGTGACCTGGGGCACACAATTAAATTTGTCTTTTGACAGCTGTCATCATTTAACTTCCATTTAACTCTTCACTTTACAGAATACTTTTGATTACTCTTTCATCTCAACTCCTGTAGATTTTAACTTGGGATTTAAATGTATTTTACTGCATTTACTGCTCTTGTGAAAACTATACTTTTCCTTCCTGTGGATATTCCATGAAACCCCATGTTCTGTTAAAAGCAAAAATTTCGTTCCTGTTGTACTTCACGTCAGTTGTATTCTGTACAGTCTGTGCTGTCAGCAGAATATTGCAGTGAAGCTGCACATCTTTTCTAGCAGGATAGCATGATTGTAGCTGCAGTAAGCTACTGAAATGTTGCATTGTTATACAGTCAACTGTTATTCACAGGCAGATTGTCTGAATTGCAGGTTAAGTCTACCAGAAATGCACAGACATGCAATTTAGTTTTGCATAAACTAGCTTAGGCCTGAAGTCCTGGATTTGATTAGCTGTGCTTCTGCAATGCTTCTCTGAATCATAGAATCATAGAATCATCAAGGTTGGAAGAAACCTGCAAGATCACCCAGTCCAACCCCTACCTACATCACCACTAACCCACATCACCCAGCACCACATCCAGACACCTCCTGAACACCTCCAGGGACAGGGACTCCACCACCTCCCTGGGCAACCCATTCCAATACCCAATCACCCTTACAGTGAAGGAATTTTTCCTAATGTCCAATCTGAATCCCCCCTGCTGCAATTTAAAGCCGTTTCCTCTTGTCCTTTCACTATGGGCACGGCAGAAGAGACTGACCCCCCCGCCTCACTGCAACCTCCTTTCGGTGAGCCTTTAACAGCTCAAAGTGATGATAGATTGAGGATCTCTGCAGGAAGGTCAAATCACAGACCTTTCTTTCTTGTTTTGTTGTTTTGGTTATTTATTGCACTAGATTAGTTTACATAATATTTAATGAGCCAGTTTTCATTCATTCCAATTCATTCCAAATTATCTGGACACTTTAGTGCTGACTGTGCATGCTAATAAACAATATAACAAAAGTTCCTTAAAGATCACTAGGTTGTCATAAGGAAGGTCAAAGACTACATAAAAATCTGTACCTACATTTATTCCCAAGGTTTGTCTTTTTATTTCTTCCTGGCTTTGCCATTGGGCATAGAAATGATGGTTATTAAATGGAGGGAAAGACCAGGAGCATGCAGTGAATTGTCTGAAATACTTGACAATGTAAGTTAGTTCTTTCTGTGACATTTTCTAGTGGTATGCCATGTCTGATTTTGCATTCTACAAGTGATGGTCTTTCAGTTTCTTTCATGAGATTGTGCTGTCAGGAAGCTATTTCAAGTACTACGCCTAGACATAACCTTTCTTGGTTTTCTGCTATTACCTTCAGATATGGTGCACACTTAAAATCCACTAATTTAACTTACACCTCCATCTCCACATGCAGATCTGTCTCTGTAGGAAGTCTGTTCTGTCTCATTTTAATTACCTTCTAATGAGGCTTTCCAAGGTTAGCTGTCTTATGCTTCCTAGTGAAGTTAGTCAGCCAGTCTTTCCCACCTCCAGCTCTTTCTCTAACCCTTCCGTAGTTTGCCAAAAGCTTTCTGGACCCTGAGAGATTCAGAAGTAATCCTACTACAGCAAATAGAGAAGAGTGACTGTGTGCTGGTTAAATGGCTCATAATTCACTGCTGTCCCATATTTATCTACCTGGTTCCTAGGCATCTGTAAGACAAGGTGGGAGGGTGAGTATTACCGTGCTGTGACTGATGGTTCTTCCGCTGCTGGTCCTCGCTGAGCAGCCACCAGATGTCTTTTATATCAAACACGTTCTGCCCTTTCTTCTTAACTCTGTTGTACTGGCGTCTCCTTCGAGTACATGGAGATTTATGAGTGTAAGGAGGATAAAAAAAAAAAAAAAAAGAAAAGAATTTATTGAGGACATAATGGTCTGGCTAATAATAAAGTGATCTAACAGGTTTATGGGCAGCCATCTCCTGTCTGATGCAAGTGAGATGAATTAGCTGAAGCAATGAGGTACACAGTACTTAAAAATCAACACACCTCTCAAGTGGCCATGGCTCGATACCTTCTGTGCTCCCCAGCACTGCCTGCCCTCCCTGTCCTGTGCCCCTCTCCTTTTTATCCCATAGACTCCTTCTCTAAAAACAATGCTCACAGCAACAAAGAGAATTTCTGGGCAGTGAAGACCATCTGGGTCTCTGGCTTTGTTGCTTCTGTGCTGTAGTGTAGCAATAGGCTGCTTTAATGTTTGTGTGGGGTTTTGTTGTTTTTATCATTCTTTTTTAGTGCCTATGGTCAAGCCTTTTCTATTATGAGACCCAATTAGGCTGGCACTGACAGATATGTGCTTAGCTTAATATCTGATAACACCATTACTTTTGAGTGCAAGCTATGAGCAATTCCTTACCTGGATTCAGTGCTCAGAAATAACAATAACTATTCCTTCGTTCCTTCCTCATTGGAGATGTGACATGTAAGTTACTTAAGGACGTGTACCCACTGGAAGGACTCCTGTGGACACTGTGAAGCAAGCAGGTCTCCTCTGCTAATACAAATAATCTCTTTTAACTTGGGAAATTACTGAGTTTGTATCTAGTGATCAGCCTTCAGTTAGATTCAGCACTGTGCTCCTCTAAGTGCCTCTGTGCTTGAAGACAGATATTAATCTCTAGGCCTCCTAAAATCTCTAGGAAAGATCATTTTTGCCAGGCTGTATGTGAAGAAATAAATTAGGCCTAATCAGGTAAATTATATAGTACTACAGAAAGCCTAATCTTCTTAATCCTTTCAAATCTCTAGTCATTTAATTTGCTGAGTGTGAGCAATGCCCTTTATTCCTTGGGAATGTATTGAGCACTAAGACAATATTTTGTATCTGACACTGAGACAAAATTTTGGATCTAAATAATAAATGTACCTCTTTATTCTGTGACAGTCTATAGAAATGCAGTTAGAGGGTTTAATCTTGCCGAAGGCTGAGCACTGTCTGCTTTTCAGGAAAGTCTTCCAGAGCCAAAAGTCTGAAAGAACACTTGAATGTAAACTAGAGAGGTATTCCCAATTGTCCTAGCTACTGTATGAATAACATTATTGAGGTATATGGGATTAACTATTAATGTAGAGAACAGGTGAGAGTTGTTTCTTCATTGTGAATTAATTTTGTTTTATTCAGATTTGTGTTTGTTTATTTTCACTTAAAACAAATGCCTCAAGTACTAATATGCATTAAAATTAAAAAAGAGCTTTAAATTAATTTTTTGCCTTTTAAATTTTAATTAACAGCAAAAAATAGATAAATCCTTTTTTTTCCCCAAGCTTAGTTTTTAAGTAATCAAAGGATTAACAAGAAACCATTATCTGAATGTTGTTACTGAACACGAAACTACTTGAATATTCAATGTCACTCTTGCTTCAGTTGCAAATTTTGCAGGCTAAATGAAGATATTTTATATGTGCCTGGCTTTACAGAGTTGTACAGCCCTAGGACTGAAAATGCATTTGTACCAAGATCGAAAAATTAAAAAACAAATGTTTTCTGCACACCAACTGTTGTATACACATGGCTTTTCTCATCTGTGTAATTTTTTTTATTGTTATGCACATAAAAAAGCAATAAAGTGATTGCTGTAAATCACAGTACAGTTATGAATGGTGTAATTGCGAATACTTCTGGTTTCCTGAGTTCTGTGTGTAAAATTATCAAAATACTTTTTTAGCAGTCACATAATTTCCTGAGGTTGTTTTTATTTATTTATTTATTTATTTAAGAAAAAAGAAAATACAGAAGTATGAACGTGTTTGTTTTGAAATCTGCCTCTCCATTTGAAAGTTCATGGTATCGTGAAAAGTTCCCTGTAGCTCTTAGGTATTGTATGTTTTGGCTGTGTATGTAGACTTTTGTTGTAACTTACTGTCTCAGTTCCTGTAGCCACATTTAGTGTTTCAGAAGTAATCAAAGAAAATCAAATCCTTAAGGCTACAGAAAATGTTTTAATTTTAAGAACTCTCAGTATAAATGATGAAATTTTGTGTTTTAATTCCCCTTTTTGAAACAAAACCAAAAAACCCCGAAAATCAAACCAGGGGTGTTAGCAGTTACCATCACCCGAACAACCTTTGCTGTGCTCCTTATTTTCAAAACTGGACCTGTCTGGTTGTTAATGATCGTAACACTAATTAGCCTTTGTCTTAACCGAAGGGAAAGGTGGGCTCAGGCTTAAGGCATTAGCTCACAGAACTCACAGTTCAAGTCTCTTTTGAGTTGTGACAGTTCACATTTCTGAGACTTTTTTTCCCTGATACCTGGGAAAATTCTTTAGCAAAACAAAGCTTGTGCAAATGACTATAAGAACTAAAACTCATCAAATATAGTGAGGGGCTTGACAACAGCCCTGCTTGGGCAGCACTGTAGACCTTGCCCCTTCTGGCTCCGCTGCTCTGAGATGCCAGGGGTTTCCTCACTGGGCAGTGGTGCTTGTAGAAGTGCCGAGCTGGGGAGGAGGGAGAGGTACCCAGTGGCACCTTTCTCTTACACTTCACATCCACACACAGTTACACTCTCGTCTCCTGGGTCCAGAGTAATCCGTGTGTGTTGGTATGTAGCATACCATAATAATGCATTTATATTTGTGTGTATTAATATCTAATTTTAACTTTCATATTTGAGCAGGTACAGAAAGAACAGCTTTGTAGTTTAAGTGGGTTCTGATGAAAAAATTATTTGCCTGGCTGATCCATAACATACTAAGTAAAAATTAAAGACTTTGCTTTTCCTCTGAGGAGCAGTTAGTCATTTCCTGGTGCAAAGAATAACAAAATTACTGACTTTCCCATGATCTTAGCTCATTTTTGTTTGATGCCAGGTGGTTGCTAGAGTTTGACAAATGATTGATTTGGTTTCAAAAGGTGCTTGAATTGCACAAAGCGTTTTTCGTATTAGAAAAGACGTGGCCATTTTTTTTCCACAAGCTTTAAGATTTATCGCCTTGCACAAGAGTTGAAAATCAGTTTGTTTGCTATTTATTTTCTCTGGATTGCTGTAATTGGTGTCATTAGTTGAAGGGTAAGTTTTACAGATGATTGGAGGGATGGCCTTTTAAGCATACACCCTTCATATTTTATTTTTTAAACACTGCTGCAGGGCTGCAAGTCAGATGGGTAGACTGCTACTTCCCGTTTACTCACCCTTCCTTCGAGATGGAGATCAACTTCCAAGGAGAATGGATGGAGGTCCTGGGCTGCGGGGTCATGGAGCAACAGCTAGTTAACTCAGGTATGGAAACTCCTTTACTTCATTGACATCTCTGTTAGCAAACACTTCCAGTGCAATCAGCTTCGCAGTCTGAAATGCCCCCTTCTCCCCTGGTGAGCACAGACATCTCTGTTTGCGGCAGCCGCCACAAATAGTCCTTAGGTGGAATGCAGCCCTTGCATGCTGTGATTTGAGGGTAGCAACTGAGCAAGTGATCTGGAGCCTGCAAACAGAAAGCTTGCCTTTTATTTTGTGCAGCAAGGAGACAGACAGATGTCAGCTTTAGAAGTGAAACTAACAAATTAGGATGTGTGCTTTTTTTCTCTTCCGAGGATGTCAAATGCATTCATAATTATGATTTAGAAGTATCATAAGCAAATAACATCCCCTATTATTTGGAATATCAGAGTACTCTATAGAAAGAGGAATGTGGTATCTTTCATTTGGTCACTGGGTAAACGGTAGGTTGCTTTTTGGTTTGGTTTTATTTGTTTTCTCCTCAGGATGATTATTTTTGAGGTTGTAAACTGCATTAAGAGCAACATCATTTATATTAATTGAAATTATTACAATGCATTTTCACCTGATGATTTTGCTTTCTAAAACTTACACAAGTCTCTTACTACTAACAAAATGTAGCATATGGAGCTATTTACTATCTTCTAACAGTGATATTTGCTGGTTTTAAAAGAAAAACATATAACCTATGACAGTGTTATTATATAATTGTTGAAAAAAAATATGCACTACTACGAAGATGCACTGAATTGTAAGAAATTATGTTACGTGTTCCCTTAAGGCTGATGGTGGTAAACTAGAGCAATTATTTGGTATAATGTGCACACAGAAGATCACTATTATAATCAGTGATCAGTAAGAAGTATAAAATTTAAATTATTGTACTGTTTAACTTTCCACTTTTATGTGTGCTTTGTTTTTCACCTTAAACTGTACCTGAATACATAACTTGAACTGGAATGTTATGTATGAATTTTGATATAAAGTTATTTTCTGGAAAATATGGGAAAAATATAGAAACTTTATGGTTTAGTAGCAAGTACTCTCAGTTTTAGGTCCATCATGATACAAGGAAATTTTATGCTTCAGTAGAACTAATAACAATTAACAGCACATAAGGTATTTACTTCTGTGCTTCAAGAGTTTGTTATCCAAGAGTTTGCAAAGCTGGTGTTCATTGCTAGGTGCTGAAGTTCCCAGGTCTGTATGGAGTTATATGATTCAAACGTTTGAATACAGGATGTTGCTTACTCAGAGGCTGCGATCACATAGAGTTGCTTAGTAGCTGTGAAATTGGAAGCAGTTTGGGAATGATCCTTTGCTGATTGAAATCAATGGCAATGTTCTCAGTGCTCAGTGTTGCAGAATACATTAGCTGGAGATGGAAGCAAGAAAATTGGACTGAAGTTTACCCCAAAACCAAGAGACTATGAAACCAAATCATTTTAAACCAAAACAAAACCTCACCCTCAAACACACAAACAACAAAACCCAAACAAAAACCTGTAAAAGACTTCTCATGATGTTTCTGAACTCCCAAGGTAAGCAAAAACAATAACTTGAGGGTGGCACACCAGATGGAAACAAAGTCCAGGACATCCCTGTACCCCTGTATCATGACATCCCAAGCAGGTGCCTAAAGATGAGTAGGATAGGCATGGTTATGTTGATCCTTCCCTGATACAGCTCCTGCAGCTGTCTGTTTCCTCTGCTGAAAATGGTACAGTTGTTCTCAGTAGTCATTGTGGAACAAACACACATTCATTTTTTGAAGTGTTTTTTGAGTCCCAGTAAACTTTTACTATCTGCAGTGTCTTGTAGCAAGAAATTGCATGACTTAGCTTGCATGAGGGATCACCTCCTTTTTGTTTTGACCAAGTCAGAATTACACTTAGATCTTCTGCTCTCTCATGTGAGAAGTGACACTGAGTAGCTGTTTCTTTTTTCCTTGTTTGAGCCACTCGGGATTTGTTTAGATCTCACTTGTAACTCTCATCACTGATTTCTTTCCAGGCCAAAGGATCCTGGTCAGACAGTCACTCCCTGCGTGGGAGCTGATCCATATGTTCTGATAGTCATGACCACTCCTGCCTGCATCTTCTGCAGGTTTCTGCTGTAAGAGGTCAGCGTGTAATGTTCAGGCTAAGGGCATATGGTGGTTTTATACACTGGCATAAAGACTTCACCTTCACTTTTCCTTTTCTGATAATTCTTAATATTCCCATTGCTGCGTTGACGTTTAATGAGCCTTGAGTTGAAAAACAAAGAGAGGTGTTGGTATGATGACTGCTGGAGATGCTTGCCTTTGGTCACTGGCTGGTGCTTCAAAACATCCTGGCACACAGTCACCCATTCAGCTCTGGGTGGGAGCTCAGGTTGAGGGCTTGTTTCCCAAGATTGTGAATCACGAAGGCAGCTATATTTAGGCTACCAACAAGAGGAGTTGGTAAGACTTTCCTACTGTACATAGATTTTTCTGTCTTCCACATCAGAAAGCAACATTGATATTTACAGTCTTAAGAAACCCATTTTTTATTTTTTTTATTTTTGCTTGTTAGCTTAAATGTAGTAGGGAATGGTGTAGGGGTTTGAAAGAGGAAATGTCAGCTTTCCAGCAGAATATTAGGAGATTATCATGGCATTAGCAAGGAAATCAGCTCAGTAAGGCTATAGAAGGAACTTTTTGTCAACAGTTTGCAGACAATTATAGTTTTAAAAGTTGCTGGGCAGTCTTTGTTTTCCAATTGTGCAGGATATCCTGAATTTATAGTGAAGGTAGTTCTCCTAGCACTGTATTTCTTCTTAATTTTGTGTGCACTTTTAATGAAGAAAAAATTGCTAACCTTGTCTAAATGTCTTCATGAATACTGTTGAGCACAACAAAAGGAGTTTGTCATAACTCCTACAAATCATTGCTTTTGTTTTAAAAGGTGGAATCTTGTTTTTCAGGAGTGTACACGCTCCTTAGTGAAATTTAATTCTTGAAGTGTGAGGCTTTCCCATTTGGAAGCCCTTTTACAGATCAGTTGCAGGACTTATTTCCAAAATTTAAATAGTACTTGGCCCAGGGCTGCCACCTTGAGCCAAACACAAGTCTTAATTTAGAGAACTTGTTTGGCTTCAATGCCACACTAAATAAATCTTTCTTTACTCATTTATGAAGATCATCAAAATTACTGCCTGAAGGGAAGTAACAATTTTAATTTCTTAACCTGTCCACTCCTTTTTGTTTTGTTTTTGGCAAAAGGATTATCAGCTTGGACAGTTCTCCACGGACAGCAGATTAGTAGTTAACAGAAAAATTATGTCAATGTTACCTTGCAGACACAGGACTTTAGTTTTTAAATTTATGAATATGTTCTTAAATCAAATTTTAGTCATGGGTGAGCTAGGTTTCTATATCAAGCAGTAGGGGGTGTTTTGGGGAAGAGGAAATTTAATAACTTTCATCTAGCAGGGTTTTTTTCTGCTTAGCTCTTCCCTGGTAAATTACATTAAAATGTTGGAGCAGATGGTGCATGTGGCTTAAATAGTATGCAGACCCATGTTCTATCTGTGCTAACAGCTCTCTGTGGGGACCTTGAAATAGTTAATGCTGTATGTGTCTATATGGATATAGTGTATAAAGGTAAATGTAATGCATTTAAAATACATTCTTGTATTGAGATGCAACTCTTCAAGGTGAAATTAAAGTTACAAAGGCATTGGTGTCTTGAGCACCTGGGACTTCCCAAGGAAACGAGGTGAAATTGTTGGATGGGCTGGTACTTCCCACACAGCACATGCAAATCCATTCAAAAGTCTGCTGCATAAGCTGCACAGCTCCTCGTCACAAACTTCTCTGGGGTTAAGATTTGTTCTTTTTAAGTCACTGTGTGAGCACATCACTGCAGTACCCTGACGTCTTCCAGCCCTTCCTGTACTTATTCTCCTGAGACCATTATGAGATAGGGAGGTGTCGTCATTCATTCCTCTGCTGTGGACTGGAACTGAAGTGCACAGGAGACTGACACACATGCACACTGCAGACAGAGACTTTAGCTGCCTTAGTTAAAGTTAGCTTTCCTACAGTCCTTATATACTCAATAGAGAAAGAAGGTCTTTCAGTGTGTTTTGAATGTATGGAGCTTGTTTTCTGCATCGGTCTGCTGGGCAGCCTCTTTCTATGACTGGCTGCAGGGGGAGCCTGGGCTCCTAATTTAGGCAGGTACCTGAAAGTTAAGTGAATATCCCACAAAGAGCCAATCTCAGATTAAATGAAATTAATGGGAAATTAGGAAGGGTCTGAGTGATTTCCCAAGGGTCTCAGAAGTTGCCTGTGGCAGAAACTGGAGAAGAATCCAAGCTTTGTATCTCAGCTCCTGGGTCACCTTTGTCTCAGTTCATCCTGGTGATTTACATTTGCATAAACACACATATCTATGTGTGTATATGTATAAAAATAAACACAGAGTGAGACAAGATGAATCAGTGACCAAATAAATACAAAGTGAGACAAATTTTGCCTATTTTGATTTTTGTGTGTGTTTTTTTCCTCACCCTCACTGTAAACAGGAAAACTGGTTGTCTCAGCTGGCTGATTTGTGAGACACCCTGTTGAGCTAGCAGCCACTGAAATTTGGTTTTGGTCAGTCAAACATGGAGCTGGTGTGGAGTTGTGGGCTTTTAGAGAAAGACATGATTGAATTTTTGTCTGTATTCTGCAGCATTTCTTATAGATACCCACAAATGTATGACCATGGCACACCCAGAGAAGTATACACCTAAGGCAGCACTGACCAGATTAGAAGGGAGTAAGTAATAGGGTAGAGGACCTGATTTTCCCTAAAAATTTGAGGTGATCCAACGTGTCTGTACAAGGAGAGGAGCTGTGATCATGCATGGCTACCAGCAAGAGTTAAGCATGTGCTTTTGTTTCTTCAGTCTCCTTTCATCCCACTCAAAGAAGAAATTGGAGAGAGTTTATTTCCTGCATTTGGATGAAGAATGCTTTTTGGATTTGATTTTGTTTTGATTTCTTTTGAACTGACTGGAAGGAAGTCTTGGTCTTGCCTTGATAAGTAAGCCAAAACACAGAAATGAGTTGCACAAAGGTGCTGCTTCAGTCAATCAAAGGGTGCATTGTTTTGTTTGTTATTTGTTTCTCTTGTTCTGTTACCCATGGCTACACCACTAGGTCTTATGTGTGTGTTGTGTTATAAAGTTATACGTTTCCTCTGCTCTTCCTTTTTCCTTGTCCAGATAATTTGCCTGTTGTCGCCTACTTCGTTTGCAGCTCTTATTTTTAAAACTGTTTTTTCATCAAGTTTTTCATCCAGAAGGAACCTATAAAATTTTTGAAATGTTGCTTTCTCTGATTTTATTACCTTTGACAGATTCATTATGTATGTTAGAGTTGGTGTTCTTCAAAAGAATTAATAGAAGCTTACTCCCAATCTGTATGTGTTTGTGTAGAATGAACAAACAGAGTATTCCATTTTATGACAATTCTATTACACCTATTTCTGGGAAATGTGTTATTTATTTACAGGGGTGTTTTGTGGGAGAATAAGATTGAATTTTGAAGTAAGTAGTTATTATAGGACTTGGATGGCCATTTGAGTTTGTGGCTCCATATGATTTTGCCAGCTGAGTGTTAGAGTAGTACTGTCAATGGATTTAGAGGATAATTTCCCTTTCATGGCACAAGACTACATTTTTTAGTTGGAATATATGTTCCTTATGCTCACAATTTAGGAAACTACTTTGTCTTCATGCTTCATTTTCTCCTGCACAAAAATGTCTGTGAAAAAGGATTAACTCAGTCTAACACTAACCTTGACTTCAACAAGAGTTGTTATTTGAATGACTGGTGCATGGTACATCTTTCCATGCAGTGAATGAGAGCTTCTCCCTAGCATACGTGAGGCTGATTTTAGTCCATTTGGAATCTGAAAAAGCAAAAATAGAGGGAGGCAAATGCGCAGTTGCATCTTCTAAAGTTTCAATTGCCTTTGAAGGAGTTTGCCCATGTGTATGCATTGCCTCTCCTTCCCTTTAATTTTTTTAATCAAAAGTAAATTAAAGGTTTAGTAATTCACTATGATTTGTCTCCTTGGGATCCAGCATGAGGACTAGAGCACCATACACAAGAGAAGGCTAAATAATGATAGATGTAGCTTATTAAGCAGCTCCCAAGTAAAGAAAGCGCTACTCTCAAAAACCTTGAAGAGCAACAATTTCTAGCACAGAGAGGGTGTTTCCCTTGGCTTTATTTAAGCAAATGAAAATACAACTAAATAATACTATTGAATTACTACGCTGTTACGTGATGAGTGCTAAATGTTTTTAATCAGCCAGGAGTTGGTCCAATGAGCCTGATATCATTCCTCGTCAGGCTAGGATACTCTGTGGGTTTTTTTGTTGTGTTGCAATATTCATTTTTGCTGTTCCCAGGACATTTGTCAGGATTACCCAGCTGACAGTGGAGAAGAGGTTTTACAGGCTTGTCTCTTAACTGTTCCTAACTCTGCTACACAAAGCTCAGTTGAGATCATTTCAGTTCAGCTGAGACGAGATCAAGCATTTTGGAAAGTATTTCTCTTCACTAAATCACAAATGCAAACTTGATTTCTCATTGTTGGAGGGAGAGGTTTTGGTTAGGATGTTTCTATCATGCGTGATTCCTTGTCTTTCAGTTTTCTAGTTGGTGGGAGGAATTGGTGAAGGCAGGTCTTCTGGAGGCTGGACACACACCTCACCCCGCTCTGCTATTGTATTAAGAAAATAACAATCCAGTGGTAGTCTATAGCTGGTTTGCCTTCCCAATTCCATACCATTTATCAGAGAATCCAGTTGAGTCTTGTGGCACATGTCTTTAGGCAACAAATGGGGAAGGGAAACCTGACCGTATCGCATAGTTGGAAGGGAGCAGTGGCTTTCCAGTGATGACAGCCCAGTTGTGGCAGCAGTCCAGGCTGAGCCAGTGGCACCAGCATCTCATGGCTCATTTCAGCCGGAGGCTTGAGAAGATTGGACTGCCCAGCTGTCTGTGTGCCAGCGCATACTGATCCACTGCTGACCGGGCAGACAAGCTTCAGCTGGGGACCTTTGTTTGAATTGCGTGTAAGCAAACACAGAACAGCTCAAGAGCCAGAGTTTGGGCACTGTTTCTCTGTTGTTACTGCCTGCCAATGGAGTAACCTTTCATGTTATTATAAACTCTTGCTTTGTAAGAATATATAAGTCAGCTCCACTGGTGCCATTTTGGCTTGTATTACAAAGAGTAACTTAGCTTGGATTTTGCTTGGGCTTCATCTTCGGATGCCCAGCTTTGCAGTTCAGTGTTCATAAACAGGCAGTGTCCACGAGCAGTAGAGGGGATAAAACCTACAACACGTAAATAAAAAGGTGTTTGGAAGCAGGTGATTATGCTGTGAAAGATAATCACCTTTCCAGAAAGAAGGAAGGAAAGAGCCTGGAACAGGTTTGGCACCTCCGTGCTGCTGGAAGGCTTCCACAGCACAGCTACGGAGAGGGGACAGCCTGTTCCAGGCAGCGTACCAGCCAGTTATGAGCAGGATCTGCTGCTGCACCTGAAATGAGTCAGGGAAAGATGCCAGCCTTTATTAACACTTTTCCCCATGTAAATAGCAGTGACAGATTACTAATAGATATTAAAGCGATGTCTCCTTTTTCCTGAACAGAACGGATGTCATAAATTATGTAGTCTGATGACTATGTGGTGAGCATCAGTAATAAGTTTGATCCTAAATATTCTGGCAGAATCCCAGGAAACTTTTGTATGTAACAACAAATGGAATTTAAGAGGTAACCACCAAAATCATCTCGTACCTATTTTCCTTTTGGCCAAATGGAGAGTGGAGGGCAGAAAGGGCTTGTTTGTTTGCTTGCTTTTGAGGCATGTGGATAATTTAAAAACTTTAGCTGAGTATTTGAAAATCTTGCCAAGTTCTGTGTTCTCTGGGTCAAAATGTTTGCTTTATCAAGAAAAAAGGCAATAATAATAATAAATCCCAACAAAAAGCCCATAATCTGGTGGCTACAGTTTTAGAGCTTTTCAGCTCCTCACCTGCAATGAGCAATAGCTTTTATCTTCTCTTTAGCTTAAAATTTTGAGAAGACACGAAAAAGTGACAGAAGAATGTTTCTTCGAGCCCTGAAGTCTGAGTCACTCATTCAGAAGTACCAGTCTTCTTTACACTAACGACAGAGATTGTCACTGACATTGTAATTCAGAGCTTTTTGTAATTAAAAAAAATAGAAATAATTAAAGCAGATTTACTGAGATTTCTTTTAGAACAATGATTGACACAAAATATCAGTGGGGATTAGAATAGGAAAAAAGTTAGTAGGATCCATTTAAATAAGGCAAGAAACTCCAGCTAGGACTCAGTCTTTGACTGCATGGGTTGAAAAGTATTTAGCTAATGAATTATTCCCTAAGAACAAGTAGGATGAGGGGAGTGTTTTCTCATATTAGTTCAGACTTGTGTAGTATGTTTCAAAAGTGACAGTCAAAGGTAAGCTCCTGACTTGGACTCCTTTTTTCATCTCAGGGAAATATATTCTTAATACAATGCTACTGCATGGCTCACATAGAAGCTATAATTGCCAAGGAATCTCTGCTACTGTATTAGAACCTGTTGTATCACTAAGACAGGGGCAGAATTACTTCTACAAGTGCTAAACTGCTTTCTATTCTTATTGAATAAAAGCTGGTGATCTTTGAAAGGAAAACAGTAGTTTGCCTGTATAGGCACTTGCTGCTGCTATTTTTCTTTATTTAATAAGAGCTGGCAGTTCATCTTATAAAGGAGAGGTTATTTTCTCTAGGGTTCTCTGCTTGTGAGGGGCAGTGTCTGTGCCTGCCCTCTTGTGGTTATTTATTTATTTGTATGGTTCCTTGCAGGCTGAGGTTCTGACCATGTTCACGGGAGGTTTAATAACTCAGCACATCATGGGCACATGAACAATAGGAACAAAGACAGCGGCTATTTACTAGAACCACTCAAAACCAGGAAGCTGGAGTTCAGGTAGCTGAGGCTATCTGAAGATGCACTTAATCGTACAGTAGTTTTAAACAAAAGTTACTGTGCCTGTGTTGCTATCTGCTTTCACACATCAGTAGTGAAGTGGAGCAGGCTGTACGTGAGCTTTTGCCATCTTCTGCATGTGGCTGACTGGAGTAAGCAAACAACAGACAAATGTTGTAGCATCCTCTATAGATTTTTGAAGTTCTTCTATGACATGTATGTGGTTTTTTGGTTTTACAATAGCACCCAGGTGACTGTCTGGGTTTCTTTAAATCTGACCCTATGAGCTGATGTCCTAGTGGAACAAGGAATAAGCTGCTGTTTTATTTTGGCAGCATGTGATGCTGAGAGGAGTTGCTTCTAGCTCAAAAAAGTGTAATTTGTAATGTTTCTGTTTCTCTACCGTTAATCGATACCAAATAATCTCAGTAGAAGCAAACCTGTGCATCCTGGGATGTAGAGAAAGAAGCACTCAATATTACGTGACTGTAATTTAGTGAAAAGAAAATAAAGTTGCTTTTGTGGTGTCCCATCAGTAGTTCTGTATTTGTCATCTTTGTGGCTGTCACAGAAGCACTAAGGTTTAAAGACAGGGGAGAGAGAGTAGGGTATTATGAAAGATCATCAGTGGGCATAATATTTACTGGTAACTGATTTTTTATTGTTACATTACAGACCATTCATAAACACAGTCATTGCCTTGGAATTTTCTATTGGATACTTTTAAGAAAACGGTATTTAAAAACAAGAGGGAGCACAATTGGAAGATGAGACAGATGGAAACTTGGGTCATCCTAAACCAAGTTTAGAAGCAGTTGCAGGAGAAGTGCAACCAGTTGTTCGTTATAGACCTCTCTGGGCTCTCTGGTGTTAGACAGAGAATGATCTCACATCCTTGCCTCTTCTTGATGTGTCAATAATTAGATCAAACTTTTTAAACAGCCATCAGACACCTCCCCTCTTCTGTTGTTCTTCATTAAATTGGCCATTGGGTTTAAAATTTCCAGGGGAAGGGAGGGAACAGCAGCCACTTGCAACAGGCATGCTCAGAGCCTGAGCTCAGGTTGGCATTGTTTTCGTAGACTAATTTAACATAATCATTCTTAGAGGAGGAAACACAGTCATCCAAAAAACCACAGATCCTTTACTTCACTTATAGTCAAAATACAGCCTTGTGTTCTGTGCTGTCTACCACACCTGCAGGTGTAGTACTCAGCAGTAAGAGAAAATAATTAATTTTTTCCCTGAAAGGCTCAAATTTGAAAAAGCCAGTGTTCCCCTACAATGACCCTCTTGCTGCCTTATGATACTCTGCAGGAAGAGAAAATCAGCCACTCTTTCCTTGAAAGGCTCAAATTTGAAAAGCTGGAGTTCCCCTGCAGCGACCTTCTCGCTGCTTTACTCCCATCTCCCTTTCATTATCTCTTTTCTCATGGGGCTTGAAGAAAAATGTGTACACCTCACGTTATGGAAAAGCTCTGTGACTGTACAATTCACAGGTGGAGTTTAAGGAAGGTGAACTAAGGGGCACTGAATCTGTAATTTCTTTTATGTGTTCTGCACATTTGTGCAATACAGAGCTGGCAGGGCCTTCACAGGCTCCCTGGAGGCACCCAAAAGGGTTCAAGGCAGAAGGGAGTAATTGCAGCAAGTGTGCTGGCAGCTGAAGGACAACCCCAAGATGATTTTCAAACCACAGCTGAGGAAACTGTGCCAAGGAGATGTGACAGCAGGGGAGATGCCTGCATGTACTCATCAGCTCTGTTCTTCACTGCCTTTGGAAGCCTTGTGCAAGGCACTGAGTTCGAGGGCTAGGATTTTTCCCTGGCATTATTTTACTTCTGGTTCTGGACACATGCCTTGAACTGGAAAGGTGTTCAGCGGGTGACTGAAGGCCTCTGTTGAGGGCCTGCAACCTGGTCTGTTGACTTTGATTTTCCTACTCAACTCCCAGCCTGTTCTTGTAGAATGGCAGTTTTAGTTTGGATAATCTGGAGTATGGACTTGCTTGCCATGTCTGCACAGGTGTGAAATGGAAGCTGAAGTCTTCCTCTGGGAGAGCAGAAAAATGTAACGAGGAGTCATGGTGAGGCTGAGGGTGGGACTGGAGTAAAATGCTGTATTAGGAATAAGTATGAGGAGTTGAGCACTGGTGAAAATGGAGAATAAAAAAGATGGAGTAGCTGTTTCTTGACAGTGTAAGACACAGTAGCAGCTGTAACTGGAACAGAAAAGGTCTGAGGAATCACACTGTCTTTATTTTTTTTTCTACATTAAATTAGAGAGGGGTTTGGTTTTGTTCTTTTAAGGGCATGTCAACTGAAAAACCTCAAGGTAAGCTGTAAAGTCTGATGGCTTGAAAAGGATATGTTTCCCAAGACTTTGCATTCCTCTTCCACTATTCCTTAGCCTTACTAGACTTCCTCCAGTGGTGTCTTATCTTACTGAAAATACTGTTCACCGTTGGCCATCATGCAGATACTCTTAAGTCACAATGCTTTGGCACCAGTCTAGAATTGAATCACTTATTGTAGGTGTCATAGCTTTGAGAAAGTATTAATGTCCTCTTCAGCTGCTGAAGTACATCCATCTGAAACCTCTGTTCGAACCCACTGGGTTTTTTTGGTGGTGGTTGGTTGTTTTGTTGGGTTTTTTGTTTGCTTTTTAAGGCATGTGGAGAAAATAATTGAGAGCCACACTGCCTCTGGCTGTCCTCAGTGAAAGAATCATGGTCAATCTTTGTTGTTCTGCTTAGATGCCCTCTCTTGGATGTTAATAAAAATGGTGCTGCTACATAGCATTTTTCAGCAGCATGACTTAATACTTTCTATAACAGTTCTATTATCAGATGTGTTTTACAGAAGGGGAAGCTGTTACACAATTCAGTGTAGTGACTTGTCCCATGTTGCCCTGCTATCCACTTGGAGAGAGACTGACTCTTTGGTTGATTGCCCTCAGTAAGGGCAGCATTACTGCTACCTTGGCACCTCCCACTTGGAAGGTAACTGTTCACTCCATGTGTTCCTTTTTATGTGCTTTTTCATTACAACATTCTTTTCTGAATATTCTAAGCTTGATCTCTGGCTCAGAAGGTTTGCTAGCACTGGGCTTTTCTTTTGTTTTTCTTTTTACCTGAGGAGCTTTGAGCTGGAGGAAACAGAACAAACATTGAGTAAAGTATGTCCCAGTGTTATGTGAGGACTCCCTGAGATTCACAAGGCTTGTTTTAATAGCCACAAATTTTACTTTTGCAAAGGTTGTTTTCCTTTCCTGTGACATATGATTAGCTCAGTGCACTTGGACTTAGAAAAGGTTTGGAAAACCCTCCATAATTGCATGTTAACAATTTCTCTGGAATTCAGTGGTACTCAGATTCCATGTGCTACCTTATAGTTAATGTGCTTAGATGCTGTCAAACTAAGCAAGATTAAAATGTACTCAGGGTATCAGTCCTCATGTGTCAAGATGATCACTGACTACCTGAGTTATAGGTGCTGAAACTTCACCTGTAGCCATGTTATTGCATAATTACAGCTTCTGGTTTCTGTAGCTGGCAAAATGCGAAAGCAGTCAGAACCTTAGGGCTGATCCTGTTGTAGAAGATTCCTACATATGGTAGAATCGCTAGCTTTTTGAATCAGTTCTCAAACATTTGGAATTTTTCTGAATATATTTGCAGTCTTGATTCTATCTGCAGAATGGGTATGGAATTTCATACAGCACTATGTCCTTTGTCTATGCCCTGGCAATTAGTAATCACGTACATATAGTATGTAGCACTCTTTCTGCATTGAATAGGATCAGAACATAGGCATGCTTACTGCTAAAAAATGTTATATTTGATTTGGTGATTGCTTTCTGCACAAAAGTTGCATAGTTAATTGGATGGAAGTACTGATGTCTATATTAAAACTGTTCAGTGGGATTTCCTTGAACTTAACATCTCTGTTGCATTCACAGTCTTCAATTTACTTGTGTACAAAATGGAGATAATAACCTATTGACTTTTCACTGTTGTTTCAGGCTTCATTAGTAGTTGCAAAATGCTGTCGTACCTACTGATGGAAGTCAGTCAGCAATTGCAAAGTAGCCTGGGAGTCACTAAGTGCAGTAGTTGGCAGGACTACAGTTACCCAGCCTCAGAATTTAGTGAGGAGTAAGCAATCCATGGCATGGATGCCAGCGGTGGCTGGTAAGCAGATGCCAAACGGTGTGCAATAGGACTGGCATAATGCTGGGAGCATGGACTTCTGAGAGTCACACAGCCTCTGACTCCTGAGAAATGCAAAATGCAGGCCATGAGAAGAGCTGTCTGAGGTGGAAGTGAGATGTTGATGAGAGGGTTACTGACAGCATCTTATCTCTTTGAAAGGTAGCATCACCTGACCTCTGCTGAATACCTACCAGCATGCTTAGTTCGGGATGGAAAAATACAAGCTGGTACGCTGCCCTTCTTAAGTGGATATCCTTGCTTAGTCCAGATATCAGGTGATAGCTGATAGGGCTTGTTCTCCAGCAAAAAGGGATAGTAGATGCTGTGCTTCCAGAGGAAGAGCTCCTGTACTGTGTGGCTGTGGGGTTTTGTAGTTAATGCTTTTAATTGCATCAGTGACAAAGACACCCCCCCAAAAATGGATTATTGTTTTTGAGCATACACTGAGAAAATAAAAAGTACAAAAGAATCCCCACTGCAGAGCTCACAAAAACTAGCACTGACCTGGCAAATAATGAGCAAACAAACCAGCAAGTGTAGGAAAAACTGAGGTAAATTTTCACCTTGGGATTCCTAACTAACCTAGCAGCTTTCTGAGTGTTACTGGTCACAGTGCTGTCAGTCAGACTGCTCACAATAATGTCTCGGTGTTAGCCAAGGTCTGCACTGCAGCCACACAAATGAGACCTTTGCTGGGCACTATTTTACTAGTGCATTTTTATATTATTCTTTTTGCTGATGTAAAGATATATGCTGACAAGGCTCATGCTGAAGGGGTTCTGCTTTAGCTCGCCGATCAAAATTTAGGACCGTTGTCTACCATACAAACTCATTTTGAGAGGTATCCAGTTTGAACGGTTCCAGAATCCATTTGTCATTGTTGCTTAGAAGCGTTTGATGGTTTTGATGCATTTTCAATCACTGCTTACAGCACTCTGTAATGTTTTCACAGCACTTGGCTTGGTGGCTGTGGTACTTTGCTGCATAGTTGGGTTTTTTTTTTACTCTGCTTAAAACATTCTCGGCTTGCAGCAGCTGTGACTTGTGCCCATCAAGGTAAAAAGGCAGCATTTTTATTGCTGCTGCAAATCTTCCTGCACTGGGTGCTTATAGGTACCTAGTGATATGGCAGCCTCAAAGCCAGCAACGCTGTTTGCAAAGACTCTGTGGGGGCAAAGTGAGACTAATGCCTATTTCCAGCCCCTCTGGTGAGAACTGCTCGGAGCAGAGAAAACCCCTTCTGTCCTCCCCAGCACGTCAAAATCCGGCAGCTAGCTGCTAATTGCCTTTAGAGTGATTCACATGCCATCTGCCATTGCTGGGATCTTTTGTCATCTCTGGTAGGCTCTAGTTGGGTCCATAAACTTCATGGGGCTCTTCTGTCTGTGACACTGGCTCGATGCAGGATGGTAATAACAGCAATACAGCTACGTGCATAAATTAATTAAGAAACTATTTATGTGTTGTCACCCTTTCTTTTTGCCTTGAGAGGACAGCATTCTCTGGGATAAGGAGAGGGGAAAAAAGCAAGAAAGATTATTTCAATTGTGAGCCACTAAGGGTTCCCCCACCCTCACCGAAAGCAGCTCATGGATGGTGGGAGAGACCTGTCAAAAATAATAAAAGTGGCAAGGATTATTATGTATATGTGCATCACACCTCATCTGCAGCCCAGGGGTGTGCAGAGGAGAGCGTGACCTCCCTGCACAGCGGCTGGGCAGGCAGCGGGAGCCCTCCTTCGTGCTGGGAGCTGGGCAGGGAGAGGTGAAGGTGCTGGTCCTGTCGCAACTTACATAATGGTTGCATAAGAGTGCTGGTGCTGTGACTGTCAGAAACACGCGTGAAGGATGGGATTTTTCCCTCCCTCTGCTTCCTTATGGCTTGAATCACAAGATAAGTCTAAGACGCTGTTGTTTACTCCTCCGTGTAGCCAGGGATTTTCTCTCTCCCCACTCTGAGGGAGCAGAGGGGCTCCTGCTTTTGTTTATTCCTGCCTTGTTTGCTCTTAATTCATATTTATCTTATTTATCTTATTTTCTTTCTTTTTTCTCCTTTTCCTGCATGTACATTTTGATACTCACTAGTGCTTCTAGCACGTCTTTCAGTAATTGTTTTATCAGCATTAAAGCCACCTGGATGATTGTTGAAATGCCACCTTGTTTTAAAGTGGTCTCTTCAAAGCAGAGATGCTGCAGAATCTCGTCTGTTTTTTTCTTTCCCCCATTCAAGCCTTCTTTGAGGATGCTGATATGCATCATCTGTAAGCAAGCGCATAAAGCAGCTTAATATGTTAACATGTTAGGAAACAGGGTTGTGAGGGAGGGTGAGAACATGACATTATCATATTGGTCCATTCAAAGCTGCAAACTGAATGCTGTTTTTCTAGGCACCCAGGCGTCCACCATTGGAGGGTGTTGTACACCTCAGTCAGCGCGGGCTGGCTTGCGTGCTGGTGAATAAATTAATCCAGGAACAAGAAGTGGGGAAGGTGACTGGGAATGCTGGCCTCCTCATTCCCCAGGCAAGCTTTTGCCAGCTGAGCTGGGGGTCAGTTAGTTCACGTAGCTTGAGACAGGCAGTGACACCTTTTTTATAACCCTCATGGCTCCCCCCATGCTGCTGTGGCACTGATCCTTTCTGCTGCTGCAGGGCTGCTGGTGCAGCAATTTGTTTGGGTTTTTTATTTGGCTTTGAAGCAAGAGAGAAGTTTTTAGGTTCGCCTTTTTATTTCTTGTTAAATGCGTGTCATGGTCGGAGCCCGTAAAACGAATGGGTTTGTGCGGTCTGGTTCGCTGGTGTTGAGGAGGTGATTAGAGCAATGCCTCAATCAGCCAGAGGATTCCCCCCGGGCGGATCTGGTCCCACCGGAGCATCCCTGGCCTGCCTGACACGGGAGGGAGCGCGGCTGCAGGATGCTGCGGCAGATGAGGACCGGCCGTTGCCATGGAGATCGCTAATACAGCTGAAACGTGGAGAAAAGGGCATTCCATGCAGCACACCAGCTCGATGGAGACTGAAGGGAGAGCAAGCCGCCCAGAGGACAGGACCCCCATCAGCCATCCCAGATGGAGTTTTAATTTCCCTGCTCTCCCCCCACCCATGTCACAGTGCTCCCTCTTGGAAGGCAGCAATATCAAGCGGCTGAGCTGCCAGCTCTGCCTCCCTCCTCACCTCCCAGAGGCCAGGGACAGCATATTGATGGCTGTGTAATGGGGAAGAGGGGAGGGGGACTGGGCACGAGCCTTTCATGAAGGAGTGTGCACCACTTGCCACTGGGGCTTTAGTGGGTGTCATGGGATTTGTTTGCAGCATATGTGACGCTGTTAATGATTGAAAAATTACCACAACAATTAGTCATGGATCGCTGAAGGCAAGGCCCCCAAACACTGTGAACAATATGATTAAATCCATGTATGTGACAATTAACTCTCCTGCAGGTTTATCCACCAAGGAGATGGGAAGAAGATGGACAAAAAAAATGACAGGCGAGAATAATGTGGCAGAATGGACCTGATACAGCTGGCACTATCAATTTTAATCTGACACTGAATTAATCACACTTGGATTAATCCCGTTCTTATTGCACCATCCTGGTTGCCTGTTTATTTATATTCTTCTTCCTTTGTGTGCTACACAGAGGCATGACGGATTTAATTCCTGTCCGTTCCATGTTTTTAAATTTAAAAGACAAATCCTTCAGTCATGCCGTGTTTGAGGTAGTCCGTGGTGCAATTATCTCATAAAAAATGAGCAGAGTCCAGATGCACCATGCCATGAATCCCCTTCTGTATCACAGCCGAGTAACTCTCAATAAATATTTGTTCACCCAGTATTCTCACTGGGTAGATCTAGTACTGCCCTGCCTGTCTCTCCAGCCAGACAGACATGCAGACACTCAAGTAATGCTTTGCTTGTACATTTATGTTGCTATTAAGTAAGATTTGGTGTGTGTTCATTGATGATTCTCGTTGTGCTTGTGATTTTATTTGGAGGGACCAAAAGCAACTCTTTTGTAATATTTAGATGTGTTACTAAGAAGATTCAGACTGGAAATGGGAGGAGGTCTGGTGCAGGAACTGAGAGGGCAGGTACA
Organism: Aegotheles bennettii; assembly: GCA_013398125.1. Classification (NCBI taxonomy): domain Eukaryota; kingdom Metazoa; phylum Chordata; class Aves; order Caprimulgiformes; family Aegothelidae; genus Aegotheles; species Aegotheles bennettii. Next base: position 490,389 of record VZRW01003758.1, on the reverse strand, counting down.
GATCATCTGGCATAACATTTTTTAAAATACTAAGAGTTTTACGTTGCTGAATTCTTGAAAGAGATGCAGTGTGTATCAGTAGATAATCTGCTCAAACGAGCGAAGTCTGTGCCCTTTCTAGCACAGTAAAGGTAGTTTGCTTACTACGCTGTTGCTGTGCCTGCTCCTTGAGAAGTCTCTTGTTCACAAAGTGGGAAGTGCAGTTTAATGGATTGGACTGGCCACAGCTTAATTTCACCTGTAGCTACTGCAGACCTCTCTTCTCCTCCCATCTTGTCTTTCTTGTTTTGATTCTGTAATCTCTAAAGGAGATGTTTTAACTTGGAATTCAAGTTGACTCAAGAGATGTATCTAGGCATGCTGTAAAGATTCTGTTTTACTGCAGCGTATTACTGCTGTGTTCTGCAATGCTTAACATTATTTTAAGTGTTCGAATTGCTAGTCTAGGTGTCATACCTTTCCTGGCTTTTAAAGTCCCAGTGAAAAGGTTGGAGATATTTAATTGTGTTCGTAAATAAAGTGACTTAAAGGCATAAGTGTTTCCATTGAAATAACTAGTAAAATCCCTCCTGGTTTAAAACGTCAAGGTTTTTATCCAGAGTCCTCTATTTATGTATCAGTAGCTTGAAAACACAAAATTAAGTATAGCTGAACCATCTTCTTTTAGAGTGATAGTTCTTGTCCTCTTGTCAGAGAACACAATCTGTACTCCTTCTCTGACCTCTGGGCTTAAGGACAAAGAAATGAGCAAGTCCTGTGAAGCCAAGTGGGCAATAAAAATATCAACAACCTTGATATGTAATTCAGTGCCCAGAGGAACCTTGTCTTTCTGTAGCTTTCAAAAGGTGGCTCAGGGTTAGGTGCATGAAGCTAGAGGGTGTGAATTTTGTTTCTCATGTCTGTTTGCGTGCAAAGGTAGCACACTGCAATCTGGGTAGAGTGGATATCCTAATTTACTGATAGAATAGTATGTCCTAAGTGAAGGTCAAAAGAAACTGGCCCAGGTACCTCTAGCATGCAGAAAATTTCCAGTAGGTTCTAGTCAGAATCACAGTCTCATATTCAGCAGTAGTATTGGACATCAGAGCCCAAATAAAGCCAAATTTGAGTCAGGGCTGATTCTTTCATTGTATCTTTCAGTCATTTCTGCCACTTTATATATTTCTACACCTGTGGTCCACCTGGATTCGGTTGCAGTTACTCTTTTCTTTTTTCTTTTTTTTCCTTCACTGCAAATCTCCAGGGAAATAAGAACCAAAAATATTTTGAATGGGGAGGGTTTAAATTTATGTCTCCCCAAGTGCTGATGCCGGATTCTGATACATCTGTGGTAAGTAATGGGTATTAGGGCTGATCTGGCAGTAGTTTGATTTTTAATATGTCCAAAGCAATAGTAAAAGGGTTTTTTTGAGGGTTTTTTTTTTGGTGGTGGTGGTTTGGGATGTTTTTATTTCTTTTGTCAGGAGGAGAGATCAGTTTTAGGTTCTGATCCTCTTGTATATTCTGGCAGCTCAGAAGAGAAGTTGAGTATATTATAAACTTGTAGCAGAGGATTTCTAGCTCTGCTGGGCAGCAGGGATAAAATTGACTTTGCATCAATATCAAAATGTGGTGTGCACAGGTGACAAGAAATGCTAACCATATGAATTTAATTTCTTCTCTTCTTCCTGCTCCCTCATTTCCCTGATGTAGTCTGGTGTTTTGCAGTTGGATTTGCTGCTGCTCTTTGATGGATAGCAAATACTTGCTGATTACGTAACTAATTGACAACTATGGAAGTTGCTTCTTTATTAAACAATTTATCAAATGATTAGGAGACCATTTATGTAGACTCTCTTAGCATAACACCAATAGTTGAGCACATTAGTAGGAATAAAGCATGAGATGGTTCGAGATGCATTTTTTAAGCAAACTTTGTTTCATTTCCCCTGAGACTTCGAATCACAGGGGTGTGATACATTAAAACATTATTGCTTGGGGCTTCTTACACTGGATGGTCCATTGGCCAAATGCACATTACATTTTACACCAATCAAAGTTTATTTAAATTTAATTAAGATTCATCAGGCTGATTTACTGTGCTCGCATTACAAATAGAGTGAGAGTGACTTGGCTTAAGTTTGGTTAACAAGAATTGAGCTTCACTGTGCAGTTACATCAGTAAGTGCTATTGGCACACTTAAAGTTACCCGTGGATGCTTCACATGTGACAGTGCCTGCAACTTGTGTCAAATCTGTGAATGAGAGTGTCATTAAGCATTTTGTGTGTGTTGGTGTTGGTGTCAAGGAGCGGGGTGGAGTGTGTGCGTATGTTGATTGCTTGGATCAATGTACGAATCAAAAACATGTTTGCTCAGTGGCAGAAGAGACAAGCTTGAAAGGGAGACAAGGTAAGAGGCCCTGCCAACAGGAGAGTAAATGTTTTGAGTACACAGAACCTGAGGGTGGTATGGTGAACTCCCAGGTACCCAAACCTGAACCACTGAAGTGATTCTTCTGATCTTTTCAATGAGGATGTTTCCTCCCTAGACCATGTTCAAGCCATTGTCTGCAAAGAGGAACAATTCTTTTTTTCATTTCCCCCACTGCCCCAATATGTGTTTTTTCATTTCCCTTTGCATACATGGGACTGGATGGGAACAATACAACACCCCAAGTGCCAAAAATGTCCCAGTGTGGCTGTGAGAACAGAATTACTTAAGGTACTTCAGTGTCAAAGACAATATATTATTCCAAGTGTCCTTCTGAATCAGCACAAGGGGAAGTGATGCACAAGGAAAAAGGCCCCAAAACTTCAGAGTTAAAACTGTTGGTAGAGCATTCACACTTTGCTTTTTCCCCCTCCCCTCCTAACTGAACCAAAATTTTCCTTTTTCATTTTCTTCTTTGTGTTTTGGCAACAAAATGCTACCTGGGTCCCCACCTGAATGTTAAAAATTCTTGTCAGAGGGTCAAATGAAAGTAAAGTGACAATAATAGGGGCCGGTTTGGATGTGTGGAGAAAATACCAGGCTCCTGTTGGTGCAGTGTTAATAGTTCTTTTATGCAATATATGCATAAGAATTCAAAAGGCTCTCTTGCATTATTAACATACATCTAGCTTGGCCATTTGGTGAAGAGTAATGGAGAGGATTATATATATTGACCCAATTACGACTGTACATGGTGCGTTAGCTTTGGCTGTGCACTCACTGGTAGCTGCAAGCCAACTCCAGTCTAGAAGCTAGTAAGACATTAACATTTGGCAGTGCCTCTGCCAGTAAGTTTTGTCTTTCTGGGTTTTGGGTTGCGGAGTGTTGTTATTAATTTGAGAAGAATTTGAGCCGGGGCAGAAATAGAAGACATAGGACGTTTTTCTTTTTGGAGAAGGTTGTTTCTTTGTCTTCCTTTGTGCAACAAATTGGTGGCAATTAGAGCAATTTTTTGCAACGTGAACCAAAGACTGAAGGATGGTATTGCTATTCCTAGGGGCACTGCAAAGCAATTTCATATGGTCTTTATTTTGTCTAAGTTCTATTTGTAAGAGTCACCTGGACAGATTTCATTCTGTGAACACTGCTATACCTACAAGTGTAGAATATGATCTACAAGGGTGGAGACGGGGTGATTGAAAAGGCAAGGGGTACCATATTTGACTCCATGGTTTCATGGTGCACTTGTGTTACTTTCAGGATGTAGTAAGCCAACAAAGAGGTAAAGGAGCAGGTTCTGGTGGCTAGTGGCCAGCTAGTGGCTTTAATAAAGCTCTCTTTTCTTCAGCCAATAGAGAAAGAGAGCAGATTCTAGACAAAACAGCCAAAACCTGATCTTTCTTTCAATAATGATGCCACTTGGGATAATTGAGAGCCAAGTTACTCTTTTTTGTTCCTCTGAAACAGTTGTAAAAAAGCAGACTATATAAGAAGTATGTAAATATGTGTTTATTTATGTGTGTCTACATATGTTTATGTATTTAAGTACGTGCACAAACTCTTCCAGTTTTGTGTTTTTTGAAGTACCAGAAACATTTTCTACAGACAAAATCTGCAGAAAGACTGTGGGTGTTAGTACTAGCCTTTCTTAAAATATATATGTGGAATCAGATGACTGAAGAAGTAGAGAGGAAAGAGAAATGATTTATTGAAAGCTATCTCTTTGGTTTTTACTTACGTTAATGTGCACGACCAAATAATGTATTTGACCAAAAAGCCTTGCTTATTCATATGTGGTTTTATTACAGACAAACTGATATTACAAAAATTTCTAGGAGCATATAATATGAAAGTCAGGGTATACTTTTGATTCTTAATTTGTATATGCTGCTACAACTTCCTGAAGACATTGATAAATAGGATGCAGGTTTTCAGGTGATACACTGTTTGATAGACATACTCTTTTTGTGCTCTCTGTCACACTGACAACGAGCTGGTCAATTCTGTGTTGCTATGAATTGTTTCTTGCAGGCAAAAAAAATGTATGTGTCGTGCTTGTTCAGATATTGCTCAGTAGGAATCTTAGAAGAAACCGATCTGCCTTTACAGCTTTTCCTGGCAGCAGCAGTACTATGGTACCAGTGAGCACTAGGTAATCCACCTGCATGCTTCTGTAACTAGCTGGACATCTCCATAATTACTCCCCACCTTGGCTTTAAAAGAACCCAAGTACTACAGCCTTGAAAAAGGTGCTGGGCATGTATATTTGAGGCATAACAAATTACAGTTGCTAATCCAGTTCAGGCATTTGTATAGGATCAATGCTTGTGTACTTGGTCTCTGAAGAGCCTGGTACACAGAGTGTGTGCACTTAGGATATTTCCTCACAGCACATTGTACTGTGCACGTTTAGCTCTCAGGAAATAGAGTATATTAAAAATACTCCTAACATTTGCCCTTTACCACTCATAGCTGGCTTAAAAACATCTACCCTTCCTGAGCAGAAGTAAATTCTTTGTCCGGCTGATTAACGATGAAAAAAAAAATAATCTCTTGGAGACCTTTGCGAGGTCATTAGTGGAGCTTTCTTTTCAGAACGTGAATTCGCCACCTGCCTTTCACAGCCCAGGGGCCCCCAACGGCAGTGTGTGTCTTGGAGCACACCACAGAATAGCATCTGCATACTGCCAGACTGAGCTGCTAATAACCAGGGGAAAGGGAGAATTGATGCCAGGGGTGAAGAGAAATGTTGAAACCTTGCAAAGTGTTAAGCAGTGCTCACCTATTTATTAGACAGTTAATGCTGCCTGTAGCGTTACCAGTGGAGGATAAAAGAAGTGGGCCATGTTGCAGATTGTTAATTGGTCTTAGAGCTGCATGTTGTAATTACTAGCTCACTTTCTTCTCTACAAAGGAAAAAAATATCCCAGAAGGGACCAAAGCTGAGACAGTTTTCATCTGCTGAAAATCATGTTACGTTTTAAATGTTTCTATTATTTTTTGTTTAAGAAAAATAATTTTGCTACCAGACTGATAACCTGCAAGAAGGCCCCTGTCTGATTTTGACACCTTTAATGATCATCCTTTGTATGTGATGGGATAGAAACTGCTGATTTTCTGTGTCCTTTAAAATAGGTTGTGGGGCATACATTTGTCTCTGGGAGAACGAGGGAGGGCATTTCACTAATCTCTGGTCTTGCTTTTTGTGATAAATTGAGAGTTATGTCTCTATGTACAGACATTGTGTAGGCTTGAAGAGTGTGCAGATCTGTTGGTAAGACCAACGGTTAGAAACACACATAGGAGAGATGAATGGCAGAGCCACAGGCAAAGGTATACAATATTTTTATATTATATGGTAACATGTAATACGTATTGCATTCTATATATACTGCATCTGCAAGTGTATAGCTTGTATTCTGCCCCTTACTTCCATCTCTACTGAAACTTTATTTACATCACACCAGGAATTAGCTGGCAGGTTTTTTTTCTAATTTCTGTGTAAAGTTGCTGCATGAGAAACATCTGGAGTTTTTTGCTGTTTCTTGTAGATTTTCCCCTCAAGGTTGTGTTACTCAGAAATCTAATACTTCATTTCCAGACTGTGAAAACTTTCCAGACTGAAATGTCACAACCCGTCATATCTGACAAGAAGATGCAGATGTCATTCATCTCCTCCATTGCCCTGTCTTGCACAAGGCAAATGTTCAAAGGATGTATGAATGTGTGGGGAGAGATCTTCAGTTGGTGCAGATTGTCACAAACCCAGATGACATGTTGCACAAGCTGAATGTCTGCCTTTTTCTTTGCTCTCCTCTCAGCAGTCTACAACTTCGAAGCATATACAAGCGCACCCTATCCAACACTATCTGTAGTTAACTGAACAAGTGAGTTATGTTTTCCTGTTATGGCAGAATATGGAGCATGCGGCAGTACTAGTGCTGTTTGAATCTTTCGTGGTTTAAGTGCAAATGACATTTTTCAAATGTTTTGCAGGGAACACAAGCTCTGTATGTGTAATACGATAATATTTTAAAAATATTTCCACAAAGAAATTGTTTAAAGTCAACTTGCAGGAAATATACAAGGTAATTTCGTTTGGGGGGGAGGGTGGGTTTGCTGGTTTTTATTGAGGATGGGTGATCTTCAGTTGACTGATAATTGACCTTTAAAATCTAAATCCTCCTGTAGGAGTAAGTTCTTTGCCTTTCCTCATAGCTTCTACTTCATCATTATGGTCTTACAGTTTGGTCAGCTCTGTGTATCCAGTTTGTGCAAACTCTAGATTCTTTGTCCAGCCACACTTTCTCAGTTACTCTCCCATTTACTCCATGCCTTGCAGGCTAGGGACAAAAAACAATTGCAACATTAAACAGGAGATTTAATTGCCAACTGTTTTATTTCACTCCTTATTCTTGGGAAATGTCCTCTCAAATAAATCAATTCATAATAGTAAGATGGAGGTTGATGGTTAACACAGTATTTCACCAAATATTGTCTAGGTAAAGATACCACTCTTACTTTAAATGAGTAGTGGTTTATTTCCTATTTCAGGCCAGGCTGATTGTAACAGGTTAGCAAACAGTTGTTCTAAAACTAGATTCCTTGATGCTGATGGAGAGATTTATGGGGGCTGAGGGGAGATAAAAAGGGGGTGACTCTCTCATCCCCATTGGTATCATTAAGTGCAGTGTAAGTTCTCATCATATAAAGGGGGAGTAGGTTTGCAGCCCTCCCTCCCCATCGTGATTGTTTCCTCCAGCCCTGATTTATGCTTGCAATACAGAAAAGACAATTCTAGCCTACACATCTGCTTTTCCCCCATCTATCCCTGCCTTTGTTGTTCCCCCATCAGACACAAGGACCTCCTCCACCAGCCCCAGCTCAGCTTTCCCCCCATACTAGTGAAGCAGATTTACCTCCCACACCAACAGCAACTTTGTCTTCCCCTCCAGCTTTGTTGGCATTTGGGGCAGAGGAGGGTAGAACATATTGAAATAAACTTCTGGCTCAGTTTAATGGTAATGTCACACTACAGCCCATGTATTATATGGCCTTTTAGCAGCTTCAGGTGGAAAATATTCTTCCGATTATGTATTTTTTTCTTTTTTTTTCATGTCTAGAAATAAATAAAGCTCTATGTTGGAATGAGTTCTTCCTTTGTAGGAAGGCTTGTCTGTAGCTAAGGACTCAATGCATAAATACTTCTTGCTTGCTTAAAATAAAGGCAGTGCCTTGAAAATAATTTATTGGGAATTTCCTTCCTAACTTATTTGGCAACTTAGCATGGTAGCGTTTGGTTGCTAGAACACGCACTTTGCTAAGAGACAGGACAAGCTTCCAACTGTGCATGCAGAAAGCATTTGAATTTGAATTTCAATTAATTCATGTACAGCATGAAATAAAAATGTCATGTTTGGCAGAGGGTTATTGTTGTTTATGCAGTTTTGCTAGAAGACTCACAGAATAAATGGTTGGCTTGTACTACAGTATTAGAACAAGAAGTGATTGCATTATTAGCTGACAAGTCATGAGTGGCCTGGATGTTTTAGCTTGCTCCCATGTAAAACTGCTTTGAAGATTACAGGTCTGTCTGTTATGTCTCTCATCCTTTTTAACATCATATTCAGGTAGGTCTACAACATTACTTGCTCTGTGATAATCCATTGAGCTATCAGCTACAAATATTTGTTCAGCCTAAGGAGGCCAAGCAGGTATAAGAGAAAAAGGTCAGAGCATGCGGGAGAATATTCTGTGGCCTGAGTTTTTGAGTAAATTAGTATTTTACTTTTGTTCATAAAGAAATTACAGTCAGAGCTGTATCGATTAGTCTGTCTGCATGCACGTGCTCTTGATTGCCTGGCAGCCAGACTCCGTTTTGATATTTGGATTGGCAGAAGTAATGATGCCGGAATGCCCAAGTACAGGAGAATAAGTGGCCCCCAAAGGGCTTTGCTGCTACTAAGCATCAGCAGAAACAGCTATGCATCCAAGCACGCACAGCTTCCTCTAGGTGAAAACACTTGTTGACAGAACAAGATATAAGACTGATAAGGGATTTTCTCATTAAAATGTTGTTGTTTTGTGCTTTGAGCTCAAGAAGTTATTTTTATTCAAAACTGAAATCTGTAAAAAAGAACCTGATATATTTGAGAGAAAAGTTTTATGATAAATTGTTCCAGCAATGTCTGGTTTATCCATCTTGACACTTCTTGACATGAAATGTTTCTATTTTTTTCATTGTAAGCCATACTGAGGGGTGAAATACCACATTTGTAATACATCCTGAAAAGAGCTTTTAAAAACTAACTTTATTATGAATTGAAGGACAGATTTTATGCCACTGTTTGGAAGAGCAGCCCAAGAGAAGCAGTAGTATGTAAGTACTCATATGGCTGGATTAGATGACCTCTTGAGGTCCCATTCATCCTGAATTATTTCTTCATCCTATATGAGAGCATATGAGGCCAGGCTTCTTTTCTGTTCCTGTGTGTTCTTGGCTCTTACTGGGGCAGTCTCAAGGAGTTGCTGTAAAATGCTGTGAACTGACTCAGAGTACTGTAACATTATACCAAAGCATCAGACGCTTTGATGTGAAAGAGAGAACAAAAGAGCTGGGCAGCAAAAAGGAGAATTCTGTCAAACTTGAACGAGGAAGGGAGAGGATGCTTTGAGACTTCAGTTGTGTTGTGTATTAATGACTTTGGGAAGATTCACATCCATCTGCTTGGGGGCTGAAGTTGCTAGACAAAAGAGATGAGAGGTGCAGGTATTACAGAAGATTTAGTTCAGCAGCTGAGCCCTTTGTAAGATGTGAATGAATCAAAAGAGCTGCACTTAGTATCTTCAAAGATGGAAAAGAATAATAGCTTGAAAAAAAAGAGTGGAAAGTAAGAATTGCTATTTGCAGATCAGTTGAGATCAAAGTATGGTGTTCATTTTTTGCATCTATCACATATTTATTTGATTGATTTGACTAAACCATCCTTACTTATAAAATGCAGCAGTGCTGTCCCATATTCTGACTGGCTTTCCCATTGACTACGCCGTAGAAGTGTACATACAGGAGTTGCCCAAGGGTCTTCCTTGCCTTGCTGCATCAGCATACTGAAAAAAATGTTTAATTTTGCTTTTTACATCAGTTTTGAAAAGTCCATTTGAGGCTTTTGTTTTCACTGATGACATAGGTAATTTAAAATCCCGCAGGTCCCAAACTGATAGGAGCTTGAGGCTGCTCTTAAGGAGCAGGAAAACCAGCACTTTTTGTACTGATATGATAGTATTAGTGCAAAATACCCAGACATCAGTGAATCCCTGACATGGACAGTTGTAACTCTTCCTCCCTTTGGGTTAAATGATCTCTGTATTTTATTAGGTTAGATGGTTAAGTTTTTTTGATCACCCACCCATTCAGTTGGGTGATCTGCCAAGAATACTGCCTTGTCAATCTGTTTGCTCCTTCATGGACCAAAAATATTTATAAAAGTTGCATTTAACAAGGCAGAGGTGGGGGAAATGTTCTTTTTTCCGCTGATGAAGGAATGTCTGAAGTTTATCTCCAGAGTTTTAACTTTCTAGGTTCATCCTTGAGATGTCCTTTTACGAAGAGTCGATGTTCTAAAATCCATTGATACTGCTGGCAGCTAAAAACTTAATAAAAAAAGACTTAGTGATTTTTAATTGAACTAAATGTGCTGTCCTACACACAAGATGTTATTTGAACTTGTAGAAGCAAGGACAATAAATAATGACAGTGATGCATAATGACACATTAGTAAATTTATGGTGGCACCCACTCCTTGCTAGGCACTTACCACACACTCAAATGACAGATTTTCTGAAGACCTTGTAGTATAAAAATAGATATATGAGCAATCTACTAACAGGATGCCATCCTCTAAAAAAAAAAATCCAGAAAACTGGCCCTTTGTGGCTCACAGGTACATTTATACATGTTGAGACTGCATCTTTGGTAGTTTTTGGAGCCAAGGCATGTAAACCTTCATTATGAGGAAAAAAAGCAAGAAAGGTATGAGCAGTAAATTGAGGTATACCAAAATGGTCATAGTAAAGCCTGTCCAAGCTAGTCTTTCCACGCAATCTGTATTTTATCCCAGGCTTTGCTTCTGGCATTCAACATCAGCTAGGCAAAGTCTTTGGTCACATTAATTTTTCAAACCTTTTAGCTGGTTGTGCAAGTTGAGGAATGGAAAGGAAATCTTCAAAAGCTTGGGTAAAAGTAGTAATGTGGGAGTTTGTGTTAAATGTACTGCCTTTGATTCTTAATTTATCCATGAGCTTTCTCTTTAATAGAGAAAATGTCTACAAGAGGAGGGTTTCTGTCATAGCAATAGTCAGTTGGGCTGGAAGCTCAGGGTACAGGGGATGGTGGGGATTCAAGATAAGAAGTACTGAGGGATTTTGGCAATTCTCATAGGACATGAAAGCCATTTTTTCCAATTTACCAAAGTTGTGTGCGAGTGTCATAATTTGACTTTGCATACAGTATAATATTAAACATGTCCTATTTTACGCATTATTTAAAACCATTCATCAAACTGGGGAAAAAAAAAAAGAGCTGAAAATGTGGATTTATAATAATGGCATATTAGACCAAGACGGTGCAGTCTGTAAGATGCAAGGAGTACATGCTTTCACAAGCAGCAGCATTGAAAATATTGGGTGAGGATTAAAATACATCTTCCTGATCTTCTGTTACCATGCCTGAATAAGTTCGTATCCCTTTGAGGCAACAAACTGTAATTCCAATAAATACTGTGTAATCTCTGGGCAGTGTCTTAGTGATCTCTTTCTCCTAAAACCTGTCAGTACTTGTAATGAAAAGAGAGAAGGGAGAGGGATTTTTGTTGCTGAAAGACCCATGTGAGAGGCCACCTTGGCACAGGACCGAGGTGATTCCAGCCCTGGGAGTTTCAGGGATGTTTCAGCTGAAGGCTCTGGTGATGTGTCCTTCTCTGAGGCTGAGCTGTGCTACTGAAAATGGTCCCTGACCCCAGCAGCTTGTTTTCTTGCCTTGAGAGGCTTTTCCTTCCCTTCAAGCTGGTCCCAGGCCTGGCTGGGATGGGTAAGGCGACAGATGTACATTTTGTCAACTGGACCAAACTGGTGGAGCTTGGTTGAGGACCAGTCAGCCAGAGACTTGTGCTGGCGGACCCAGGGGAAGAGCAGGGGGGAGGCTGTGGCAAGTGACGGGGGGCAGCGACCTCCTCTGCTGCCTCAGCTGCAGGGTAACGCAGACACCCACGTCCAGAGGCTGAGGGAACCCCGGCCTCCTGATCTCTCCAGTGCAGCTCCCTGCCCAGGAGCTCATGGCGAGGAGGTGAAGGCTGGCTCCTGAGTGCTGCTTTGGCACTCGCTGTGGGCTGAGGGCATGGCTGAGGAGGGCCTGGACACAGGATGGGGAGAGTGAAGCGGGAATGGCCCCTGTGTCCCTGATAAAGGCCTGCTGCTGAGCTTGCTGCATTCCTGAGGCTGAAGGTTTGCATTAATGAGCTTTGCCTTGGTTCTAATTACAATTAAATGTTCTTGACTTTTTTTTTTTCCTTCAGCTTATGATTGTCCTGACCTTTTCTCTCTGCACTGGCATAAAGCAGTGTGACATGAGAGACCTCAGCCAGCCTGGTTTCTAGAATCACTTGCCAGAGCTTCTGCTACTGCTTCATCCTCTATGCACATCACTAAATGCTCTGCTTTGGCATCCAAAGATGTCTTAGAGTCTTTGCAATCTTATGTTAGGCTTCATTTGAGAAGGGGGTTCTAAAAGTAGCTGGTTTAATGTCATGGTTTGTAGTAACAGTTGGACTTTCTTTTAAGAAAGCTTCCACATTCACCATGCTTAAATGCACAGCTTTTGTGCATCTCTGCTACCACTCCCTGCTCTTCAGAATTGGCCTGTGACTTTTCTTCTCTGTCCTTGATTTTTTTTCTCTCCTTTTTCCTAATGAGAGTTGTTCCTGATTTTTCTGTGCCAGAAAGCTGAGAAGAATGATCTTCTGCAGCACTATTATGCTTGTCAGCTCTTTCCAGTCCTGAGTTTTAATGAACAGTTTAGTTCCTTGCCTTTGCTCTCCTGCCTCTGCTGTTCTGCTGCTGTGCTGGAGTTTTCCCTGTGTGAACAAGGGAGCACCTGGAAGAAAGACACAATTTCTCTCTTTCCTGCCTAAATAATTCCCTGACTGTGTTTATCCAGCCCCCTCTTTGTCATTCTCTCTTTGCCTTCTTAAAAAAGCTAAAGAGAAATGCCACTTCCCTGGGCCCCTTTATACTCATTTCTGTATCTGTATTTTAACAGCAGTGCTTAGCACTTGCATAATCTTGCTCCCCTGCATAATCACTGTAATCATTTATGCATCTGTTTTATAACAGGAGTGGGCCAGATTCTGAGAAAGAGCAGAGCAGTTCTTGCTCTCCACTGCGTTTGCTGATTTGGCTAGGACTCATCATCACTCCTCCATGTTTATTGTGTGTAGTGTTTTATGTGTCAGAACACCAGGAGTCAAAGTCTTGCAGAATTGAGGACTGCCTTTTGTTCCTTTGATTTCTGTGGAGTTGTTCTCAGCAGAAAAGGTTGCTCAGCATTGGGAAGGGGCAGCAGAGTAGGGGAGACACAGCTGGATTTGGGTTTGTTCTCCCTCTAATTGTTTTAGGCAAGGTGAGCAGGTGGTGTTTATACTCGGAGTGAGGAAAGCTGAGACCTAGTGCTGGAATTACCTTCCTGAGCCACAGACTGTGGGGTGGCTCACGAGCCAGCGAGTTCCTGACTGTCCTCTGCTCGCCTCTCCAGACTCCTGCTGCACTGCAGATAAACCTGTGAGGCTTAAAGGCCCTCTTTCCTAATCTGGGGGTTGATAAACTACTGGTAGGGGGAGCATTTCCTCACAGGTTTCTATATTAAGGAGCCATTTGGATGCTAGCTGCAGCAAGCAGAGATTCTACAGAGGCAGTGTGAGCAATGTCTGTGTTAAAGAGGTCAAAGAGCTGCATCATCTGTAGTCATTACTGCGCAGCGCTGTGAAGGGAGTGCAGCGCCAACGCCGGCACCCTGGAGGAGCATCTCTGGGTGGAGCTCTCTTCCTCTTCCATCACTCTTTTATTTTTCTCAGTGTTGACCTAGTTTATTAGTGTTAATTTTATTAGTGCATCTGCTTCATTTTTGTGATTATTAAATGCTTTTGGGGCTTCATAATTTGATTATTTCAGTGCCTTTCTCAACATAATTGAAGCCCGAATGAATGTAGCCTGAAAACATACTTTATTCTAACTTGATAAATCTTGTACAGCTAAACCAATTTATGTTGATACTTTTTCTTTTTTGCAACCTTGTGCTTGTGTATTTTGTTTAGTGGTGAATTTTTTTTCTTTTTTGCCCAGAGTGCCTGAAACTGTGGCGTATCACTCTACTAAGTTTCTTTCTGTCCTGAAGTTTTCAAGCACTTTATGTTTAGGACTTTATCTAACATATCACATCTCTGTAATAGGAGGTTGACAATCCAATTTAGACGTCTGTTGATTGTCCCTATCCATTCATTTGCATCACTGTTGCCTCCTGCTGTGCTAGCTTCTCTGTGGTACCTTTTTATGTCTGCCCTTTCACATTATTACTAGTTTATCTCATCTTGGATGCTGTGATTCTTTCCTCATTCCCTGTCTGTGCCACAATATTCACAGCCTTTCATTTCTTGCTGCATTTTTTTTCTTTATCTTTCATTGCTGAATTAGAATTGCTTTCCTGTGGTACTGGGGGAAAGTTCCCAGTGCCAGAAAGGAGAAGCTTCAGACCCATCTCCCCACAAAAGAATAATCTGAACTCCAGATGCTTGTCTTGTACAGGTTATTTTGATGTCTTGCTCAGCTTGTTTGCTCTGAGGTGAGTCTTAGAACTGTAGCAAGACCCTTCTCTTCTGCCTGATGAGAGTTGTATATACTCACTGAGTGGGAGTTAAGAGGACTGACACAGCATTTACCTCTTTTGGGGTTCTTGAAATGTGCAGGCAGTGCTCGTCTCTTCTCAAGAAAAAATTTCCACATTCTTTGAACAGGTGTCCCTGCCCATGGCAGGGGGTTGGAACAGGGATGATCTTTAAGGTCCCTTCCAACCCAAACCCTTCTGTGATTCTACGAGGAGGGAAATGAAACCAAGCCACAGACTTTATTGTATTTGTTTTCTTTGCTCTGTGAATTCAGGTACTAGAGGAGTAACAGTTTGTTATGGAGCAAAAAGGGGCTCGAAACCTTGCCAGAGATTTTCTGTAATTAAAAATGGAATTGAAAATATCACACCTTTTTTGTTTGTTGTAGTGATGCCTCTCAATTTTCTGATAAATATCAGGATTATGACAAATAAGGAGCCAGAAGAGTCAGAGGATTAGTAATTGAGTTCAGAGCCTTTCACTTCCAAGCCACCATTCTGCATCTGGCCCAGGTTGGTAGTGACCAAAAATCGCTGTCTGGTTGCTGCTCAGTGACATGTGCAAAATGGATTTGTATTTGCAGGCTGGGTATATCACCAGCCGCCTGGGAACAATTGGCAGTGATAAATACTCTTGGTATTTTCCTCAGGGAGGCCAAAACCAGATCAAGCCCTTTCCTATAGAAGCACCACTTCAAGAACAGAGTGATGCTGGAAGCTCACCTCATGCCTGACTTGGATGTATGGACTCCCTGCAATATGCAGGTGGTCTTGGTGAAAAGAGTTTGCCAGCCCAAGTACCTTTTATTAATAGTATTGGTACATTTATAATACAGAGTGTTTCAAAAAGATGGACCGAATTAAATTGAAAGTCCATTTCAAATAGGTCCATCTTTTTGAAACCCCCTGTATATTCAGAAACGGTCTCTGATGCAGAAAAATTAGAGAACGTTCTACGTTAGGCTTCACCAAGTAGGAAACTTTCATCATGTCCTTACTTATTATGGTAACATGCTCTAACACTTCAAGGAAAAATAAATTAGAAATACTCTAAGCTGGTATTAAAATAGTATAATGCACACGTGGGTAGGATATACCAATGTTTATATGCACAAACGTTTTAAAGTTGACTGGACCGACATTTTTCACTTTAAGATATGGCTACTGAAATTTCAGTTTGAGTGAACCTGTATTAGTTCTTGTCTGAAGTACTTGCCAGAAATTTTCACAAAATGAAGTGATTGCACTGAGAGGACAAGGAAAGACGTTTCTTTTTCAGTTTAAGGAAGCATTTGGCATACAACACCTTAGGCATCCACTACATGGGATGTGTGCTGAGTTGCACCTACGAAACAAGTAGGGGAAAATGTTATTTTTGATCACATGAGGAAAGGAAGCAATTTATGTAGTGGTTTCTGCATAGTTGTATAGTGGTTTCTCTTTGTGGCAGAGATGTTTTAGACAGTTGACGGAGATGATAGGTTGCCTACAGTGGGAAAGTAGACAGTGGTAGTGTCTTACAAAGATGCTACTTGCGGTTTCACATTTTGCAACAAGATTTATAAGGCAATAAGAACGAGTCACACAAGAAAAGTGGAGACTGGATCCAGCCATATTACACAGATCAGGATTTCAAAGACAGGTGGACTTTTTACCTGTCAGGAACTGAACCTTCTAATTCCAGTGGAGAGGGTTAGACCTGTTATTTTGTATAGCTTAAGCTTCCTGTAGGGTCAGTAAACCATGACAGTGATATTTAGATTTTGTGGTTTTGTGTAGGGTGAGAAACAGATAGAAAAGGCTACTCTGGAATGCAGGTTTGCAAAGATGACAGGCAGACTGCACCTCTTGCAATGACCAAGTAGATTTTAGATCCCAACAAATGGAATTGGAATTTTCCTGCATAGATGGAAAGAGGAGAGACAATGTCTCCTAATGATCTCTGTGAAATATAGAATAAATATATCCTAATGAGGACAAGGAACTGTGGGGTTTTTTTCTTCATAATGTTAATAGTAATGCCATATTGCAGTGTAATTTCATTTCTGTCAGTTAAAAGCTTGTTAAGCTGGTATCATGGTAAGTAAGTTATTAACATTGAAAATGAATGTCACTAGCATAATTTAAAATTCTTTCAATTCCCTTAATATCTCTTAAACAGTCAGCATAATGTACCAATCTATCTTAAGTTTTGGATCTGAGGAATTAATTACCTGTTCTTAAAAAAAAATAAAACAAACAGAAAACTTTTTTTTTGTCACTACATTATGTATTTCCCAAGAATAGAGAATTAATAAACATTTTAATGCAGTTTTTAGAGATCTGTCCACCGAGTGATTTATTTCACATTGCTGCATTTGGATTAAAATTATTTTCTTCCTTCTATTTCCCCATACCCTGCCAAAGTTGACTCCAATTTTGAAATAATATGCCTAGTTATTGCAGCTTGGTTTTTAAAAAGAAAATTTGCTATTTTTCTAATTTTTTTTAGTGGGGTTGTAAGCAGTTAAAACTGCTATCAGAATGGAATCCAGAAATTCTTGTGTTCTTGATGAAGATGGCAGCCAGGTTTAGTAACAGAGGGATCAGAGATGATCCTGAATGTACCTATTTGATCAGCAATTCCACTGAAGTTTATGGATTTTGACCCCCAGCAGAAGCATCTCCAAAGCAACAAACTAAAATGTAAAATATTGAATGCTTAACTTTTTGACTCAACTTTTTTTTTAAAAACTTATTTTAGATTTTTTTCTACCTTTCCATGCAGAGCAATCAGCAAAGCTATGAAAATAAGCAAAGATGTTGTTTGTATAATCCCTTCAGATCTTAAAACACTCTCTAAGTACAAGGAGTTTTTTACTTAGATTGCTGTTTGTGACTATGTTTTGCTAGTGTTGAAGGTGTCTAACAGGACATGTCAATGTTGTGGGACAAATGCAGAATGACAGAAGAATAAAGCAGAAGGTAATGCTCCAAAAGGGAAATTTTCTTTATTCTAGCCAGACCTTTTTTGACATGCACCATCTTTAAAGGACACAAACAGTTTAATTTGTAGCTCATCTAAGTGATGTCACCTTCAATATCCTGTGGCCCCTCTCAGCTTACTTGATAATTTCCAACATGAATAGCAAGAGTGAAAAACATTACCCATGAAATAGCACAAAATCCACAGCAGTGTTGTGGATAGAGAGTCAGGAAGTCTTGGATCTGCTTTTGCCTTCTTGTGTGACTATGTCTAGGTCACTTGTCCTGAGATATTTGAGTGTTGTGATGCTCTGTGCCGAATGGAGTTGGTTTCCTGGGGCAGTGATAGCCATTTTGCTTCTGTAAAGGGAGGGAAATTTGTTTCCTAGGCACTGTTTAAAAGCTGAGGATGATGGAGCACCAAGAGAGAAGTGGTCCTCTGTGGTCTGTCCAGTAGCACATAGGCACACAGAAAGGGCCTGACTGTCTTTGTGGAGCACGTGTTATATTGCTTTATGACTCAATTTTTCATCTGAAAACTGGGATTAAGAATGCTTCTTTCATCTCATCTATTTAGGCTGTAACCTCCTTGGAGTGCTTAGCGTTTGTTTATGGAGTGCTCAGGAAGATGGGTCTGCAGTCCCCTATGGGACGTCTCTTTCAACCAGGCCACTTCAGGAATAAAGACAATCAGAATTGCCTGTGGTATCTTGATTTTCTTGAACAGTTTTTAGTGAACCATATGCAATATTTACTTTATATGGTCTGAGTGTTGGAGCAGCAGGGGAGCTAATGTCCAGGCTCACTTGAGAGCCATTTAGCATTTTCTTTATTGCTGCCTCAAGCAAGTAAGTTGCACTGTCACATATGTGTGCTTGAAGTCCCCTTCCTTGGGAAAATACTCTGGTGACAGGCCTTTGGAAGAGGAAGGTCCTCTTATTTCAGGCACTGCATAGAAGTGATGGCTATGGTGTGATCTGGAGTAGCTTCACGGCTGTGTTTCTCTGTATTGCTCTTTGCCCCCCTCTCCATTTGCCAAGCAGGCAGTTTAGCCAGCTCTGATGTTTTCAAAACCTCGGTTCAGTGCAGAGAACTCCGTGGCACTGCTGAATCTGTATTTAATACTAAATTTCATATAACTTCCACATTGTTCATTTTTAATCTATGTTAAATGTTTCTGAATTTGCTCACTAGTGCAACTTGGTACCAAAAAAGTTTTCTTCTGAATTTTTAGTGTTTGGAGGAAACTTGTAAATTGAAGCTTAACGCCAGGGTCATAGAGCTGCTTCCAGCTCCTTGCTGTGACTTCACTCTCACTAGAAGCAATGCTTCAAAGGCATCACAGATGATGCCAAGCATTTAAAAAAAGATACTTAAAAATGCTAGGCGTAGGTTTGGTTTTCCTTGATTCTGCTTCTAAGCCATATTTTTACACTGCCACAAGAGTTAAACATTACATCTGAAAGCTGTAGATTCTCATGTCAGAATCTGGGGGAAAAAAAAACGAACAAGTCTGCTAAATATGGAAAGGCTTGGTGAAACTAATTGAGCTGGAAGCATGGAAAGCCATTTTTTTTTCTGTATTCGAGATTTGAAACAGCTTAGTTGTTACCCTGCTGAAGTGTTTCTAGATCTAGGATCTATTCATCCTTGATCCTTTGCTTCTTAGAAGCAAAGCTCAATCCCCAGGAAAAAAGCTGGGAAGGAGTAAAACCTGAGTCATATATGTGAAACTGTGTGTACATGCTGCAATATGTGTTTTAACATGAGCTCTGCATCCCAAGTTGTTATTCTGGGCTAGGGTTATAGTGAAAAAGGACAAGGAGTACATTGTTAGGAAGACTTAACAAAGTAGGCTCCTTTTAGCTTCCTGGTAAAAAGAAGGTGGACAGTTTGAGCAGGTAAGTTGTGATGAATTTGCTGGACACAGAGAGGCTGTTTCATTTGAAATTATGATTAGTGTCTTTTCAGAGGATTATTTTGATTTATTTTTTTTTTCTTTTAACTCTTCTTCTCCCCCCTGAAATGAAGAGACTGAGGTTTCCTGGTTTGGATCTGCCTGTTCTGGGGTTTTCTCTTTTCTTTATTGAAGAGAACCAGAACTACAAACTGCTACAGAAAGGGATCTTCTTATCTCCTTAATGGCTTAGCTTTTGACCTCATAAATGTTTATCAATATGTAAAGGGTGAGTGTCAGGAGGATGGAGATGGGCTCTTCTCAGTGATGTCCAGTGATAGGACAAGGGGGAACGGGTGCAAGTTGGAACACAGGAGGTTCCGGGTGAACATAAGGAAGAACTTTGTCACTGTCAGAGTGACAGAGCACTGGGCCAGGGTGCCCAGAGAGGTTGTGGAGTCTCCTTCTCTGGAGACGTTCAAACCCCGACTGGATGCATTCCTGTGTGCCCTGCTCTAGGTGGCTCTGCTCTGGCAGGGGGTTTGGACGGGATGATCTTTCGAGGTCCCTTCCAACCCCTAACATTCTGTGATTCTGTGATTATGTAGCTGTTGAGCAGAGGAGACCAGAATAGTTGTCTTATCTCTCAAAGAAAGAATGTACAGTAGCTGCTGTTTGTTTAAGTCATGTTGTGCTAGATTGGGCTTTTTCTCGGTGATGAGTGATACCAAGTTTGGGACTGACACTGTTCTCTTCACTCCCAGTTTTGTAATTTTTATGTACAGGTCTTGGTCTTTTTGTATCCCAGAACTCCTGAGCATAATAATGGTAGAAAGTGGTAGATTCAACTTTCAGTTTTTCAGATGGTGTGCTTTTTAAAGCATTGCCACAAGCAAAAGAAGTTACCTTTGTACCAGCAAAGGGCTGGAGTTTCCAAGGAACCTCCAGACTGAAGAGATGCCACATGCAGCATTTATATTTTGTAATCGAATTCAGGATATGGTAAAAATGAGTTCTAGTGGCCATACTTAAATTTTAAATAGTTTGTGTTAATAAAATGATCAGAACATGTAAAGCAAGGCATTGTCCTGCAGCCTCTTCCTCAATGTGAATCACAGAGTGATAAGACTCAGTTTTTCCTAGCTGCTGTTTAGTCAGCTTCTGGAAGAATGGTAAATGAGAAGAAAAGAGTGCTGGAGGAATTAGCACTTCGGGGTCTCCTTTCATTCATCAAAGAGATGTATTATCAAGCTTAATATAGTTTCACACATGCTGCCATCAGCAAAATCATTACATGAAGAGGTTTCCAAAGTTAGTAGGGAATTAAGGGAGGCATGCTCTGCAACTCCAAAGACAGTCATGATGACGTCAAAGGTTTCCTTTGATCTTCTGTTTGTTTTCCATAGTTCCTTCAATAAAGGCATAAATCACTGACTATAACCAGAACAAGGCATGGTTTTCTGAAGCAGTGCTCCATCAGTAAGAACGCTTGCCAAAGTAAACCCTCAGCTTTAGGAGTACAGGAGAAATCTTGTTCTGACATCAAAAAACAAAGTTAAGCTGTCAGGCAGAATTGAGTCTGTTTTAGTGTTTCACCTGTTTGAAATTCTACTTCTTCCTACTCGAGTTTTTCTACATTCACCTAGAGAACATAGATTATTCTCTTCAGTAATCCTTGTATTTTTACCCAATTCTTACAGAAGTTGATCAGGTAGCAATTCCAGGCAGCTTATTCTTCTGAGTGGGCTAGCATGCTTTTGGGGTGTCTTCTTGATCCAGCCCAAGTTGTGGTGATTTCATGAATCGGTCAGCATGCCTTCTGCCAGACTGCTGGAGGCAATTTAGGATATTAATATGTGATGCCACATCTGTGGAGAAAAAACTCCACCAGTAAGCAAGAATCAGGACCTCTCTCTCAAGCTTCATGCTGGAAGAAGACAGCTTCTGGTTTTGAATATTTCATGCTTGTCACAGGCAGCATCACATTCCGACTTTCTTCTTTGTATCCTGTCTTGCATTTTCTGTGTTGA
Organism: Aegotheles bennettii; assembly: GCA_013398125.1. NCBI lineage: Eukaryota > Metazoa > Chordata > Aves > Caprimulgiformes > Aegothelidae > Aegotheles > Aegotheles bennettii. The sequence continues at coordinate 469,158 of VZRW01003758.1, read as the reverse complement.
CTATGTAGTGTATTATGGAAAACGTAAGTAATCTTGGTAAAGTGAGTCTTATCCTACATTCCCGACAGGTGCTGAATTTAGGAAATGTGTGAAACACACTTTGCCTTTAGGAATGCAAGTGACAACCGTTAAGACCCATCTATTTAACTGTGACTGTTTACACCATAAGAAGAAATTCACTCTTATAATTATATTCAGAATTACAGAAAGCTGTTGCTGCTTTAGATTATTTGATCTCTCTGGGGAAACTTCTATCAAACATAACAGCCTACATTTTTACTTTGTTAATTATAAAGCTGTGAGCAGGAAAATGCAAGACAATCTCTACTATTCTTAGTGTAATAGTAACTTCCTAAAATATTGCTGCCTTGATGAGTCCCAGTGGAGGATCTTTCTTTGCGGGGTAAAAAAACCCCACCATCCTATTGTCTAAATGAGGAAATACATTCCAGATGTATTAAGCAAATAATCAACACACATTTATCATGGTCTCTTATAAATTGGTGCACTTAGGTTGTCTGCAGGTTGGCTTATGATTTTTTCTCAATCTGCTCCATCCAAAACAGATGTTGTTTATTCTTTTGAAACATTAGCTTGTGCTTTTTCTGCCAGGAAGGATAGACTGAAAATATTATCTTCTTTTGTGCTGATATGGGAAAGCAACTGGGAGTCGTGTAGAGTAATGCTTTGCTTTTGGTTGCTATTGAGGTCTTTCATAAAGATGAAAATTTTTGTATTGTCCTCCTATTGGAATGTTTTTCAGAGTTCCTAAGTAACGAAGGAGTTACAGGCCTTTTTATTGCTTAAAGGAACTTTTCTTAAAGATTAAAATCTTAAGTTGTCAGATGGGATCCATGAAGAGGACAGATCACTTTCTTGTCCATCTGGAATCCCAAACAGCTCTAGACCCTTGGAAAGGATTTGAGGCTATCTCCAACAGTGTTTGTCCCTTACTCATGGAAGTCAACTTGCTTGCTTTTTGCATTGCCATTTGTTATTTTCAAATTGTTTGTCCACTGTGTTTGTTACAATCCAGAGTAGTGGCTCTTCCCAGCACATTTTCAGAAGGCAGGAATTGCTTTGTGAGACTTGTGGCTTTCAATGATCATAAAAAATGCAGTATTTTTCAAGATTTTGACTTTTTGGCTTATTCTCTATTACTTTTTTTTTAAAAAAAATAGGAAGGAAAAAATAAAATAAGAAAAATGAAAAAAAAAAAAAAGTGTCCTAGTCAATTCATCTGCAGTTTATTGACCTGTGTCATTCCATCTGTGAAGATACTCAAAATCCAGTTGGATCCAGTCCTGCGCAACCAGCTCTAGCTGGCCCTGCTTGAGCCAGGGGGATTGGACTAGATGATCTGAAGAGGTCCTTTTCCACCTCATCCATTCTCTAGTTTTGTGTGTTGCAAAGAAGTTCTTCAGAGAATTCTTTCCTTTGATGCTTGATATTTCTATGTTCCACTGTGATCAGTTCTGCTATTGTGTGTGATAATTAAATCATCATGGTCCTACTCCTGCAAGGTCTCTGCAGTTCCTCTTCTCAGAGCATCATCAGTTTCAGTGATGCCCAATTGCTGGGCACTTCTAATGGCAGGACTGCAGCTGAGCTGATGCCCAAGAGTAAATGCTTGCTGAATTTTTAAGCCATCAGGCATATGAAACCAGAGTTGCTGCGATGTGCAGCTGCTGCTCTTTGTTGTGTCTCTGCTCCCCCAAAGCACAGCTGTTGGAAGACACTTTATTGAACAGTGAAATCAAATCTCACAGAATTAGAACCAGGATGGCTCTGGGTGCGCAGGGTGTTTACCGTTGGCTTCAGAAGTACCCCCCTAGCACCATTTTGCTCTGAATTCGCCAACAACCCATTGTTGTCACAATGTTGAGCTTTAAGGGGGAAGGCCAAAAAAACCTTCTTACAAAATAAAAATTGATTAGTAATGATTTCATGTATGTATCTTGAGGATGTGCCATAGTAACTCAGTCCTTTGAAGCTTGTAAGTGCTTTCTGGTTGGTCGCTGAGCACCAGATGGATTTGGCTGCTATTGTTGAAATAATCAGACCTGGGTTTTTTTTGACAGGGACCATTTAACAACCTGAGTGATAGCCTTGAGCCTTTATTTCACCAGTGAAACCTATGCTTATGCTACCTTAAGAGACCACTGTAAGCTTTTGAGATACTTTTAAATCTTTATTGATCGTTTTCACTTGTCTTATTTTTTATTAATCTTTTAGATCAAATTTGTAGATGTGTTACAGCAAACATATCAACTATGGCAAATACATAGAAGAACTCCCTTGTGATATTGAGGACCAAGTATATGTTTCCTTGCTCAATCAAACGATATCAAACTTGGTATCATCAGCACTCTTCTGCAACATAATATTCTTTTTCCTCTAATCATCTCCTAGTACTGCGTTCCTTTTTGGCACATATAGACAAGAAAAGAAACTTTACAATGCATTCGAAACACAGAATTTGTACCTTCTTTTTTCAGTGGTAGCTGGGAGGAGAGGGAGATATTTGCATGTGGTCTCTTGGAAGTTTTTTGTCCAGATTATCCTCTGGTGGCCTCTGGGTTTTTCTGGCAGCCCTCGTGTTCATAGAATACTGAGCAGTTTAAGGGCAGAGAACACTACATTTTCATTATTATTTGTGTGCATTGCTTGAAGTGCATTTATGCAAATTCGCCTTCCTTTCTTACTTGAACTAAGTGGATTCAAAGAGAGAAAAGATCGATAGAGGCAGACCTTGCACTTTTCCTATCACAGCCTGTCTGTGAGATTGAATTTTGAGGTCAGAAATTTGCGAGGATCAGTATATGTGATTCTGTGATAATAATAGCTGGCATATTTGCCAATTTAAGCTGGTCTAATAAAGCTGACAGTGATGAGTTTATGTTGAGATTAGTGGTAGGAGCAGAAGATTGGGGAATAGTGCATCATTTTTTGGGTCACTGGAAGAGGCAGGTGTATTCTCCAATCTTGGCAGGTGAGTAAATCCTCAGGATGTGTTTGCCACAAACAGACTGGCTGCAGCAGAGCTGGCTGGTTTACCTCAGGAAGAAAGAAGTGGGATAAATTGTTCTTCCTGGAGCTTCCTGTTGGCCTGACCAGACCACAATTGGCAGCTGAATTAGCTCGGTCAAGAGGTGGCCTGTGTACCTTTAGCCTTTGTGTGCCACATAGACATCCTTGCAGTTTCTCTGGCAGCAAAACAGGGAGAGGAAAGGGCTATTTTCTTCATCTGAAAGGGTTGTCTAAACATATTGTAAATACTGACTAAAAAGCTAAAACAAGGAATGACCAATGTGACTAGGGATTTTAGTGAATTCAGCTTCCTCACCATGCTGTGATCAGGTTAATCTCAGCTGTGCAGAGCTGTGCATTGGCTGAACTCCTCAGTCTGGTGAGAAGCTGGAGAGTGACAAAGTGCAGATGCCGGTCCAGACTTTCTTCCATATCCTGTGTTAAGGAAGGGGTCAGCACTAGCCTGTTTCTCCTCATCTTGGTTTGCTCTGTGTGCTTACAAGCCTTGAATATTTTTTACTTTTTTAAGGGTGAAGTTTTCCAAAACCAGTCATGTGGTTTCGTACAAAAATTACAGCTTGGCAGGAATCCTTCTGCTTTGCCTGGCCTGATGTTCTGGGCTTTTTTTATGAAATCTGAAATAAAGTGAACTTCATCTGATCTGCAATGGTGTTACAGGATGATGTTGGATAGCTCAAGTGGTGGTGCAGTCAATAGATGTTTATGAGCAAACCCGTGGAAACATAATACTTCTGATTCTTCTCCTACTTATGCTGCAGGAAACTAGGAATAACAGCAGTCAAGCCAATGATGCACTTTTGTGTGCACGTGCATGGAAATTGGAATAAATAAGAACTGAGCCAATATTTTTTCTTTTGCCATTTGGCTAATGACAGCTTAGATCTCATCTGGTCTAAATTGGCACAGCTTCACTGATGTTGGAGGAGCTTTTGTACTAATTCACACCAGCTGAGCATGTGATGCAGTCCAGTCTGTGCAAATGTGGGGTGGTTTTTTTTTCCTTTTTACCTCTCATTCTGTTTTCCATCTTGTGCTCTTGTGCTTGGTGATCTTTTGTTCTTCCTCTCATGTGCAAGTTCCAGCTCTGGCCAATTGAGTGCACATAAACTGCAAGCCTGTTTCAGAGTAGAGCTGCTTTACATGGATCTAGAAGCCTATTAATTTTGATTCTAGGTTGCATAGATATGTGGAGGATTTATTTTAAGACTAAAATGAGGATTTGTACATATCTATAGCTTTTTTTTTCCTATGGAAAACACGAATTAATGACTGAATGCATTTCTGAGTAGGCAAGCCCTATTTATCTCATTTGATTTTTGAGGACTGAAAATGAATATGTACTGAAATCTGCTGCTAATGGTGATTCTTGGAGTTCAGCAGAAGAGCTGTATATTAGCCCAATATTACCAACATGAAAAGCACATGAACAAATATAACATTGAAAGAAATATTTGCTAAGGACAAGGATTGATCAAAGATATGAACAAATGTTTTCAAAATGTCTGTAATATATGTATATATATCCAGAACTTGTCAAAACTGGAGTACAGCAGAAGAGGACAGGGAGGGAAAAATAAATCTGAATTCATTTTCCACTACCTTTGGAAATTAACTTTTCATTGTAAGTTTTTAGTGTAAAGCAGTTATTTCAAACTTCATATTTATAGATCATGTTCACATTTTTCCACTAACAGGAAATGAAAATAATTTATTTGTATGTATATATACATATACAGATGCAGCTATATAATATATACAGCTATATGCATATAGCCTATGTAACTATAGTGACTTAATAGTATTATGTGGTTTGCATTCTTAGACGTATGCATGTTTTAAAGGTATGTTAATGTAAAAGAGATAATGAACGGAAAGGTAGCAAATTCTATGCTCCAGCTGGGCAGTGGCCCATCTCACTGTTCTGTCTCATGACCAGTAATATTTGTATCAGAGTAACATGGGAGAAACCTACAGCAGACAAGTGTGATAACCAAATATTGCATATATTTCTTTCTAGCCAGGAATGCTTAGCAGTTAGCTGACAAGGCAAAACTTGGATGATGCTTATTTTCCCATGTGTACAGTACACTGCACACTCGCAATCATACATTTTATTAAGTGTAGCTTTCTCATATATGGCTGATCTGGAGGTACAGAGTACAGAAGTTTTATAGTCTTAATGTCTTCTGATAAAACGGACCATTTAAGGATTTTAAATACTTGTCCTGAATTCTTGTTTTCAGTTTGTCATAACAAATTCCTCACAAACAGTAGGAGTAGGTAGATGATTAGATGAAGTGATTTAAAGCTGTCTAATTAAGATCCTGTTAACGCAGCATTGTCGTGTAGAATTTAATAGGTTTGGAAGTTCAAAAGCTTCATGAAGTTGGAGCAGTGTACAGAAGTGTCTGTTGAAGTGTATTTTCACAAGTCAGACATCAATTCTAGAAATCAATAATTCTGAGCTAGGTTGTTCACTTAGTTAACGATTTGGTTTCTTTGAGGAAATGGCTAGTATACTTCAAATTTCATCATTTCTAAGGCAAGATTAATTGTAGTACTTCCCCAAGGCTTGATGTTTGCAAGAAAATATAAAGAAACCTGTGATAAAAATGCTTCATAAACATTACCCTCTGGGCTGGTTCTTGCCCTCCACTCTGCACTGCTGCATCACTGTTGGAAAATTATCATCTTTTATTGTTTAATTCCCTTGGAGTTTGAGATAAGCCAGATGGTGAGGTCTCCTTGTAGGGGAGTTTTCTGCTTGGCATTATCAATTTTCCAATCCCTTATTAGTAATGGAGGAGTTGCAGCATGTAATCCCCCTTTGGTCTAGAAGGTTTTATGTACCTGCATGTTATTTGATAATTCCTACAATTCCTTATATTTAGCTTGCATTCAAACTCACTGCACGGTACAGAAATGGCCAGCTTCCAAGTAACAAAGAGATACTTAAAAATGGCATTGCTAATTAGTATTAGGGTACCTTTACAGGCTTTTTTTCTCTTTTCTTACAGTCTGTAATAACCAGATTATAGAAATGTCAAGGGAATTTAACCACAGAAGCTTGCATTGCTTTGTCATTTTTGGTAAGGCATCTTCCAGCAATATCTAATTTACTTTTTTAGTATATGTTAGGGCATATCTTTTTATGCTTATTTTTTTGGTAGTAGAAATCTAGTTCCCGTCAGTGACATGAAAGTTTCAGAACTAGAACATTAATGAAATTGTAGCATCAAAGTCAAGGCAGTGGTTGCTAACAACTGAGAGGACCTGGAGTTACTGTTTGTTTCCATCAGGATCTATTTGATTTGAGTGAATAACAATTTATATCAGGATTATCATGTGAAGTATTGTATTCCTGGCAGAGGTTTTTGCACTCCAAAATATTAACAAAAAATCGAAATAATTACTTGTAAAGATCTAAGGAAAGAAGGCAAAAAGTAGTATTTAACATGATTTTGGGGGATTGCATAGATTTATAAGATGTGAAGCTCAGCAGTTTCACCACGTTAGCTAATCCTATGCAAAATTTAGTGTTCTGTGTAATTGGACATCTTGTATCTTTAGTAACTTGTGGGAACCCCTAAAATCTCAAGTTTTTATTTTGTTAACTGTAAGCATCCTGCTGTGGTAGGTTTTAAAAAATAATTTCATTTTAATTTAATCAATTTAGTAAATAATATTTCTTAAAGGGAGTTAATTAAAACATTCTTAAAGGGGTTTTTGAGTGCATGTGTGGAGCTTTGTTTTCATTTTTAAAAAATTACCATATTGATTGATGGGTTGCAAGACTAAGAGTTCTTTGAGTGTATTGTAAAGTAATAGCCAGTTTCTATATTCTGTATGGCAGGAGCTTGTTAGGTCTCACATCCCCTGAAGCCCAGGCATGGGCACCCAGAAACCAGGCAGTTATTCTCAAAGGAGGTGTTGGAGCCCCTTTCTTTCTCATCTGAAATGGTGCCATAATCCCAAGAGCTGTGTTAAATATTAACTAGTTTGTCCCCCATGCCTTGAAATGATGAAGTGCACTATAAATTACAAGTGACATTTATAGAAGTTTTTTTGTGGTTTCATGAGGAAGGTAACCAAAGATGTGACTTAAAATGTTGCTGTGAAAAAAACATGCAGTTTATATACCCAAAATTACACACTTAGCCATTTGCTGCAGAAAGAATTGTCAGAGAATTTGCGTGTACACGACCTCAGAGTGTGTTAGTTTAAAATATAACCCATTGAGAAAGAATATCACTTACCTCCATTTTTTTGGCAATGTTATGATACAGTCTTCCATGTTCTTTTTATTTTTTACGGCCACTGAAATCCTGTGCAATAGCGACATGGGAAGTTTTCTGTTGAGATGAGTATTTTGGGCTTTTTTCCCAGCTGAAAGTTTCTCCTTAGCTGGAGAAGGACTTTTCACAAAGGCATGTAGTGATGGGATGAGGGGGAACGGTTTCAAACTGAAAGAGGGGAGATTTAGATTGGATGTTAGGAAGAAATTATTTGCTGCAAGGGTGGTGAGACACTGGCCCAGGTTGCTCAGAGAAGCTGTGGCTGCCCCCTCCCTGGCAGTGTTCAAGGCCAGGTTGGGTGGGGCTTGGAGCAGCCTGGTCTGGTGAGAAGTGTCCCTGCCCATGGCAGGGGGGTTGGAACTAGATGGTTGTCAAGGACCTTTCCAACTCAAACACTCTATGATTCTATGATTTTCCTACAAAGAATTACATGTGCACACACAGACCCACACTTACAGAATTGTGTGGGTCTGAGGGGACCTTCAGAAGTCTGTGGTTCAACCCCCTGATCAAATCAAGTCCAGGCAAAACAGGTTGCCCAGGGATTTGTTCAGTTACGTTTTAAATCTCTCCTGGAAAAGCCTGTACCCATCTATCACTCCAGTAAAGCAAGCTGTCCCACCATGTCTATAATCCCAGTCAGGTCATGGCTTGCAACTGCGCCTAGACTTTTAATTTCTCCTGTTTGCTTCCTGTGCTGCTTGCATTTGTGTTTAATCTTCTTTTACTTTCAGGAGAGAGGCAGAATATTCCTTGAGCTGGCCATGCCACCTTTTAAAATGACTGTGGGTTTGCATTATCTTTAATATTAGCAAGACCCCTTGCCCACTGGAGGGTAGGATGTCAAGCATATGGTGGCAGAAAGCAGAGGAAATAATAGGATTTGGGCTGATTTAATCTTTATCCACAACTATGCTGATAGAACTGGTATTTACAAATACTGTTATTCAGTAGGTCCAATGGGTTTGTGTACTTAAGCTGATTATGTGTGTTGAGATATTTCTTTACAAGAATCACAAATGTGCATCAACTGCTGAAAGCTGGCCCCTCTGTGCTTTCAGTTTGTTCTGTTTTCTTTTTCCATCTCCTGGGAGAGGGAGAGAGTGAGGAGGGGAATGAGTTCCTAGAGTACTTGATGCTGGAAAACTTGATGTTATTTGCTGTAAATATGGAATATGTTAGTTGAGATAACAACCTAGAAAACCTTCGTTAAACTAAAATGCAAAGTAAAAAAAAATAAAATAACAAAACCCCCTTACTTATCCTTTCTACCTTTAAAAAAAACAAAACCACAACACAAAAAACCCAACAAACCCCTTTATGTTACTGGAAAGGGATTAAGAAACTTCAGATGATTGTTTAAAAAATTACTAAAAAGTAGGTGGAAAAAGCCAAGAAGAAACATTTTCTATAAACTTGTTATTTCTTTTTTGGAAAGGTCACTGAAAATTTACACAGTGTCAAAAAAACAACCTAATTAGTATCTGTCCTGTAAAACTAAATGTTAATATATTTCAGATTCTCTTCTATTGACAAGTGGGACTGATATTCAGCATGGACTTCTCCAGATGAGTACAGGGCAAAAATTACCAGATAGTTATGGGTTTCTATAGCAATCGCTGTCAACTGTCAAACTGTAAAGGAAACACGATGTAATTAAAAGCTATCTGTAGGTTTATTTTCTAGGAAGAGTTATCTTTTAATTGTATTTCTGATAGCTATAAAAGACTCAATTTGATCATGAGAGCACATCTTACAAGCACAGCAGCCCCTTTATCTAGCAGTTAAAAAAAATCCCAGTGGAAAATAGTATTACGTTAATTGTAATTACATAGAAATTATAGACATAGAAAAAGTAAGTACTTGTGTTTAGTAAATAGTGCTCTCTCTCTCAGAGGCTGTGCCTGTGAGTAGTGCCTTCACTACGTGGGTGAGGGGTTCAGACATACTCAGCCACAGGAGTTTGTTTAGCTCTGGAAAGTTGCAGTTAGTGCAGGCTCAATGGTATCATGACTTGCTGTCAGCTGAACTTCTCCAGTGTTCACCCTGAACTGGGCACAGGCTGAGTCAGGCTCTCTGTGGTTCACTCTAGGACTGTAGGCATCCATCAGCATCTTTCCAGGATGCAGAAGGCTTGCTCCTCAAAACCTCCATGCTACATCCCAGCGAGAGAGAGACAGAAACCTTCTTGTTTGGAAAGCTAGAGTCCAGGGCAGGGGGCAGAAACGAGGCAGTTTAGGAGGCAAAGAACATTGCTAAGTTTACTACTTCTCCTATTTTATTATTCTCCATTACCTGATGCAGTTTCCAGGATGATCGTTCCTCTGTGGATGAATGGGAAGCTCTGGGTGAAGGATGCTGCTCTTGCAAGCCTCTGCCTCACTGAGTTGAAAAGCAAGAAGTGGGTGCCTTTAGTGACAGCAGGGACAGACAGTCTGAGCACTTGAATGCAGCTCTGCCCTCTCTTCCTTCCTGAGAAAAAAGGTTTCTAGTTGAGTGTAGGAACATCTCCTAACTCAAACTTTTCACATGTGGCCGCTAACTGTGTGCTTTTTGTTATCTCAGTGCCTGACTTGAGACCACGGGGGCTGATTTGCAGAAGCGTTGAGCGGTCACGTCTGCAGCTATAGTAATAGGGAGCTGTACTTTGAACATGTTAAATGCCCTGCAGTGCTTGGTACTCAGAAACATCAGGTCTCAGGTAGGGAGCAAAATTAATAGATGCTTTTGATCTCGAAGTCTCTGTGCCCAAGTTCCCAGTCTGCAATGCAGGAGACAGCAAAACTTCCTCCACACACCGAGACGTGTGGAAGAAAAAAAAAAGTCCTTAATATTTTTCAAGCATTTAAATATTGTGGAACTGAATGCTTCATTGGGAAGCTCATAAAAGAAAGAATGTGTCTTCAGAGCTCTGTTTAAATATTGCTCAGTGCATAAGGCACTTGGGGTACGTGTTCAGCACTGCGAGGAACACAAGCAATGATCATTAACCATTGCCTCTTCTCTGTGCTGAGCAGAACAAAGTCTTATGAAAAGATTAATACTTGATTGTCTTGCTGAAAACAGCATCATAATGTATTTCTAAGATGAGAGCATCTTAGTGTTCCTCAGACAACCTTAATTCTAGCATTTCGGAGTATCTGAATGTTTCATTGAAACACCAGGCATTGTGTTCAGACTCACTTTTGTGGGCCATTTCCTGGTTGTTTTAAATTGAAAACTGAAAACTGGAGATATTCTGTTGTATATCATCACATTTTTATGAGTCATCAGTGTAATATAATTACAAGCCTCGTAGAGTAATTCTATGTCTATATACCTCTGTAACTATTACACATGCAAAATATTAGATATAATTGAGGGTTTATATGAACATCGTGGGAGAATCATGCTTTTTTTTTTCAAGCAGCTGTGGAAGTTGAAGTGCTTCGTGTGACAGTTTTTGCCTTCCTTGAACATCTTTTTTGAGGAAATTCCCTTCTCCTTCAACAGTAAATACAGCTGTCCTGTTTTGTGTCCCATACTATACAATACATATACCTGGGGAGGGGGTAGTTATGGGGTTACTCTGCAGCCCATTTTTGCAGTGAGCATTCCCATCATTGCTGGCTGTCATTGGTGTAGCTATTTGCCAGGAGTAACTCCAATAACAGACTGAGGGGTTGTCTTTGGGCTGTACACAGGTTTACACAAGCACACGTGTATAGCCCAGTTGGACATCACTGGTGTATCAGTAACTTAGTGTAACATGTGATATAGTGTAACACACACCCTGTGTGTGAATCTCATTCCCCAGGCCAGTGTAGGAGAGGTTCTTGTTCCTTGCTTTGCCTGTTGTTCTTGAAGAAAAGACCATTTCCTAAGACACTGAACAGTCTACTTTGGTGAAATTTTGCCAAGTAAGTTGCGTCTGGGTGCAATGAATCTATATGGCATGAATTTTTCCAGCTGTACTTACATGCCAGAAAAAATGAGATTCATAATCAAATTTTTTAACTGTACTGTAGACTTGGTCTTTCTGCCAAGTGGCAGAGTCTTGTGTATTTCTTTATAGCTTTTATTTTTTTCAAAACTACATGGACCCAGTGCCTGGGGAGATTTAACAGTATTAAAAGATACTAAAAGACCCAAAACCTCAAAATCCAGCTTTGCCTGAATGAACAAAACATTATGAAAGGAATCAGAATTTGCCTTTACATACACAGAACAAAAAGAGCCCATGGGCAGAGCCAGGGGAAAGAGACCTAAGGAGTCAGTTCATTTTTTGCTCTGTGACATAAATTAAGACAGCAAATTGCACTGTTCTCCATGGAGAATGTCCAGTCTTGAGATATTCAGGGATAAAGGAAAAAAACCTCATAAACAAAGTAAACCATTTGTTCAGAAATGTAGGCTGAATGCAGAGAAAAAGGAAGACCATATATCCTAAAAATGTTTGTAGTTAAATGACTAATATCTTGTATTGCTCTTGGGAGTTAAGTGGGTACTTTATCTTCTGTAATTTGAAAGGTTTAATGTTATTGCAGTGTATGGTTATGAACTTTGAAAAAATATATGAAGTTTTAAATAAGATTCTGGTTAATAGTGGTTTTGTCATTGATTTTATTGTGAATGCTTAGGAGGGCTTATGGGAATGGGTGAAGTGGACTCAGGCAAAAATAGGCAGATGGAAAGGAGCAGAGGAGGAGGATTGAGGAATTCAAGCTTCAGAAGCTTGAATAAAAGAATTGGAAACTGAAAGTGTCAATCTGAGGTGGGAAAAAGTAGAGGAAGTTTCTGCTTGTTGCTTCGGTTTGCTCTTTCCTCTTCTTGCTAATCTAGTTTTCCTATCCTCTTCTGCTCTGATCATCCATTTCTCCCTCTCAGAAATGTTTTCTTCCCAGCTCTTTGGTCTGGTGAAATACTGGTAAGATGGTAGAATGTATGTCAATTACATATTAGAATAAAGTTGAATCTTGTTGATGACTTGCCTGGGTAGAAATTTTTTGATATAGACTGTTCCTTTAGTATGTACCCAGCTATTTTGATGATGGAACAAAAATAAACATACATATTAAAAACTCAACCAAAGCCTTTAAAGTTCTTTTTCATAGTGTTCAAGTGGAGCAAACAGAACAGATCTGTCTGACCCGGGAGACAAAGCTGTGGTCTCCGAGTGACTATTATTGTTAGAAAACTATTCCACATACGAGATTTAGAAGGATAAGTTCTTTTTCCACAGAAAAGGCATAATTTAATGTTTACTTCTTTTCTTGAGTTCTAGAGGATTGGCTTGCTTAGCATGCATAGTCTGAAAGGCAAGTCCTTATTTTAGGAGGTAATTTAAACTGAATTGCACATGGGAGCCTGAATACATCAATTTAACAGAGTTAGAAAATAATATGACAGTTTTGGTTTTTGCTTTCACTGAAGAGAAAAGCTCAGAAGGAAACTTCAGTAAGCTTTTTGCCCTCGGTTGCTTAACATCCCAGCCATCTGTCCTTGTGCTTTCAGAAGCTCATCTATATTAGACTGAGACCTTAGATGTTTTTTTTTTCCATGTAAAACCTTTGACTTGCAACATACATGAGTTTTATCTGAAGTAGGAAATAATTTTAAATGACTTATTTATAACACAGGTAAACATGGTTCACCTCGTTGCTGTGGCCCTTATGTAGAATATGCATTCCTACTCTCTAGCAATAAGTAAATATTTATTTTGCAGAAGGTGTTTTCCAAAGCCTTGTTCATAAGCTGTCCATTAATCACACAGTGCTCAAATGTGGACATAAGTCTTTGTTTCAGGAATTTCTGATGTTTTGTGTCAAGTCACGTGTTCATTATGCCTATAACTTACTTTCTACATAGTTTAAAGCACTGATTTGTTTTATAAAACATGATGTGTAGTCTGTGTATCCTTGAGAATCTGTTCACCCCTTTTCCGACCACTTTAGTTCCTGAATTTGCTCCATCAACAGCCATGGTTTGGACTGAAAGCAGGAGATCAAATTCAGGTCTTTGCTTTCAAAGCTCATTCCAGCTTTCAGCTACATGCAGTTTGGGTATATTAATTTTTGGGCATTTTGGGAAGAACACCTTGTATTCAGGCTGTTGTATGCTCCTGAGTTTGCCTCAATCCAAGATCAAATTTTAATTTCTTTCACTGCTCAGAAACTGCTGAGTATTACAGTTTGAAGACCCAATTTAGGCTCTATTGAAAGAAAGACTTCTTTATTGGCAGTTTTACAGGAGCTGCAAAAGTTGTTAAATAAAATCCAGCATAGATATAAAAATAAGTGTTACTGAAGTCTGTAACAAAAAAGTTGTGTTGACCTGCTCCTATCACTACATTGCAAAATATGTCTTAAGAAGCTTGTACAGTGCAAAAATGTCTTGCCTCACACTTCTTGAGAAAGTAAACATTTCTGCCTGTGGGTATTTCTGAGGATTCAGTGGGATATAATCCATGAGTTCTGGCAAGGCATTATATAATGCCTCGGTGAGGAATTGCGAAGCTTCCCATCCCAGCTGACCAAATTTAGCTTTCATTTAACAATGTTTTTTTGGAGAATGTCTTGATTGGTCTACATTTGAGTGTAAACTGATTCATCTGGGCTTGAAGCTTAAAGTGAGATGGATAGATATGACTTCTCAGGGAAGATAAGGACTCTTGAGCTACCCTGTAAGACACAGCTGTGATGATGCAGCATTCTGGAGTCAGATTGGACCATCTCAGCCCCCAGTGTGGGATGCCAGTCAAACCGTTTTATCCTTTCTTTTTCCATAATTGGCTACCTGACATGCAAAGCTTCCAGCAATTTTCTCCTGGTGGGTAGTTAAGTTTTTCACGTGAGGCAGCAGGAGCCTGGCAGCACATAAACCTTTGAGGGCCAGTTGGGGAAAGCTCGTTTGTCAGGAAAGCTTTATCCATTGGGCTGTGTTATTTCAAGCAGTGATGCTATGATTGCCCCACCAGGTCCCTGGAATCTGCCTCTTTGGCCAGGTCTCATCATCAGAACCTCAACCTGTTTTTTTGTCCATCAGAACCTCAACCTGTTTTTTTGTCACGTTTAAGGCTATTCTGCGTTCATTCTTTCTGTCACGTTGGCTAACATTCACTTGACTTCTTTGCATGCTAGTTGCCAAAATTCAGTGTATTTAAACACACACATATATATATGCTGTGAAAAGCTTTGGGTTGCTTTCATTCAACCGATTGGTTAGCTGCACGTGTAACTTTTAAGCCACCTGGTCATTTAGGAGTGTGCTTTAGTCTTGTTGAGTTCCCCAAGGAACTCCTCTGGGGAATACTGTTACAAAGCTGACCAAATTCCTGTGGCAGTAGAATCCTGCTGAGATTGCAGATGAGGCATGGATGGGTTCTGGTGGGGATTTAGTATTCCAGGTAAATAGGTAGGTTCAAATTAATTAAAAGAATCGAAGTGATGACTGTATCTCTTTTCCCAAGCTTGTGACACCTGCCTCTATTTAAACAGGACTCTGGAATGTTTTATCTTGGCATCGAATGTGACAACATACCTCAGAATGTCATCAACCCCCAAATAATGGGAGCTGTATCCTTTCTGATAGCAGAGACAGGAGTCAGAAAGTAGACTTCTGCCTCCAGCCTCCTGTGTGATGGTGAGGAAGCTGCCAAGTTCAAAGTTTCAAAAAACCGAGAGTTTAAATTAATACTGGGGGAGGCAGGTATGGCCTTGTCTAGCTGGATAGCTGTGAGATGTACAGTGATACTGTGTGACTCAGGAGCACACTGCCAGGGCTGATGGTGAAGAGTCCAGTCTGGCACACACGCACAAATTCTTTCAGCATAAGTGTGTTTATTTAGGCATTTGTTTCAGTTTTATAAAGCTCCGAGCCTTTGCCAGAGCTGCAGGGCTCTCAGCTTATTTCAAAATCCTTAGGACGATGGCAAACCACCGAGTTCCTGGCGTTGAAAAAATGTGTGCTTAATGCTCCTGTCCTGTAAATGAAGGAAAGTATGAATATTTACTTCTCTGCCAGAAATGCTGCATCATTGATATCTGTACAGCTCTTCTGTATTAAATATTCCTTTCTTTTAATATTTAGTGCCACGTGAGAGGGACTTGTGTATGTGGGAGCAGTGGCTTTTCCCAGGGGCAGCAGCCCAGGAGTTCCCTGGTTGGAGGTGTGATGCTAGTGCAGCAGTGCCTCACATTCCATTGCTGTGTTTCTTCCAGAGGCCTCCACAGTGACAATTTTGATCCTCTCAAGTGTTCATAATGATGTTGATGCTACATAGGCTTGGCCTGATCTGTCAGCCCAAGTAAAATATTCTGGCTGGAAAACGCATGTTTACGTGTCTTATAAAACAGAACTGAGGTGCAAAGTGTTCAGCTCTAAGGACAGCAAAGGCAAGAGGTGTATAATGTTATGCAGCATTTCTAAAGTCTGTTTGAAACTTTGGACACAAAGAGCCAGGGATGCAGCTTTATTTTATTGCTACTTTTGGTTCCTGGTTCACTCAGTGATGTGCCCAGTCTTGCTGCTGTTTTGATGAAATTAGAATCTGTCCTGCAGCCTTTAGATCTTTCACTTGGCAGTTCATTGTAGGCTTTTCTCTCTGGCCACTTCACCTTTTTTTTCCCCCCCTTGGTAAATAGGTGAACATTTTATCAGCAATTTTTCATGTGACGAACTTAAGCTCTTGAATTTTTATTGTGTTTCTTTGTTTATTGCAGCTGGTGCTCAGGATAAAATTGGCTGGGCATTTGGCTTGGGTTTGGAGAGGCTGGCCATGATCCTGTACGATATCCCTGACATCCGACTCTTCTGGAGTGAAGATGAACGCTTCTTGAAGCAGTTTATTGTGCCTCACATTTGGCAAAAAGTAAAATTCCAGGTAAAATAATATATATGATAATAATTTTCTGTCAGTAGGAAGTGTGTGTAGAGACTATATCATACAATTAAAATTCTGTGCCATTAACAGATTAGTTTTTATAGCAGCAGCTTCACAGCTATCGCAATGCTCTGATACACTGCAATAAAATCCAGCTTTTAATGGCAACATTTTTTTTCAGCCAGATAATGTTGTGAATTGTTGCTGATACCCAGTGAATATGTCTGTTCTGAGTAATACTTAAGCATCTATTTAACTTTTAAATTTATCCAGAAAGGGGATTGATTTAGGCCTGTGTCTGGTTTGGGTATGTTCTTGAATTGCGTCCATAATTCTGTTTTATTATAAAAATGTGTTTGATGCTAAGCATTCAAATATTGTAATGCATTGCCAGTTTTTCCCATTGTTTTCACCCTACATTCATTGAAGTCAATGTGAATTGCATTGTGAAACTTTGGCAAAATGCTTTGTGAATGTGCCTCGCCACCTTCAATACGTCAGCTCATTTCTCCAGGTGGTAGTGGAGGGAGAGTGCAGGCTCAGCTTCTGTTTCTGTTTCTACAGAGGTGATTTTTGTAGTTGGCAACCTTGTCTTATGTTTTGTGGTTGCAAAGTAATCAAGCATAACTGGATTGAGTGGAAATTCTACTTCCATAATATTCTTGAGCATGAACATGGGGAGGTTGAAGTTAGCTGGTGTCACTGGTCTTTGGGGGAGTTGAGCTGACATAGCCGTGTAGATACTTGATGAAGTCTGAAGTACTAAAACAGCGAAATGCTTTTTGCTGCTGCCTTTAACCATTTTCCTCGGCTGTTCATGAACAGCTCAGTTATGGCTTTTAAGAATTGAAAATGTGAAAGGGGAAATCAACAGTGATGATGCTCAGATGATATTTGAGCAGTCTCCACATCAAATCAGTAGCAGCATCCATTTTTTAACTCATGGCAATTCTGGTACCTCTTCGCTGGTAGAATCAAAAAATCAAAATGGTGTTTGGATAGGTTTGGGAGTGGGTTGGGATTGGGGTTTTTTTAGGGGGGAGGTGTTTTGGTTTGATTTTTTGGTGGGTTTTTTGTTTGTTTTTGTTTGGGGTTTTTTTTGGTGATACCGTCATTGGGGTATTTGGATTGTAGTCACCACTTACAGAAGGAAAACAGAGTTTTGCCACTGTTCTTGAAGGTGGATCTGCCTGTAGGTTTCCCTGATCTCCTACAGAACGTTTGTTGTTCTTTTCAACAAGGAGTGCTCAAGTCTCCTTCTTTTCAGCCCATATTTTTCCGATTGGCTTTGCTCCTGAAGAGCACGAATTGTGGCTTGGTTTATAGATTACAGTCTGATCTCTGATGGAGCTGAGTTGAGATTTCTTGTTTGCTTTAAAATTGTGGATCCAAGACTCAAACTGGCATTAGCAGTAGATTGGGTTTTTGGGGGAAGGCCCAGATTGTCAGAATGATATGGTCTGGTGCTGAAGGTGAGCCAAAGAGAGGACTGGGTGTCTGGCTTCTCTACGTTGTGTATCGTTTTCATGTTCAACTTCAGATAAAGTCAGGTGTAGAGGTGTAGTGAGCCAATCTGAAGATGACAGCTGTGTAGGTTACTGTAGATAGGCTCAGATGAAAGGGCATGGTTTCCAGGAGGTTCAAAGTGAAATATCTGTCTGCCTGTCTATCTGTCTGCCTACCTACCTACCTACATATCTATCTGTTTATTTTTAAATTGGTGCTGTTTGTTACCCTTAGCTGAGCAGGAGTTGCTAGGAGCACATTGGGTTTTTGTGTTTTGCTGGGTAACTGTTCTGTGTCATCAATAGGAAAGTGGTGGCAAGGTCTTCGTAGGTCTAAGCACTTTTTGCTGGGTAATGTTGGTTTCAGCTGGCATTGCTTCAACTTGGAACAAGGAGGACCCAGAACTGATGTTGTAGAGTCATGAAATTGAGGTTTGCTGGCTGAAATTTATTTTGAAGTAATAACATGAATTGGGAGATAAAATGCAAGAGGTAGAGCACTTCAGGGAATAGAAATTGTCAGTTGCTACTGTGCTCTAACTTGGACCAAAGGGGAAGATTGGAGTAATATTACTGGGCCATTAACTACTGCTTTATCACATTAATGTGCTGGCAGTCGTCATATCCCGACTAATAGGCCAATGAAAAATATAGAGATTGGGAGAATGAGGGGTATGGAAAGGGGAACCAAATGTGGAAAGATGGATTATTTTGAATCTTTCCTTTCTCTCTTGTAAAGAAAGGATAGGGCCAATGTTTTAGAAAGAGATTTTTTGATCTGGTATCAAGCACTTAGCAACCTTTTTTCTTTTTTCACCTTTTCCCTTTTTTTTTTCTTTTCCCTTTCCCTTTTAACACATACACACACACCCCCCACTTGGATGTCCCATTGTCAGTTTTGATAGAATACTTCTCCCTGATTCTTAGTTTATACTTTTTAACTTTGTGTCTGAATATAAAAGACTAGAGCAAGCTTGGTTTTTTTATTGAAAAGGAAGTCTGTATCGAGC
Organism: Aegotheles bennettii; assembly: GCA_013398125.1. Lineage (NCBI taxonomy): Eukaryota > Metazoa > Chordata > Aves > Caprimulgiformes > Aegothelidae > Aegotheles > Aegotheles bennettii. The sequence continues at coordinate 450,437 of VZRW01003758.1, read as the reverse complement.
TTTCATCTGGTATCTTACACTGAGCTTTTTCGTACTGCTAGTACACACTGGCATTGTTTTTTAAGGGGCTAATGACCCTTTGAAAGAGAATACTGGGAAATAATTCTTGCTACTACCATAACATCTTGGGTGATGGGCTTTAATAAGCCAGTTGTTTTTTCTTTCTGTTCTGTGTTTTTTTCAGGTATGCTGTAAAACCAAATTAGCAGACCTACTTTCTAAAGAGTCATAATTAATGAATCACATAGTTTATTCATATCATATTTGAAGGAAAAACTTTTAGCCTGTCTTCCAATGTTGATGTTGTAAGAAATCTCAGTGGATATTAAAGGAGTGACAGATTTTCTCCATGCAAGGCCATGCAGTATTTTTCAGCCTGACTGAACTGAACCAAGGTAGACAGATGTTTTGAGAGCCTTTCATTACACAGATTGAATCCTGCACCCTCAGAAGGCCTGGGTAAATGTCCATCCTTTGTGTGCTTAACTGAGATAGACCTCTCAAACTTTGGATACTCACCCCATCCTTTCTTATAATCAGCATATTATCAACCAATGTAAATATTTTTCTTTCTGTTCATAAAAATGTTCTTCAAATGCATGGAGCCCACACTACATAGCAGTAACCTTTAATAATAGCTGGGCTAAATATATTCCTGTTAAAAAATGGGATTTAATGGAAGCATTTTCTTGGGATGTAAAGTGTATTGTTTGTGCCTTTTAACAGCCTGAATGTGTCAGACTTTTTCCTGTGTCATCAGTTCAATATACACATGCAGGCTTCAGTAGGTCAAAAAGCTGCCAGGAAAAGCTGACAGTGCTTGTACCATTGTGGCCACTCAGCACAGCAGTGTTAGAGTGCTGCTCCCCACGGATCAGATTATTGCATTGATTTGGATTACCAAATGGCTCTGGCTATAATTTGACACAAGTCACAGCAGTGTGGGGGATCAGAGGCTGGTAACTTGCCTTCAGCCACTTGTGTGGGGCTTCTGCTCAGGCTGTGAAATGGAAGGCTGAGGATGCACAGGGCATGAAAGACTAAGCACCTGTGAGGTGTCATGAAATAAAACAAATGGCTCTGATCTGATCTAGTACACAGTGTTACACCTCTGTTCATCAGGCCTCTGAGCATAGTTGCATGTAATCGCTTTCTGGTTCATGCTGAGCCAGCATTCCTACAAAAAAAGATGTGTCCATGGGCTGACAGCTCTCAAGGAAAGGTACGAAAATGAAATGATGTTTAGGGAAAGAAGGCACTCACAGTTCAGATGAAGTGCAGTGTGCCCAGAGGTGTTGATTGAGATGAATGGGCTCTGGTGGCAGGATGGTTCCTGGAACCCTCCATCATTTTGCTGCAGCAGCAAGCAAGCAGCACGTCGTGGCAATTGACTGCTGGTGCATTCTCCCCTTGCAAAGTCACTTCCATTTGATGCTGCTGGTGGCTGCTGCTGCTGTTGTTTTAAATAATAATTTATTTCGATTGCAGATGAGCCTTGTGGCCCGGACAGAGGTCAAGCAGAAGCATGTTCATGCTGTTCTAAGGGAAGCACTGGTAGAGAGGGAATCTGGATCAGATTCCTCAATAAACTGCAGACTCCCTCTGTGAGATTATTGGAGTTGCATTCTTATTTTTTTCCTCATTTCTGCCATATCTGCAATAAGCCTACCACCCTCTTGCATCATGCCCATGGGCTGCTCCTTCCTTCTATCCACTGGCACATGCAGTCTCTCCAGAATCAGTTCCTTCATAATAACCTGTTAGCTTCAATACTCAAAATAATGGACTTTCTAACCAGGATCATTCTGATTGGTGCCTTGACAGACAAAGCTCCTAGAGCAGCTCAGCTGGGAGCCCTTAGGGTCTAGTAACCTTTGGCAGTGGAGTGAGGAGAGCTGACAAGCAGCTTGAATTGACACTGTTCACCTCCCACAGAGCTGTAGCCAAAATGGTGTATGTGGCCCTAACCTGGGAGGCTCTCTCTGCTTTGAAAAGTGAACAGCCAAGGTTAGCAGAGATGAGAAAAAGTGTATCTTCAGAAAGATGTAGTTGTGTGGGAAGAAGTGATTCATTATACGGGAAAGGAAATCAAAGTGGGCTCATCTTTCTCCTGTGAAGATAGCAACGGCTGGGCCTCACTCACTCCCATTTGCCTCTGCTCAGTGTGCTGTAGGAATTAAGCTCCTATTCTAATGACACAGCATTTATCCAGTAGCCCAGTTAGCACTATTTGCTGTGTATGTGAGCCCTCTTGTTCACACAGTTACACAGTACAACTTTTTTACCTTACTGTGCACTTTTCTGAGACAGTCATCATCCCTGTGCATCTTTCCTGTGCACGTACCTTATTGTTGCTGGGAGACATATAGCTTGTCCTAAAGCTTTAGAAGATGCTGAAAATAAAATGCACTGGCAGGTCCAAGGGAAAGATTTTGCAAATTAAACCACCTTAGTCTGTATACTTTATCCCATACTTGAGAAGGTGAGCATCTGATGTATAAGCCAGCCATTTCACCCAGTTTGATTTTATTACATTCACTGCACAGGGTGGATCTATCTGATCTATCATGAATATGCTACTCCATATAATTTATATTTATCTTCCTAGTCTGTGATTAGCTTTATTTTCCAATAAAAAAGTAAATAGATTCACTGACTGCTACATTTTCAGATATTTTTCATCAAGATTAGGTAGCTCCCTGCTTAAATGGTAATTCATTTATTATGTTTACTTTCTAATAGTGCATCTATTAAAGGCAAATATGCAACCATTAGTATGTAAATTTAACTTGGATGTCTGAACAAATGAGGTACTGCCTCAACTGTGATTTATTGTCTGATTAGTTTTACTGTATGTGAAGATATATAATGTGTATGTGTATGCATGTGGAGGTACAACAGAGAACAGATGATGGTGTAGCATAAACATTTTATTGGCATGACTTTGGGAAGGTTGAATTTCTTACGAGTTACTTATGTAGATCATCTTAAATGAAGGTCAATAAAACCTTTACAGTGCTGTATATCATCTCAGGTTTGTCTGTATACTCTGCAGAACATTGTGAAACTCCCTTTTTTTAATGTTGGATAGCCATGCAAAGATGGCAAAAATGTCTTCATCGCAGAGATGCTGCACTAAGCTACACAATTGGATCAGAAATCACTTGATCATCAAGTCTTCTCTCATCAGGATGTTATATCTCATATTGTTTGTAGCCAGTGCTGGTATTGAACCTCTAGGAACCTAAGCCCTCTGGCCCCAGTCAGGCAAAGTATTGAAGCACATGCTGAGCTTTAAACTTGCAAGTAGTCCCCTTTAAATCAATGGGATAGTTCCAGTGCTCAGTCAAACTTAATCTAAATGCCTAAGTATATATATGTATCAGGTCAGAGAGCTCCATACTTCCTGGGATCCAACTGAAAGTGATCAGCGCCTTGCAGGGCTGAAGCAAAGGAAACTTTTAAAATGGCTTTTACAATCAAGAAGAGTTTAATCTGACAAACCACAGACTTCATTTGCAAAAGGCTTTTCTCCCTCTTCTGAGTATTAGACAAGGAAGTAGAGCATTTAATTTCTGTTTCTTTCTAGCTTACCTGCTGTTCTTTAAAGTTAGATACTGTTTTTAGCTTGCTGCATTACCCTGATGTTTTATTATTGCTTTTGCACTTTGGAGGTTGCGATTTGTATGAATTTAGTACGTAAGGGGGGAAAAAGTGTAGTTGACTACTCTGGAAACCAAAGTACTGAATTTTGTCAGGAGTCATTGCAACTCGGGTAGTTTCCCCAAGTGGAGAAGGAAACCCAGCTGTTTTAGTGGCACTGAGAATCATGAAGAATATTTCAAACCCAGCAGTAATCTCCTCAGGTAAATTGCTGTACGTGGCAGTTGGGATTTTTTAATTTGCAAGGGAGCATAGAATTTTAAGACTCAGTATCTCCAGTAACATTTCCCAGACAATACAGAGTTTGCTCATGAGTCTGAGAAGTGTAGAAAGATGAGGACATTCCTTTGTAGCATAGCAATGTCCACGGCATTATGTGAAGTTGTACCTGGCCAAGAAATAGAAAGCATCATTGCTGTTGTCTTGGAAATCTCTATGCTTTTTAAGAGGGAGATAGGAAAAACAAACCAACGCAGCTTGTTAGGTGGGAAGGACTTTTTCAGGTGCTGCGTGTGCCTGTGAGATTTGTGATGCCAGCTTATTTTAGTGTAAGTCATATTCAGGTGTTCTAGAGATTCTGCTATTTAAACAATAACTCTCCAGAATGGTGGATTTAATGAGCAGAAAAGGAAATATAATCAACAGTGCTTTATATGAGATTTTTCATCGAAGGTGAAATAAAATGCTGGGTGCGATTTGTTTCCATTGTTATGCTATGTGTTTGGAAGAAATACATCTTCATATTGCTACAGTCTCTTTCCAAATACTTGCATTCTTTATTTAGATATAAATCTTTTATATGAATTGCTGATGTGTGCAATATTTTACCCCACTGAGCTATTTATCTCGGCATTACTATTAGGCATAATGAGAAAAAACCATGCAAACAAAACCAACAGAAAGGAGGAAACCTGACTTCTGAGCATGGCAAACATTGAATGCCTGCAGCAACCAATGCCTTCTGCAGGAAATGCAGTTGCTCAGCACTGCTGAAGAAGAAATTCTTAGTATCTGCTGAGAAGTTGGGTTTCTGCTGACTTAGATCGTTTTATTGCCTGTTCCTTGCAGGCATGGTAGATATTTTTTAGAAAAGTGCAGGATTGGTACATGCAGTATTTATTAGTTGACAGCTTGTTCTCTGAAGTCTGTGTCTTCTTTGCCCTTTTTACCCCTGCTACAAAAAACTTGGTAAAGCGATTCTGCCTCTGGGATGGGAGATTTGTGTAGGAAGGACAGACAGAATACAGACAGTCTGTGCAAAAGGCAGTCCTAAGTGTTGATTATTAGGTTTGATGTGAGAATCCACTTCACCATTTCGGTGGTTCCAAATCCACTGGATTCCTTCCCCAGGGCACAAGCTTGCTTGTTTTCTATAGGCAACAACACAACATAATTAATAGATCGTCCCATCTGTTCCCCTTTGTGTCACAACAGTTCTCTGGTTGTAACTGCTCAAATGGAAAAGTGATACCAGAAAAAAACATTTCTGGGCTTTTAGTTGTCTTGCAGAGATATATGTGTGTTTGAAATGGGAGAAGATTAGTGCTGTGAAACCAACTAGCTCAGAAGGCCATCAACTGGGAGGCTGGGAAAGAAGCATGAGGAGAATGCATAATTTTACACAGTCTAGAACTGCTATAGGAACATGTCAGGCTGATCTCTTCTTCACCCTGGTGCTTTCAAAAGGGGGTTGTAGGAAGCTGAGATGTGGGAGTGTGTAGTAGAGAGACATCCCTTTTTGTGGTTTCCCCTGTGAGTCCTGTCTGTTCTATGGGAATGAGAAATTATTTTTGGCTAGTCAAGCAAAGAGTCCATCACCAGTATTTAGGAATCATTTGTATTTATCTTTTGGTGTTTTTTATAATCAGATCACAAGTGGCAAGGTATATCCAAGTGCCCAAGTGCATGGGTGTCTTGAAATATCTCTCTGCTGTGTACACTGCAGCAACCCAGCTTTTAATAGGATTAGGGAAATCCTTTCATTATCTTGTCTTTCCTGCACTTTTTCAATTCCTTACTAATCACATAAAAATAACCATTTCAGTGGCTATAGAAGTGATCCTTTTGTGTCTGAAAAGCATCTCAAAAGCTGTGTGTTGTTTCTCAGTTTTTGACCACAAATCAGTTTAAAGTACATACTTGCACTGAGAAGTGTATCGTGGCTTTAAACTTGGAGCATTGTCCATGACAGATTTAAATGAGCTTAACTTTAAAATAAAATGCTTGGCAAATCCAGGGAGCATATGATGTTCCCTTGGACACATGGTGTTCCCTGTACCTGTATGTGAGCTTACAGAGGTGAAGAGCTCTTTTGTGGGGAGCAGATTGCTGTCCCAAAAAAGGCTGATCTACTTGTGTATCCATTCTCTGAGAAGCTCAGAGCAGCACTGGAGGCTAACACCCTTCTGCTGTTCCCTACAGGAGGACACAGCAGTGCATCAATCCCAAACTGGTCCATTTGTTTTAATTTTAAGAGCTTAATCCCAGAACGTACCCATATATCTGCTTATCAGGCTTTATAGAAGTTCACTTTTGAAATTTCTCCATTTCCTCCTTTGGATATATGTGATTGAGTGTGTGTTTACACATAAATGTTTGTGTGTGTGTGTGTGTGTATACATGTATGACTATAAAAAAATTACTATTTATAACTAAGAAAAAAATTGATTTGGTGGAGGGAAGGGTAGAAAACTTATCATAATGAGACATTTTGACTGCAAATTTTTAACCATGACAGCCAAGAAATTCAAAATTATGTTTCCTGCAGCAACTGTAATTTGTCTATGCTGGTCATAAATATGAAAGTGTAAATCTAGGAGCATACACACTAATACAGGAAACTTCATTATGTGCAAGGGGGCTAAGTTACAGTTGTAAATTTGCAAATTTGAATTTCATGCCTGTTACGTGTTTAAATTTCCTATGATAACATTGAATTAATGTCGTTTCACCATGGAATATATTAAGAAAGGCTTGGCTATTATATTACAGGACTGGAGCTTTCATTTCGATGAGAATATGACATTGCATTAAAACTGTATAGTTTATGAACATATTTCTCCAAAACATGGGCAATGCAGGACTGTTAGAGCTTGACAGCCATGGTGCTGCCAGGTCTCAGATTTCTCTGACTTGAACTGGTGATGGCAGTAAAGCGTGGCTGGCTTTTTAGTACTTTGGCTGCTGTGGAGTTGCTAACCCAGATTTTGGTACATGTAATCATTAACCTTGTGTTTGTGTTGCTGCTGTCAAGGTGCAAGTACAGCTTTTTCCTCCGCCGTGTTTGTGCTCATTTGTTGTGTCCTCCAGCCTGCAGCAGGGAGGGCACCGAGTGAACAGCCACAACACAAAGCTTCTCGTGTCCCCTTGACACATTGCACTCATGGTTACTGCAGCTGGGAAAACTTTTTTCTCCTGATGCCCAATATGTGTGGAAAGTCCTGATGTTCACCCTGTTTTTCAGGACTCTGGGCTAAAGATGCTCTGTGTCAGGCTCTGCCTGTGTCTTCTCCCCAGCTGTTTTCCCCCCAGAGGTGGGGGCTTCTGCCATGTGTTGTGTTCTCTCTCCTGTGAGCTGTGAGGTATCTGCATCCAGGCTAGCTGATGATCCTTTGTCGTGTGCTGATGGATGAACAGAGACTACCCTTACGGTGACCACTTGATTCCTGCTGCCAGCCTGTCCAGAGCAGTGCCCTGGTGTGGCAACATGCACAAAGACCAAGTATTTCCTATTTTATGCTGACAGATGTATTCTGGTGGATCCTGGTGCTGCTTAAGACAGCTTCCACCAATGCCTCAAGCTGCTGCAGTCCTTCATCCAGAATTTATTAGCAGCTATGGTGGTCTGTGAAGTGCAGTGGTGGAGGAGCAGGCACGTTTGTTCAGTCAGCTGCTGCAGGGGCAATAATCCCTGACAGAAAGGGAGAGCAGAGGGCTGGGGAGGAGGAATGCCCTAAACCAGCAGAGCTCTTTGCTATCACAGACCTGTGTAGAAGAGTCACAGCCCTGAGTTTTCAGGTGCATCTAGGCATGGCTGGGCAGGCTGGCAGAGCAGGGGACAGCGGGGGTGTCCAGCTACTCATTTCTATACTAAAATGAGCATCCTGAGAGGGAAAAGCTTGCAGTTTTAGTAAACACTTGGCTTATTTGTTAACCAGAAAAGGAAGTGTGACTAATAACTAGTAAACATGTATGACTGAGCGTGGATCATCATAAGCTTCCATTTTATTATTTAAAAAGATGATAGCAATTCAGTATTCCTAAATGCTTTCATCTTGGGCGACTGAAAAATGCGATGTCATTATTTGCAATATTCCCTGCAACGTGGGCTCAGTGGAGTCCTGTGGATAGTGTAATTACTGGGAAAGCACTTTTGTTTTCCGAGGCTGTTGAAAAATGTCAGAGATAGTGCACTGCAGTGTTTGAAATGGAAAGTAAGCAGAACATTTAAAGTGGCGCCGTGGTGACAAAACTCTGATGAGACCAAAGATGAGACCAGTGCTGTCTGCCAGGCCTGGCCACAGGCCTGTCTGGAGGCAGCACTTTGCAGGTGGGATCCATTCTACCTTTTCTTAAACCTCTTTTCAGAGGGTGGTTGGGCACTGGAACGGGCTGCCCAGGGAGGTGGTGGAGTCACTGTCCCTGGGGGTGTTCAAAAAACGGGTTGATGAGGCACTTGAGGCCATGGTCTGATGGTCTCATGGTTAGGAATATGCTGGGATAAAGGTTGGACTTGATGACCCTGGAGGTCCCTTCCAACCATAATGATTCTATGATTCTATGATTCAGTTCCCCAGAAACCTAAGGGGAGCGGTCAGGCCGTGGAAGGAGGGATGGTGAGGCTTCCTAGCTTGGGCAGCGTGCTGGGAGTTGGGGCCAACATGAAGGCAGTGGAGCCAGATGGTGTCCTGTTGACTTCTTCAAGCACTGCACCGGAGCACACCAAAGGCATGAGGAGGACATAGCTGGAAGTGGTGGGTGGAGAAGACAGCAGAACAGAAAATGTAGTGGGAAGAACACATCGCTCTGACGGGGGGGGCCTCTGAAATGTCTGTAAATTCATAAGGAAACAGTCTTCAAGGCTGCTGTTTGCCTTGAACCTGGGAAGGGATCAAAGTCAATGGGCTTTAGATGGCTCTGTTGTTAAAGGGCAGGAGAGTTCAGAAAGGAGGACAGTGAAGTCAGTTGGACCACAGTGTGTGTTTGCTGGGGTGCCTGAATGCAAACTTAGTAACTTCATTTTGACTTGCCAGCTGAAGACTCCTTGTCCTACCCTCTTCGTTTTAGGTGTAGCTAATAAACAATTATGTAGCTCGTGTAGCTCTACAACAAACAGATCAATACATTTGAGAACTAGGAATTTTATCCTTATACTAACTTTAGTGTGATATAATACTTACTGCAATGATATTGATTGCAGCCAGGTGGTGGAGGAACAGTATAATAGGGGATTATTGCCTTGCCTTTTACCACAAAAGATTTTTCTGCATTATAAAGGCTAGAAAAGGTTAGTGCCTAATAATTAAAAAGTTATGCTTACTGTTTCAAGCATTTGTTGTTCCAGTCTGTGTAACACCCAAGCAGACATGCATGCACACCTAAAATTACAAGCTAGTAACACCATGGATTGAGTCAAACAAGCAGTTTTTTATAGATTTAATAATCCAGGAGGGCCAGACTGTACTGGTTATTACATCTTCAAGTAACTTTGCTCACACGGAATTTGATGACACTGTTCCAGGTATGTTTACAAGATCTGACCACATTGGGTCCTTGTGTACGTCTTGTTTTAAGTGGGAATAACAGTGCTGTTTTCATGTGCTTGACATGAAATCCTGCTGCTTTTGAACTTGATAGCAAACACTCACTGACTATGAATTGTGGGTACTCTGCTCCTTTTGGGATTTAGGATATTACTGAGTTACTTGAATGTGTGTTTATTTTTGCAGTGGTAAATATAGTGGTAGGCAGGGGTGAGGTGAGAATATAGAGTGGTACTTCAGGATTATAACTTCATTTGCCCTAACATGTGTGTCAGGTTGTTGACTGAGGAGTATCTCCAGCATTTGCAGCTGTGACTTTTTCATAGCAGAGGAGATGTTTACATTTCATTCATTAATGTTTCATCCAAAGCTCCTGTGTGATGGCTTTATTGTACAAGGCTTTTTGAATTTGGTGTACAGGATATGAATTCATTTGACAAGTTTATTCCTTGAACAAGTTGGATAATTAGTTGTGATTCACAATTTTATTCGCTGGGGAGTTTATTAATTTAAAACTTGCACTGTATTCGTTATCAGATATTTATTGACTGGTTTACACTGTTCAGAACAGGATTTTTGTAAATCATCATGCTGTAAATTTGCCTTCTTAACAGCTTTATTGCTTTAGCAGGTATTCACTTAGGATTTCACTGTTTCATCATAAAACATTCCCAGACATGGAATCATTTTGGAGTGTGATATTATACTGTATAGACCAAGGTGTACACCTCAACTGTCATATACATTTGAGCAAAATTAGATGTTTTCTCTACAGACCCCAACAGTCTTGTGCAAATGTACTTATTTCAACTGCAGTGCATTAATAGACGGCAGGAGCAAGATATAGCATCAAAGATGAGGATTACCATTTTATTTTCTTCAAAGGGGAAAACATCTCAGCAAAGGCGAGATCTGAAACCCATTGGCTCCAGAGAAGTTTCTTCAAAACTGAAAAACTAATAATTGTCTTGTTTTCTCTCTCTTCTTCCTGTTTTTGTAAAAAACAAGTTACACTGTTCTGACCACATGATGTGATCTTTCTGTCTGCAGCAAAGATGCCCTTATATGTTTAAGAGTCTGTTGTGGTACTTGTGGAATTAATAATTATGCTAACAGCAATACTCTTTTTGTTGTTGCAGATGTTTGGATGTTTATAAAACTGGGAAGTGAACTGATCCCTCGTTTTAAGCCAAAGTGTGTTTCTTACTGTAACCTTTTAATAAAAAGGCACCTATTGATAAGTCTTTCTTAGGAATTGGACAGTACAAATAATAAACATATTATGTTATATAAGAATGATAAAAATTACATATAAATTTTACACGTGAATGTGGTAAGAATTTTTGAATCTGTAAAAAATCTGAAAAATGCTTTAAAAAATTTTATTTCTACCCAGTGAATTATCACGTTAAAATGTTCTCTTCCTTTTAAATAGCTCTGATCCAAAAGTGTATTCAGGGTCATAAATGCTGATTTTAGCAAACAAAACAAGTTTTTTCTTCTGAATGAATGAATCAAAGTGGTTATGAGGGGATCTTTAAAAGACATTTCCAAGTATAAACTCTTGCATCTCAGTTGTTTACAAGGTCAGTTTGCACTTCAAAAAGCATTTCAGAAAGCATCTGATATGTGTGCTGTGTGTGTTATCTAAGTTCAAAATAGTTCTAGGTATACCTAGCAGGTCCAGCCACTTATCAAGGTGTGTTTTAATTTTTTTTTAGCCACTCAGCAAATATCCACCTTTGATCAATGACATCTCCTTTTGGCTGCCTTCTGCGACATACTCTCAGAATGATTTTTATGATCTGGCTCGAACCATTGGTGGAGACCTGATAGAAAAGGTTGTCCTACTGGATGAATTTACCCATCCAAAGTAAGTAAAACTTTTAACACATTTTTCCTGTGATCGGAGTATAAATATTTTATAAATATCTTGGTTCTGTATCTCAAGAAGTTCTTGATTCTTACACTGTTTGCACATAGAACCGTAGAATTGCTCTGGTTGGAAAAGACCTTCAAGATCATTGAGCCCGACCATTAACCCAGGACTGCCAAGTCCACCACTAACCCATGTCCCCAAGGGCCACATCCAGACATTTTTTGAACACCTTCAGGGACAGTGACTCTACCTCTTCCCTGGGCAGCCTGTTCCAATGTCTGACCATCCTTTCTGTAAAAAAATTTTTCGTAATATCCAGCCTGAACTTCCCCTGGTGCAACTTGAGGCCTTTCCCTCCTGTCCTATTGCTCATCACTTGGGAGAAGAGACCAGCCACCCGCTCACTGCAACCTCCTTCATTTTTTATCGCCAAAGCATTTTTACAACACTTTCAAAGAGAAATATTTCTACTTCAAAACATGATCTTATATTTCAGTTTTATACTATTGAGTTTCTGGTATTCAGACCACAACCTCAGTGTGCTGTTAATCACAGCAGCAGTGAACAACTGTCTTCCTCAATACATCTGCCAATGTGTGACACTCTTATTCATAACATGTCTGTGATTCTAGACCTGCTCTTTGCTGAGTGACTGGTGTTTGTCTCCTTACTCTCTTCCTTTGTTTTTCTAGTCCTGATTCACTAGTAGACCTTTACTTTAAGTGTCAGGGATTATAATGATTTGTTGCAGAATATATTGTTGGTGTTCAAGAGGGAGAAAAAAAATAGATTTCGTTCCTTTCTTTCTGATACTTTTTTATGCTGCTGCAATCACTCAGGCTTCAGAATACCTTCTTAAGGATAGAGCAGCACTGATGGGACCATGGGGTGCACAGGTTACTTGTCCAACTATCAGTTGTGTCAAAAACTGGCAAGTATCAGCTATTAGATATGCGTTAGTTTAAAATTTGCTCTTTCCAAATCAAGAAGTAAATATACTGCTGGCTACCCAGCTTTTTAAAACTGGGGTTTAAAATTATTTCTCTTCTTTGAGACTTTTTTTTTTGTGCTGTGGAAAGGCAGGTAGAAAATCTAACTGCAGTGTTTTTTGAAGATGTTGGAAAATGCTTCATGTTGTGTTCCAACACCTATAGATATTTTCTATCTACATCCAGCTATTTGACCCTGTTGTTCTTTTGAATTTGATATGTGTTGCAGACTGGATGGATAGATTTTTCTGTGATCTAGTTTTCATGGTGGTTCAGTGTATTAATATTGATTTGGTTTTTTTTCCTTTTTACCCTTTTTGTGTGGTGTTATATGAGACTGTTTCTGCTGTGTAAGGAAACAGAAATGCCAATGGAATTTGTGTGGGTATCTGAAAGCTTTGAGTGGTTAATTCTTGAGTGGTCCTCACATGCAAATCATGTGAAAGGATCTTAACCCTATACTCAAAACTGTGTGTCCAGCAGAGAAATATAGGCTAGGATGAGTACAATTCATTGTAAAGAACAAGACTATATCTTACAGAGGAATTGAAAAGCAAGTTCGTTGTGGATATGGGTAACTCCTTATTGTCCCTTGCACTGCATCATAGTATCAGTTAGCACAAGTGCATAGGCATTGAAGGCTGCTCACACGGATCCTGCTGAAAATATACACGGTGTTTCCAAAAGATAGACCCAATTTCAACTGAAGGTCCATTTCTAATGGGTCCATCTTTTTGAAACAATCTGTATTTGCCTTCTATCATCGTGGTTCTCATACAGTACAATCAACAGTTCTTGTAAAAATTGGGATGTTAGTCCTATTTTTGGAACTGGTCTTTTCCATTCATTCATGCTGAGTGTTTATTGTATGTAGAACACCTCTGTCTACTACTTTTTGTCTGTATTCTTCTGGATGATACCAAACCTGTGATCATCTTTGTTACTACACTTGCAGTTATGCATGAACAGGGGTATCTGTAAGACAAGCAGAACAGAGAAGAAATGCACCTTTGCAGTGAGCAATGTGTTTTCCACAGTCCATCTTGTGGTTTTAAGGTCTCGTTGTTGATGCATTAGATGCAGACATTTAAATTGTCACACATTTGGTTTGTGGAACATATTTTTCTGTGCGTGGTCTGTAAAATCAGTTCACTGTGACTTGCTGTGACTTTTTGTATGCTGTGTGAGCCATGCCACCAGCCACCAGAAGGCAGTGGCTCTGCTTCTGCTACCTGGTTGAATTATTTCTTTCAAATCCGTGGAGATCCTTAAGGACCTTTAAGTGTTGCTGTGCAAATATATGATGAGTGAGGATTTGTGGCTGACATTTTTCCCTTCGGAACATTCTAGTGAAACACAAAGAGAGTATTTTGGACTATATTGATACTGAAGGGAAAAAAGAAAGTCGGGGGGTTTTTCCTTACTTTTTGCAATGGCTGTTGTATTGTTAACTTACTGTTGTAATGCTACATTACTGTTATAATGTTAAATATCCTTAAGTTCAGGCCTTCTACTGCTCAACTTGTCTAAGCTGTCTAATCAATATGAACGACCTTCAGAAGTTAAACCAGAAAGTAATCTCTATTTAATTGGTCAAGGATTCTCCAGTTTCAGAAAGAAAACAGGTTTCACAAGGAAAAGGAAAGGTTGGCTGAATGGCATTCAAAAGGTAGAAAGGTCTGACCACTACAAATAAGCGAATCAAAACTGCTGCCATGCAGAGAGTCCCAGTAAGAGCAGTGTCTTTCATTCCTGAGATATCGAAGTAAGTATTGCCACTGCATACATGTGAAATTCCTGGGACAATAGTGAAAGCACACCTGTCCAAAACAATAGAGGTAATACTGGCTGATTGCACGTGGTAGAAGTGACAGAACATGTTTTTAAACTGAGCTGTCCCTGGTGAAGAGGACACAGGCTAAACCCAACAGAGGGTGAGACAGAAGAGTCAGGCGTGACTATCCATCCACTACAATACAGCACCACAAAGAGAAGCCAAAAATGCCGACATTGTTTATCTTTGCTTGGAGTGAGCCCTGCAAATGTGGTTTTTTTCAGCTCAGCATGCAGTGTCTCTTCTCTTAGGTACCTTGCATCATCGTGTCAGGTGTGACCGCCTTTCATCCTCATTCTGAAAAAGTATTTTCCAGGTTTTACAGAGAAGTTGTTTTCCTACTGGTCTGTGTCTTGATTTTTTAAAGTTTGATGCTAAAATTTCTTTTTTATTAGAAAGAGAGGGGAAAGAAGGAAGGATGTGCCTCCACATCTTCCTTTGTAAAGAAGATACAGAGATAGGCTGACAAAAGTATACAAAACTGTTATCAAGAAAGGCACTGTGTACTCAGTGGTACTTAAGAGGTAAATTTTTAATCAGAACAACTAAAAATACCCTGAAAAGGCAGTGTGGAGACAGTAAAGGGGAAAAAATTGATTTGCTGCATTTTGACGGCTACGCTGTTAAAAATATGAGTGGGGAATAGGTAAGAAAGGATTTATACTTGCCCCTGAGTGAATTACTTGCACACTTCTGGGGTGAGATCTGCACAATTGCAACAGTGTTAAGTGAAGGGGTAGGAAATGTTATTGGCTGCTGTGAAGGAGGAAGGTAGGTACATGGTGGCACCAACTTTAGAGACTTTATGAGGACTCAGAGGACCCATGTCTCTTTTTTTTTCAAATACTAAAAGCAACAGATCTGACAGCAAAGAATCAGATCCTATTGACGGCTGTTGTGTCAATGCACATCCTTGTTAGTATATAGAAAAAACAGTGTAATAATTTCTTTTTCCTTTTTATTGTCAGAATTGTTGCATTTTCCTGATCTAGATAGAGATAAAATCAAATACCTTTAGGTCTGGTTTATTTATTGAAGCTGTCTTGGTTTTGTCTTGCTTCTGGAACAAGCAGAATAATTCTGAAGCGCTGCTTGCTGCTAGTATTACGTAAATTAAAACAATCAGTTCAGTCCCCGGACACCTTGTTGTTCTTCAGCCTGAGCACTTTACAATTTGCTGAGGGATTCTTTGAGATTACCTTTAACTACTGTACTGGCAAAGTCCCAGCAGCAGCTTCTCTGCCCAAAAAAAAAGCCAACCCAGAAGCTGCTTTTGATGGTAGCTAGCAGAGGATTAGTTTCCTGTTACTGAACTGTGTTCTCCAGCTCTGGATTTTTTTCTCATTTGGTCAAATATGTGGAAGACTAATGTTTCTACAATGGGTTAACTATTTACGGGAGGCTCTGTCAGTGGATGCTGGTTGACTTCTGAGCCTTTCTTCAGATGTCGCAGTAGGGCGTGACTATATAGTGGCTGGTTAAAGCACTACAGTAGTACCCCTGGTCCCTCGTCTTTTTTCCCCTCTCTTGTCCCACCCAGGAGCAGTGACACCTCTTTTCTCTCATGAACGAGAACCTTTGCTGTCATTTCTTTTGCCTTGTGGGCTTCATCTTAGAAAACATACCTGTAATGGAGGTTGTGTGCTTCTGAGTGCATTTCACCCCTGGTGTGTGCATGTCAGGTGATTCCCTGTGCCCCAGACCAACCCGATGGCCAGTGGTGTTTGCTTGATTTCACAGTCTGAGTGGCCCCAACTACTCTTTGATATCTTCCTCTTCCCTGCATTTTCTCCTTTGAACAGCAGCTGTGTAGAAATAGCAGCTCCTTTCTCATAGCAGCTCCTGCTTAGAGCTGATCAGGTACTTTCTGACCAAATTCATTTAGAGTAAACACTGGGCTGCCCAGAGGGAGATGCTTTATGAAGACATACAGGATCTGCTCATGTCCCACCAGAGCCCAGATAATTTACCACCTGAGGGCTGAGATGATGAGGTTTTCATCCTGACTACCTAGAGGTTTAAAGAAGCCCAGACTTGGGCTCAGGTTCTGTAACTACAAGGTAACCCTGCCATGGTGACTGCTGCATGGTTCCAGGGTGTCTTGTGCTTCCCACTTTTAGCAATCTTGATGCCCTGCTGTCCCCCACCAGGACTGGGGCTGTCAGAGTTTAGTTTTCCCAGGTATCCAGTAGCAGGAGCATTTATGGAGCAAAGGGCAGCCATCTGCTAGTTTTTATTTTTGAGGAAATTGAACTGAAAAGCTTTTAATTCTTCTTTTTCCTCCCCAGCAAAAACATTACAGATTGAAATGAATATAGAGAATTAATTGAGTAAATATGCACCTATTTTTTTTAAAAAAAGACTTTTTCAGATATTTTAGAAGTTCTGAATTTCAATCAGGTCTGTTCCAGCTTCTTTATAGTACCTGCTGTGCGAAATCAGAGATAGCAGAAAGGCACATGCAGTTCTATAGCACAAACAGAAAGTATTGCTCTATATGGAAGTAGACCTTTTCAGTGCTGTATTTATTATGTATATATGTGTAGACTTGGAATCTGTCTGCATATTTATGTTAAGCATCCTCTTCAACGTTTTTTAAATGCTTGGGCTATAGCTTTGGAATTCCAGTGTGAATTCAGATACCTAATTCCCTCTGGTTGCTTTGAAAGTCCCCAAAATAGCAGTTCCATGCCCAAATGTAAGAATATCACAAAGAATGATGAGAGGAGTGAGAAGAGGGATAGAGAAGTCTATCCTGTAGGAACTGTGTGCCCCTGAACTGTTCATCATCTCCTTGTGCATTTCTTGCTTCATCTGCCAGAAGAATGGACTTGAAAAATACCAGTAAAAGCCTTGACTTTGTTTAAAAAAAAACAAAAACAAAACAAAAAATTAGAAAAAAAATTATTGCTTTGTACAATAAAGTGTGAGTTCTGTGACTTACAGCTTTTTAGAAAGCTTGTGACTAGCAGTTCAGACCTCTGATGCCAGTGTTTGTTTGAAGACCATCTGGTGGGAAAAAAATAAAGAATAATAAACTGGTCAGGAAAGACAGACTCTACCTTCTATCCTATCCTCAGTGTTCAGACAGGCGCTGTACAAATAGCTGTTCTTAATGGTTCACTATTTAAGTCTGAGGTTTCCTTCAAACCACTGTATTAAAATCAATTGTGGGGTAGACAGTGTTCTGCTGTACCAGCCCTGGCTCTTCAGAGACTTCACCAGGAAAATCATCTTCACTAACTGAAAATAATTTACTATTAATGAGCTGCAGTAGGAGTCCCATTATTCTTCTTTGGTGGGAGGCTGGTGGCTAACATGCAGGCTTGTGGGAGGACTGGTATTGAAGAAAGGAAAAAGATGAAGGAACCACAGGTTCCCATAAGGGAGGGGCAGAAACACAGCCCTGAAATGTGATGTATCACTAGTGATATTCTATAGGAAATGTAATCACCCTTCACGGGTAATGAGAAGAGAGAAAAACTTAAGTACGTGAGCTACACAAAAGACAAATGTCAACTCCCTTATGTATTCAGGCAGATGCAAGGGAAGGCATTGCTGTATAGAAAAGGGATAGCTGAAGTCACAATGAATCTTTCTTAAGAGGCTTCTCGGCTGAAGAGCTTAACCTTTCTTTATCATGTCAACCTGGAATCAGCCATTCACCACCAGTCCTCAGATGCAGCCCAGAAATCTTTGCCACAATTCCCAAAGCACTTCACAGGAGGCGTCACAGGAATTAGCACAGTGATTTATTGACAAGCAGTGGGCTGGTGAAAAATGGCTAAAGGAGTCAGCTGCCACGGGATGCACATGGGGATAGCAGTAGGCTTGTGAGTGCTTCTGAGTTCAGGGAAATGTGTTTGGCTTGGTCTCAGACCTGTACCTGAAACTATTTTTTCTTTATAACAATGGACACATCCTTCCTATAGCTTTTGTCCTGCTTCTCCTTAATCAGCTTTTAAATGAGCATCAGCTTGAAAGTGTGGACTGTTTGTTTTCTGTAGTCTTCTAGCAGTGTGAAGAAGCAACACATCTGCAGCTGATCCTGAGGTTCTCTCAAATTCTTTTGAATTCTGCGTGGAGAACTGCATGGGAAGGTAAAGCTTGTACTATCTGCTTATCTCTCAGAAGAATCTTTCTAGTCACAGAAAGCGGACACAGTAGTGAGACAACCACCAAGCATTTCTTAGGGTGGTGATGATTTCAACACCACTGTCCTGTGTTGAGAATTGCACGTGTGTGGTGCCAGTGAGGTATGCAGGCATTGGCACTAATCTCTTGGCAAGGCCTTCATAGGATTGTGTTGAGGTTGGAAATAAGGTCGCCAGGTCCCTAATTCGTAGGCTAGATTCAGCCAAACATACATCCTGTAATGCTGCCAGGATGGGAGATGAGAGGAAAACATCTTTACATGCCCATCTTCACTTCCTGGTATTGCAGAGCAGGAGAGAGATGGATTTAGCACTAAATAATTAATCCTGCTTTATATATTTTATGGATCCAGAACACATTTTTGTAGGGAAAACAACCCTACAGCTAGGAAGGATTTCTTGAAGCTGACTCAAAGCATTAAGCAACTAAAAGGTTAATTATCTCTGTGCTGGAAAATGTCAGCATTTAGGCTGAGGAAACAAGTTTTACTTTAATTTCAGAACAAACAAATGTCAGCATTCCTAAAACAGGTCACAGCATCTTCTCGTTATTTGTTTTCAGCTTGATGGATATTTTATTTTAACCTACTGGTTAACTTTAAATAATTTGTTTAAGAAAATTCTTGCCAAGTTCTATCAAGTACTAAGCATCCTCATCTCTGGGTAAACTGAATAGGAATTCACAGGACTGTGCATCCCATACGATCTGTATACTACAGAAATAGATCTGAGCCGCAAAATGTGCATCAGGATGGTGACTTGTGCCGTTCCAAATTCCTCCAGAATTCAGGTTTCTGTTCTGCTTCCCTCAAACTCTGTCTGGTAACATTAATATTAACACTAACACCATGCAACTGATCTATTATTTATCAGGCATCACACAGAAATGGAAGGGAAGGATGCCTTTTAAAAATTGTTCTGAGGGTGAAAAAAAAATTGTTTAGTATTTTTATGCCTATTGGTACGTGTGTGGCACAGATGGATAGTAAGGAAGTGAATGAGTGTTCATACTTTGTGATGTTTGAATAATCTGCCATCGTACTTTGTGAATGAACACCAGAAAAGAGAGAGATGAAAGCTGTGCAGGTGTTTTTAATTACCTTTATATATGAAGGTCTCATTGTTCTTAGCTGAGATATTACCACCCTCATTCTGCGGATGGGTGAAACAGAGGAGGTCAAAGTGTTAAGTGACATGTCTGACAAGCCACAATGGAAATGTAACGGTTTAGATCAGAACGTTAACTTCAGTTTTGTTGGATAGATGGAATGTCTATTGAGAAAGTAAAAATCAACCAGGACGGGGCAGCAGATTCGAGTTCTTCTTGAAGGAAATGTCTAGGCTGGATTATGCAAAGCCAAATGTTTAACTGTGGGTCATGTCACTTAGGCAGACATTTTTCTTAGTGTCTGCCAATCCTGGGTTTGGCTTATTTAAACTCATCCTGATTTTCAGAGCTTCTGAGTGTTAGCTCACTGAAATCACTGGGCACTGTGGGAACTCCAAGCCTTTCAAAACCATGCTCTTGCTGCCATTCATAGAGTATCCATTGTATTAATCCAAGAGGAAATACTCAAAAAACTAACTAAAACATGCAGCATCATGTGTAATAAGTCTGCAGTACCTGGGTATCTTTCAGGCTAATAAACCTCTATGTTTACACAAAAGTTGCAAAGGCTGTCAATTCTCGTGCTTCAGAACATGAGTGACATCTGCCTGGGGTTATCATGAAATCCCAGTATGAATTATGGACCTGCAGTGTTTATAAAATCACTATTGTATTTTATACAGCCCTGAAACATCTGCTACTCAACAGTTCTATCAGCAGGATCTTAAGATTAAATAGTGGCTTCTTATACCTTAGTATGGCAATATCTGTTTCCGCTCTGTTTAAACATATAAAATATCTGTATGATCTCAAGCTTCCCTTTTTATACAGTAGTTTCCTCAGTGGACCTCAGTGAATCCATTTGGACTTTTACAGTCCATTTTCTAAATAGGAATTACAGTTATATACCAGTTGTGAAATTGAATATTAACCTAGTACATCATGATAGCAGCCATCAGGGGCCACCAGGCTGAGTGTGGTAGTGGTGAAGCAGTAGATGTTTAACATTACAAATTCAAGGTCTTCTACTCTCCTGATTACTAACCCAGTTCCTTGTGTTGACCTTGAAGTAAATCCACCTTCAGCACAGTGGAGAATATTTTAGGGATAAGTTTCTAAGCTGGTTTGGTACAAGTAAATTAACATGCTTGACTAGTGTATAATTGTGATAGTTTTATATTTGTTGTGAATCTACTGGATTTAAAATCTTCTTGGAACCCGTGCTTATTTTCTCTTTCACCTTCCCTCTATGACATGAGTCCAATTCTGTCATATACAGTGGTTTCTCTCTCTGAAGAAAAGAACACGTCTGTGTACTAGAGGGAGAACTGTCAACCTAAGCAAATACAGAATGGGAAACCAATATTTTACATGGATTCAATACCTGCTTTAAAGTTATCTTCTGTGTAAATAATATTTTTTCCCCATTCACTCTTTTTTTCTTCTGCATTCAGTTTCAACATTATGATCTTTCTGTTATCTCATTTGCAATACTTGTAGCAGCACACAGAAAATGGAACATAAGATGTTTGATTCCTAGCTGAACCAAAAATGTCCATATGTGGAAGAAGTTAAAGCAGAGAGATTCTCCTCTTACTAATGGTATTATTTTTTTAAAGGTCCAAAAACTCAAATGAGTCTATCCAGTAACATGATATAGCTGAAGCCTCGGAATGATTCAGGGATTCAGAGTGTTTCTCCACTGCCTGTCAATTTACAGTTTTGAGTATGGCAGTGTGTTCACAGGGTGAAATTTCTTGCCTTAAAAGCAGAATTTCTGTCATTATGAAGTTGCATTGGGCAAGACAGGAATGAAAGCTGAAGGAAAGCACCTGAAGAGCTGCTGCCTGCCCAGATATTCCCTGTTCCGTGCGAATCTTCACATGGATTCTCTTCACTGGAGCAACTTGTGGTGAGTGAGCAGTCTTGTCAAGCAGCACACTACACACCAAGAATGTGCCCTAGCTCAGAGGATATAAGTCTTTGTCCTTAAATCAGGAATTCCACTATGGATTGCAGTGTGACAATGCTTTACTCCAGAAACCTGAAGGCCTCTGGGGCTGGAGATTGTAGCAGTTTGAAGTTAACATGTGTTAGTCTCTGACTCTTATTCTTTTATTCTTTGGGTTATTTTTGCAGAAATCGTATTTATAAAATAGTTATGCTTGGACTTGTAAATTCAAACTAATTGGACTTATTCTTTAACCCTGTTATGGAGAATACCTACTGTCGTCGGGTCATTTTCACTGCAATTATTAATGAAAAGAAGTATCCACAGGAAAAGAATATATATCCACATATTCTGTGATAACCAAGTAGCCAAAGCTGTTGCAAGTTTGAGGGGCAAGAGCTAAACTCCATGACTGCTCAGAGTATCAAATGTTGTAAAACAGTTCTGAAGAACACTTGTTTGTTGACCCCAGCTGTGTTCGCATGGTGTGCTGCCAACAGAGTGCAGCAGCACCACAGAGAGATGCTGCAATCATGACTACTAGTTTTAATTGAAGAATTGTGTCCTTAACTCAAAGCTTATGTGTAATTTATTAAAGTCATTAAAGAACATGCTTGATGAACAGGTCAGGCTGTTCAGAACACAGAACAGGTCATATACTGAAGTAATGACTTGCAGAGCACAACAGTAGAAAGAGAAATACCACATAGGTGGGAAAAGACTGTGTCTTTTAAACTTTATATTATAGATTGTAAATTAAAAAGTCCTGTGTAACCTGTCATCTGTAGTAAGTTACTATTCCAGTGTATTAGTTTGACCCAACACCTTCCACCGGTTCCAGAAGAACATATCGTTCTGGTGCTGGAAAACATGATTACTAAATTAAATAGAGTTGAAAATAAAATATGCTGTCAGCAAGGCACATGTAAGTGTTAGTGGAAAAGATTTTAATACATTTGGATTGCTTCACTTTCTTCACAATCAGAGTTGGCAGATGAGCCTACCGACTGTCATCGCAAAAAGTTGTTTGTTTGGGGTTTTTTTGAAAATGCAATCTAAAATTCTCAGCAATTGATTTTTTTCCTGCTTATAATGGGGGAATTTCCATGTTGGAGAAAGTGGTAATATTATTTGTCAAAGAACCATTCTTCGAGTGACACTGAAACTCCCTGCTGGTTTCAGTGAGGCTGGGAGTGTGACAGATGTGAAATCAAGACCTCAGAGCTCCATCCAAAGCCCACTGAAATCTGTAGAAACCAGCACGGTGACTTAAATGGGATTAGGATCAGGCCCCATGTGTTTCCCTTGCTCATTAAAACCCAATCTGTCTACAGAGAGCACAGAGTCATTTCTCTTCCGGGAACCTGGGCTTTATTGCCAGTGAATTCGGTTCTCCATTAAGAAATACGATGACTGCTGTTAGAAATACTCTTGTTATTCAGGAGGGACATGCTGATATTTGCTCAGTAGGGTAAAGTGGTTGTTAATAATGAGATTTGCATTACAGTTGCCTTCAGAAGTCCTTCCAGTTTTCTGGTATTTTGGATCTGCAGAAGGTGCATGGATGTTGTAGCATTATGCTTGCACTCTGCTTAGCCACATTTTTAGGCGTCGTGAAAACTGATCACCTCTGACAGAAATATCAATCATCCCCGACTTTATTAAGGAAAAATAAAAATGCATATTCAGTATCATAGAACATGAAAGAGCAACTAAGGTGTAACTAAAAATGTTGTTTGTTACTGGATGCGGCAATGTCAACTCTTGCAAGCATGCAGCTAGGAAGGGAGGAGGTAACAAGCCATTGCTGCCTTTGACTTTACCAAGCTGAACTTTCACTTTGTATTGCGGTCATGCCTGGTTTGTCTGGCTAGGAAACACCTTGTTTGGTTTATTGTTTGCCATTGACAGGCAGTTAGGAATGCTGAAAGGGCTATCAGCATTTCCATTACTGAAGAATGCCCTCTTTACAAAGAACCTTACTACCTTTAGGAGAGCTTGTTTTAAAAAGGAATATATTTGCTTTGGAAGAGGCTCCATGAGTTTGATTATGTAGTGTCACAAAGATGTGATCAAGGTGTACTGTTCTTGGTTTCATTCTTATCTACAGTCTGTTCCAAGGTTTCAAAACAATGATAAGATTAATAACCTTTAGATGAAATTATAAAATGTAATGATATAATGCAAAATAAACTTTCAGAAGACTGAAGAGTGAGGACTAGTTTGCTTAAGGATTAGGAGGGGCTGTAAGTGAAATCACAAAATGTTTGCCTTAACTGCAGAAGTTTGATTTTTCTAATCAAGGCTGCTTAATAACAGCCCAAACATTCCTTAAAGGATATGCACATCTTTTCAGATGCAAAATCTGGCATGCACCTAATAGTATCTGCTGCCACTGGACAGTTCTGGTAGCAGAAGAGCCCTGGAAACACAAGGAGTGCTGGAGTAATCCGAGGAGTGTCCCTCTGGTTGAGTATCATGTTGTTGGCAGTAGCTCGTCTCAGGATGCTACAGAGAGCAATGTATGAAATCCTTCCCTAAACTATTAGGAAATATCTCCATTATAGAATATCTTGCTAATCTCCATTGGTTAGTGGTTATTTATAGTGGAACTGCAGGGATTATTTGTATACATATCCAATTGTGGTTTGATCCTCTTGATTGTTGTCATCAATTGTATTTTGCGGCAGTGAGTTCTACGAGATATCCATTAATTGTTTTTAAAACAAAATATCATTTTTAAATGTGATTTAATTCTGTTTGAGTTTGTATTAGGAGGGCAAGTAAAAAGTACTTCCTAATTAACTTTCACTATATTGTGTATATTTATTCAATCCTCTTGTTATCTTTCAGATAAACAACCTCGATCTTGTCAGTCATTCCTAATTCAGTTCTCTGTCTGTGACTAATAACTTTTGATGCCTGACTCTAGCACTCTTTATTACCTCCATATATTTTTTAGATGTGGAGATCAGAGGGAGACTATACCCAAGGTGAGCACACAGTGTTGACTTTTATGCTAGCATTATAATATTTTAAGTATTTTGTTTTTCTTGTTTCTTTGGAAAGATTCTAGCTTTTGTTTGCCATGTTTGTGCTGAGCAAATTTCTTTATCTTTTGGGAGATGGTGTGATGGATTTTCATGCAATGAACAATCTATTGTGTTGCTGGATTTGATTGCTGCCTATTTTTTCAGTATTAAATTTTGTAATGTAGTTATTTACCCTATCTTTCTTAGCAGCACTTCTGTGTACTCCTAGTCAAAGGCTGGACTAGATGTTGGGATCAAGAGATGGGAAGAAAAATAAAGCCACCATTCATCTTGTGTAGTGTTGCCTCAAGTGTTTGGGTTTTTTTCATTTATTGTCAACAAAAAGTTTGGACTTTGCTCAGTTGTGGGGATTTTTTAATTTCACACATAGTGTGTGTGTAGAAGTGAGCACATATTTCTTTCTCTCGGCATTTTGGTGGTCAGTGGGCAACAGACTGATAAGCATTATCTAAATCATACCTGAAACTGGTAGCAAAGCCATAGTAAAATGTATTTGCCTAGCCTTTTTAAGAGAAATTCCTGCCACATCCTTAAGGCAACCTAAGGCCTTTCATTCCAGCGCTCCATCAGCTCAGCCTGGTTCCTCAGATCTGGTTGTGCCTTTTTAGGTGCCTTTTCCCTGAAATTCCACTGAGCTTCTGCTTAGGCTCAATGTTTTAATGCTACAAAATAGCAAGTAATGATAACAGCTGTGTAAAAACTGCCCTTAAGTTATCAAAGCAGTTATTCTACTGGCCTGAGAACACTGAAGAGAGCTCAGTTCTTTGTGATCCCCTAGACCAGCCCTCGGTCTTGTGTTAGCCTGAAGAGTCCATCTCTCCATTGTTTCCAGCAAGGTTTCCAGCAGCTGACCCTCCAGCACTGCTCCCTGGGCTGTGGGTACAGAACCCATCGAGGAGCATCTTTAGCAAATGCTGGTTTTGTTAGCTTTTACTACAGTTTCAACAGAGTAGGTGTTTTCAAAGTAAAGAATCCATGTAATTTGTCTGCAAAGCCCAGAATGTTCAACGTTAGTTTGCCACTTAATTGCTGTGGATCTCTCAAGTTTGTAGTTCCAAAGTGTCTCTGAAATTACTTTCCCAGCTGAGTGGCACAGACAGCTGAGAGGCCAGAGTCAAAGTTGCAGAGGTGAGTAAATAGTGTCTCTTAAGCAATTAGCTTTGCGAGCTAAATGCTGTTATTTTAATAAGAATTAGAAAGTATGTTATTAATTCTTCTCCTGCTTTCTGGAGAGCTCTGTTTCAGCCACGCTGATGGTTGAGCTTCTACTTTCTGGAAACATGTGGCCAGTTTCTAAGCCTGTAAAGTAGCTCATGTGAGCTGCAGCTGAATCTAAAGTCTTCTAGTGGATCTCACAGTTCCTAGCAGTGCTGGGACAAGCCCATTTTGGGATGCTTCTTAGTGCTCTATTTTAAATAGGGGGTTTGCTCTCTCCTTACTGAGAATGAGAAAGTTTTTTGTGGGTTTTAGGGTTTTCTTTCTCAGCATTGGCATTCGCCTGCTTGTCTGTCTAGCCCCCTTCCCTCCTCTCCCCCCCCCAGTTTTCATTTTCAGTTATTTTTGTTTATGTTGAACTTCTGCCTGCTCAGCTGCAGCAGAGCTCAGTGTTGGCAGCCCGCCTCGTGTTGTACAATTGTACAACTTCTGCTGCTTAGCAGCATGTTGGAAATTGCTTTAAAATAAATCCATGTTGGACCGAAAGCAGCATCTTTGTTGTTACCCCCTCAGAATAATTTGGTGCTATAATTGGAATTTTCATTTCAAATAAATAAACATGATTTCTGATCTATAGGCGGATCTGGATGCATAGTCAGGGAGAGGGGTGCATGCATACAGCCCTGTGCCTGAAACAGACACACATTTACAGAGCAGGCTTGGCACTGCTGATGCCTTGGGGCAGGTTAGCACTGGAGAGGGAGGGCTGGAGGGCAGTCTCAAATCCCTGCTGGGTCCCCTTGAGACCTGTCAAAGGAATTGTTTACTCTGTGCTGCTCTTGACATGAATGTGCAGTAAGCCTTGTATTGTTTCTGCTCTCATCTTTGGAAAGCTCATACCCAGTGGCACGTGTAGGAAGCTGTGGCTCACCGTGCTACTACCGCCTTACCAGTCCTTGGATGACATGTGGGAAAAGAGATGAGGCTGTGGGATTTCATGCTTCTCTTTGCCTGTAGACTGAAAGCTGCACACAGTGTAGGATTTCCATTTCAACAAGGATACTCAGGAAGTTCAAAGAAAATTCACAGGGATAATCAGAGTGAGGGACTGGTTGAGAAAACCAGTTCTGGTAGAGATGATCTGGTGGGTAAATATGAGAGAGATCTAGAAAATCATGGGTGGGTTGGAGAGGATGGGTAGAGAAGGATGGCTTCATGTCTTCTAGTACAGAAGGCAGCATGCTTCAAATGATACTACTAGGATCCAGTTCCACAGCAAGCAGGATGAGGTCTAAGCTGCTCTGGAAGCCCTTGCAGAGGGGAACACAGATGCCAAAAGTTCATGTGGGGAGACTGGATGAGTTAGTGCAGAGGAACATACTGAGATATGAAAAATACATAGAAGAGACATGCATCTCAGGAATGCTTTGTGTTGAAAACAGGTTGGAGCCCAGGAGAGTATTAGAGGCTCAAGCTAATACACATGTGTGTTGTCTGGGTTTTTGATTTAGGGTATCCACTTATCAAGTCTGTTTAACTGTGCGTCTGAGTTTGTATGGTGGGGTGATATTTTTTGTTGCAGCCAGAACAGGGCTACATAGACCTTTCATTGGGCCCAAAACAGCTGTTCATGTGTTCTTGTATGGTGTCATTCAGTAACTTGAGATATTTTTTTTTCAGGGCTTTGAAACCTGAGCATTTTTGCTGCAGACTATTGCCCTTTCATCCCTGTATCCCCATATTTGTAATCAGTTGTTCAATTTTTAAGAATACAGATCCCTTGAAACCCGATTGCATTGAAATCTGGTGTTGTAAAGGAAGTGTTTAAATCCACTTTGTGGGTTTAATTGAGAAACCCTTAGGACACAGAGACTTTAAATTGTTTTTTTCAAACCAAGAACACGGTTGCTCTTTGTCTGTCACCCCAGTAATGGTTCCAAGTGTTTTTGTGAATTCAATCAAGACAGAGACTAGTGCAGCCAGCAAAACAAGGGGTGAGGAGGCACTGAGTAGATAAAAGCGAGGTGGGTAAGACCTGCAATTTGTAATTAGCATCTTCCCACTTGCCTGTTGTCTGTCTATCCTGCAATTCCAAAGGAGACAGGAAGAATTTGGTTTGAAATGATGCTAAGGGTGGCTGTGGAAAGCTGTCAGGGCTGCAAATAGACAGAGACACGTCTGTGGTGCCGGCAGAGGAGGAGCAGGTCATGCCCTGTAAGCTTCTGTGGAAAGAGTCATTTAGTACAGCTTGATGGGAATGGGGTAATAGCAGTATGTTTGAAGATTAGATTGAGGACTAAATGATGGATGAACTGCATAGCCCAAAAAATACTGTATACAGCTGTCATGCCTGTGTTCTTGTGATCAATAGCTGTCGTAACAGTGAGAAGTTGTCCCCACACTGTCCCCTTTTCCTCTCTTCCACTTAACTCCCCACTGCACTCCTGTTGCTCAGTGATACAGTAGCACCTAGGAAAACAAGGTGTAATGGCATAGGTTGTATTTTAAACAAAATCTGTAGAAATCTGTTGGTTTTGGTTTTATTTAAAGGATCACTTGCCACTGCACCTGGAGAAAACATGACTGAAGACAATTTTTCTGTACAATTCCTATAAAATTATCTAGAGAAAATAATGTTTTCAGGTAGAACTTGCACGGCAAAAAAACAGACTTAAATATGATGACTTTAAATTGTGTAGTAAACTTCTGTATTACATTTTTTTATGAAATTGTGGACTCTTTAAAGAAGTTATTATCTTTGAACAGTGATACATTTCTAAAACTTGATTATTTTTATACCTA
Organism: Aegotheles bennettii; assembly: GCA_013398125.1. Lineage (NCBI taxonomy): Eukaryota > Metazoa > Chordata > Aves > Caprimulgiformes > Aegothelidae > Aegotheles > Aegotheles bennettii. The sequence goes on along the minus strand of VZRW01003758.1, from coordinate 422,087 downwards.
ATAAAATTCTAGAGAATTCAAGATTATTTCTTCATGCTTAGAATTACATTGCCTACTATTGCCTTTAAAGTAAATTGTTTAAACTATTCAAACTGTTTGTGCAGGGTGCCTTTCTTTGTACTCCTTCAAACCTAGATAAAATCCCTGTTCCCAGAAGGTGTGTTGCTGCAGGAGGCATGTGCTCGTGGCCCTGTCTGACTCATTTCTCATGCCCTGAGGCTACAGACCCATTCCTGATTTTGGTTCTGTCATCCAACCTTCTTCTAAAACCATGGCCGATGCTGATTTCAAACTGGGTCTCTCAGAGTTTTGTCTGATCTGCTCTTGAAAACCTCCAAGAATGGAGGCCACATGGACTCTCTGGGCAACCTGCTCCACTGCTTGACTGTCCTCATGGTGAAAGTCTTTCCAAACATCTGATCTGAACTTCACTTAATCCTGATTTACTGTTGTCACTCATCCTTCTGCTGTGCACTGCTGTAAAAAAGGCCGACTGTCTTTTCCATAGCCTCCTTGTAGGTACTGGAGGGTAACTATTAGTTTCTTAAGCTGTGTATCCCTCCAGCAAGGCTCTACAGCCCACCATCACAGGGCCTGTGCTTCAGCCTCCATCCTTAAAAATGGGGGGAACTGAAAGGGAACCAAAATGCTTATTAGTTTAATGAGATGCAAATAAAATACTTGGCCAGATGGCAGTCCTGGTTTTGGAAGTTCATTTTGTTTAGGCATGGGATCATCTGTGTCCTGGTTTCACCATAGGTGGAGGAGATGATGGTGGTTAAAATGAAACAGGAGCCCAGCTAGCTTAAAAATGAAGGATTGAACTGTATGAGAACTGAAGACATGTGTTTAATCATTTGTCCATAAAACTGCAGTTTTATTCAAGGACTAGAAGGATGCAGGTGTATTGGGAAATCCGTAGCACAGATTCTCTACCAGCCTGAACAGGGTGACGATAAACAGGGTGACAATGCCAGTTTACTCCTGTGGAGAAAATGGCTTAGCATTTCAAATAATTCAATTTTCTTTAATTGTGCAATTGAAGTATATCAATCAAATGTGAAAAAGAGCTCAATAAATTTAATAATGAAAGACTTAAATTATGGCTAGGTGATAGGTTTAATTTTGTCTTCTCTTTCTTTTGATGTCACAGAGGAGTCTACTGGTTATAATGCTCAGGTAATTACCTATCACAGTGATAGTTTTAATGGTACATGATTTCTTGTGTTTTCTGCTTGAAAAATATGTTACATGTGAGAAAAAAATAAGTTTTGCAATTGTGTATATTTTCAAAAGAAACAGAAGACAGTCAAATGTAGTTTTGAATTCATTAAGGAGATAGTCTTGTAAAGCTGGTCTCTTTTCTTATATAGGGTTACATTTCTTAGTCATTTTAAGCACAGTTGAGAATGTACCACAAATGTCATTGCCTCTACTGTCATTTTATTTCAGCTTTTCTAAGTACCTCTGTGTAGAACTGTTTTAATGGGAGAACTTGCTTGTGATGTTTTGTCTTCAGATTTTTTTGTCCCCTAGGGGACCCTGTTAGTCTTTTAAAATGACATTACAACTTGCTCAATGAGCACCTTGAGAGTTGGAAGAAATCTGGGAGGAATGTTGGAAGGAGAAGAGACCTTTTGAGTAGCAATATACTAGCTTTATGTGGAATTCTGAGTTAATATAAAACTATATTACTATTCTATCATAATGCATAACATTATTCTTGACTTGCATTTTTGAAATAATGTATGTGTACAAATCAGTCTTCACAGCATCCTGTGAGAGAGATAACTATGTAGGAAAAGTTTGCAGTCATTCAAGGCTCTAAAATATACGTTTCCAAGGGGAAGAGAGTTCCAAATACACAAACTTGATCTGAAAGGTCATATGGTATAAAGACAATTGCACTTGTTGTCCAATGAAAGTGAGTCAGGAAATAGTGACTGGAAAAATGACATTGTAAGGTTCTCTCTCAGTGACTTGCATATCAAATTTGCTCAGTTTATACTTTAAAGGAAGAGATGATTTCTAACTCCCTATGCTTCACAGTCAACCTGTGATCTAAAATCAACATATGTGCTTTCTTCCTCTTCTTGAGCAGCACTATCAGCAAATATTTTGTACTCAGAACTTTGCAAACAGTTTTTTGACTGATGCATAAAAGCAGATGAAAATACAACTGGAATGTTGCACGGCTGATTTAGTGCTGCAGTTATAGCAGAAGTAACTTAGCTTTCTTGACCTAGTAAATAGATATGTTCAGCAGTTTTATATTACATGGCAAGATACTGCTTAGTATTGGGCAAGACTCTACTCCTCTGGCTATAAAGAAATTATAAACAAGACAGACTGGAAGCTTAAAGTGTTTAGTATTTTAAGTGTGCCACTAGGGATATGCAAGAATCAAATAACAAATATGTTATGGCATTGTCAGCTCCTGGGAGGTTACTCCATTATATTACCCATATGAAACTTCCCTGATAGTGCAGAGCCTCTGTCATCATGCCTGGGACACGTTCCTCTTCCCATGGCCTGTGTTAATGGGAGGAATAAGGGGAGAGAGCATAACTTAGGTTTCCCTAGTTCTGCTGATTCCTGCCTGCTGGCGTGAGTCAGAGCAGTATCCATCACTCTAACAATATGTTGGGAGGCTGGATCCAGGCACAGTCAGGCCACAACTGGATGGGTGCCCAGGTGGCCAAGGGCCAACACTGGTCCCTCATCCCTCAAAAGAGTGAGTCTAAGCTGCTTGGCAGTAATCACAGAGAGGACCTGTATCTGTGGTACTGGAGTTGGGGTGATTGTGTTGGTACTTCTGTAAAACTGAGCGAGCACAGACCTCAGCTGGACACCGATGTAATTAATAAGAGTTATGGCTTCTCTCCAAGTAGTTAGATCCTGAAAGTCTTCACCTCTTTTAATTGCTGCATGGGAAGGTAAAGCTGAGGACTGGGAAAATCTAGAAAAGTGAAGAAAGGCGACAGTTCCCAGTGGAGACTGAGGCTTCTGCACACTTGTCTGCATGTATTAATTACCTGTTTGTACATACACAAATGTGAGTGAAGTGACACATGTTTAAACAACTTCATGTCAGCCACAATTTTATGGAAAATAATACCTTTGTTGTGAATGAGGTAAATTTTGAGCCTACCAATACAACATGGATGTGAAATCCAATGTGTTACCCCTAAGTAAAGGGAGAAGAGGACACAGTATGTACAAATATGATGGTTAATGCAATTCAAAGTAAACACAAAATGTGTGTCTTCAGTTTAGGCACGGGCATCAAGAAATACTGCTGAAGTGGAAAGTGGGTGATCAGAATTTAACAGGAAAAAGAGAGATTGCCCCTTTAATTTCACTGTGGGGGTAAATAAATAACATTGGAGAGGCATATACTTTGGTCTAGACCTAGAAATAAACATCTGCCTGTCCACCACCAGGTTTTTGTGCTTAAGCAAACAACTTCTGTAAATAAATCTGTCCTGGTGCTGGCCTCAAAGAGTCACAAGTATGTTTTAAAACACAGTTATTCTTCATTCTTTCTTTACTGGCCTTGAAGCTTGGGTCAACTCTAGCAGAAGGTGCAACACCTCCATAAAGATGTGCTACAGGACAGGTGTAATAAAAGAATATTACAAGTTGTTTTGTATTTTCAATGACTGTAATATGAAAATCAAGTAGATACGAGCTGGTGGTAGCACTTCAAATCTAGTGCAGAAATCTGCTGTTCTCTAAAACAGTCATATGAACAATGTTGGACGTTAGTTCACGCATAGAAGAGATGAAAACACCAGTGTGGCATTTGTAAACCTGCTTGCAAGATGATCTAAAGACTTTATTGTCTTAGACCCAACCCCTTTTTACACTAATCTGGTAATAGTCAGATGATTTATGGACAAAATATCATTTGGCTTTTATGTTGTGAGCAACAGAAGAATGATTGCTTCTAAAGTGTTGCTGTTTAGTGAGATATTAATGGAGGGATAATCCATTTACATTTTTACAGCGGAAGTTTTGTAATGCTTTTGGGATTCATTTATTCTTTGCATTCGTGAAATAGCCTCTGCTGAAATAAAGCTGAAGTAGTTTACTGTGGAGGAATAAAGTAGTTTGTCAAAAATGTTTGGGTTTTTTTGAGGCTCTATACGAAATCTGCTGTTGAAATAATCATTTGCTTTTTAAACAAATTTCAGATATTTTTTCACAGACATCTTATAAAGTGGATCGGAGTTGTAAATTCCACATGCTATATATTCAGTAAGAACTGTGTATGCATTTTAACTATGTGGATTTTGTTGATCTGCTCTAGATAGCGAGATGCATAAATACAGGTGACGTGTCCATTTGCATTAATCTTCTCAGTAGCAGTTTGCTGGTTTCTGCCCCATCCCGTCTAAATTCTCTTCTAGGTAATGAGTGCTTTGATCTGCTCCTGCCTCTGCTTCTGTCATACAGTCCTGTTGGGAAAAGCACCAAGATTGCCATTATCCTGTGCTAAGAAGGCAGTATAGAGTGTAATTTTCATTTACAAATGAGTATTATATTACTCTCCTGTCTTGATATTGCAGCAACTAGACAGTGATTATTCTGAACTGCAGACAGTGTCCTGCTTATATGTTTTCTGCTGCTCAGGTAACCTTTGCAGAAGAATTGGGGCAGGGAACAAGGGAATAAAGATGGACTGACAATGCACATTTGGTCAGGCGGCTTATTGGTAGTTGGAGATGATGTACATTTGGAAAAAACCACATGCAGTCAAAAATGTGATACAGCTGACCAAGTGTTTGGATGCTTCAGCACTAATAAAGAAAGAAGCTGTAGCAGAAAATAGCCTTCTATATTGAGAGAACTTATCCCATTAGTAAAGTCTTATTGCATTCTGGTTCTTTCAGATCCTTTTAGAAACATTTCAAACTATAATAATTTTACTCATGTGGCCTGCTCTGCACTTTGCATTGCTACATGATGTATTTATTTTATTGACTGTTGGCCTGTATACTCTGTTTATTTGTACTTATATGTGTGCGTAAATTGCAAACGAAAGGATGTTATTTCTTGACTCCCTTTTAGTATTCAGCTTCAGTATCTGCAAAAATTGGACAAATGATGTGATGTTCGCTGGTGTGATGCATGGTGCAGCTGTGTGTGAACACTCAACCCTGCAGCTCAGGGAGCCCTCATGGCCTCTCTGAAACATGCCACTTGCTATATGATAAGTTAGTGAATAGAAGACACATGCTAAAGTGACCCTTTGCACACTTAGCTGCACAGCACAGGACTCTGGATGGTGCCTGAAGCAGCACAGACTTCTGAAAATGTAGCAGAAGAGGAAAAAAACTCTCCTCAAGTTTGCTTCTTTTTGTTGTAGAGAGTCCATGAAGTACTGCACAGCTCCCTCTAAGAGAAGAGAATCCAAAATCAGTGCAAGCCTACAGATTTTTTTCCTTTGTTAATTAGATCTGAGAACCAGATCTTGTGTGGCCAGTTCTTATTAAGAGCTGTTGCAGGCAGTGGCAAAGGGGGAGAAGTTCCTGCATCCAATTTCAAGCAACTGGACAAGGAGAAAGGAAAAGAGAAACTATGGATTTTAAAATAAGCTTAGCAGAGAGAAAAGATCTGTTACCCAAATTTGGATGTTTTCTGAAAGATAATGTTTTGGTATAACCCATAAAGTCAGTGACTTCAAAGCAAGTTACCACTGGGTGAATTCTGTAGCCTATGCTGTGAGTAGAGATCAGACAAGGACCCCACAGGGGTGTTTTTGAACATAAGGCTTATGAAATACACCAATGTGTAGTATGGATAGTGCTCCAAAGCCTCCTGACCTAATCAGAGAAGCTTTTTCAATGAAGAAGCATAGCTGGAGGTGTAGGCAATGTGCAGGATGGGGCTGTACTATATTGAACTTCTCTCTCAAATGGCTGGAGCATGCATGACTCGTTGGTGAGAGGGCTGCAGGGTGGATAGAGAAGAGGCTATTACTGGTAAACCTGTCTTAAAATGCACTGCTTGTAAACTGCAAGTTAGTCTGAGAAAAGAGAAAACTTGCAACAGCCTATACTACTTTATACTACTTACGTAATTATGTTTTTTTTAACTGCAAAATTTAGCCAAGATAAATATGTTCTTGAAAAATGCTCCTGTAGCAGCAGCTGCAGGAAGCTGTGGTGGCTTTCTGTGCACAAAGGAAAAAAAACATGAAACAAAATTTAGATTAATCAGCTTTCAATTATCCTTTGAAGTGTCTTTAAATCATCATTTTAATATCATACTCACAGTGAACCTGATTTACATTCACTTGCAAACTTCAAATAGAAAGTCCCTGGCTAATTTCAGGGTGAATTCTAGATGGGAGATATGTCCCTGAAATGTATCATTCATTTTCACATTAAATACTTGTTCAGAAATGGAGCTAAAACATTATCCTGAATGCTCAAACAAATTTTGTGGATTACAAAAAGAGTCCTAGCCAAATGGATTATAGAAAACTTATACTGAGTTAGAGATTCTTCTTGAGAGGTTACCTAGTTTTATGTGGGGGGACTTTCTCACCATTTACACTATTGTGTGTGAGTTTTTTTTTAAAAAGTTTTCTTAATTCGAAGATCAGATTTCAAGTCAAGGTAGTTTTGCTGAAAAGTGACTTTCAGGTGGAGAAATAGCTTATTTTAGAAAAAAAAAAATAGTGATGCATATAATGAATGAGGCTTAGCTAAGGTTGCTCTTGCAATTAACTGTAGATTCCACAATGCAAGATTGTAATTTTCAGAAAAACAATTACCCTGTTGATAAGACAACTTATTCTGAACACAAAACTTTCTGAAGTTTTGCTCTTTTCATCTTCAATTTCTCTGTCCAGCCTGTGGGTAAAGAAGACTTCCAAATGTGAGCTGTATTTAAGCAAGTGTGCCCAGCAAAGAGAGTTAATCTGAAATGTCTCCAGGAGGAATGATAAAAGCAATTGTAGCAATCTCCACGTAAAATCAACCAGAAAAATTAAAAAGAAATAACTTTCTATAGGGAGATCAATAATGAGTAGTATGTTTTCTAAAGACCCCAAGAACCAGCTCATAACTTAACTTGTTAAATATTGCTGACACTAAAAAGACTGATTCCTATTTTTCCCAGAAGGCTGAAGGGCAGAAGACCTCTCACAGTTATGACCTTTTTTTTTAAAAAAAGAGTCAGTTTTGACATCCAAACTAAAGACATGCGGGGAATCTGTTTGTTGAGGCATTTCAGCCTATGTCTCTGGTCAGCTGAAGAAGATAGATTTCTCCTTCTCTGGGTTTAGTGTCTTAAACTTGCAGTGAGTCCATGTCATTTATTTTTCTGTGCTCTGCTGGTGCCCTGTGCAGTAGTGTTCCTTGGAAACCTGTGAGGAAGAAAAGATGTCTGTCTGATGACTGTGAAGGTGTAGTGTCCTGAAAATGGGAATTGTGATCAAATCCTCATCTTCTTTGTTTGCTAGATAGCAACAAAAATGAAATGTTTGGTAGCATGTTTTCATTGGAAACAATGCTTTCAGTCCACTGGATTAATCTGTGATGGCAAACTGATGAAGCTGCTGACCTAAAAGAAAATGGCAGCATCTATCAGGGTCTTCTTAGTCCATCGTAGTCTTGGTACAGGTAAGAATTTTTGTCATCTCTTTGGTGCTGCACATCAGATCTGGAGATAACCAAGTAGAGGAAAAAAACCCTATGCTTTTTAGTGTATTTGGTCTCTTTTTTCCTTGAAAGGATCACCAGTTGCTGAAGCACACATGACCTAAAACTGAGATCCTTGTTTTCTCTGTTAAACTCTGCCTTTCTCGCAGTCTTCTTTGTGCTTGATGAAAGTCTTCTGCTCATGCCTCTCAGGCTGGCACAGCAGAATCTGGTGTCCATGCGAAGAGGGAGACCTTGGTGTTACCTCCAGGATTTTCCTGTGTCTTCACTCTACAAAACCCTGGAAGGTTATGAAACAATTTGGCCACATTTGAAGTTTTCTCTTTTGCTGTTTTTCTTAACTGTGATGTCAAGACCTTTTTTGAGAGAAGTGAGGTAACGAACCATTGAAGAAAACTCGGGTTTGCTAATGATCATTAGAAATGTTTACCAGCCTTAAAACTACACAAGCTTATGGGGAATTGTGTTGCGTTCTGATGAGTGTATTTTATTAACAAGATGCTTCATATTTTATGGGCTGTTTCTCTCAGGCATTTGAGGTGCTGTTATGCTAGTTACTCAATTTTATGAAGTTGAACAATAAACATTAAAAGTAAAAGCTCAGGAAAATTGCCAGAGTGCAAAATAGATCTGTCCCTCGGCAGATTTAATTTGCTTTTATTTTCAGAATGTTTTTCTTTTAGTTCAGTAACATGTATTTTGGGCAAGGGAAGACAGACTTTCATCTGAGCTTCTAGGTCTGAAGGCATAGAAAGGAGTGATCTGTTTTCTCCAGGGGCTGGTAAGCTTTGTTTTCAGTTACCCCGAGCATTTGCAGCGTGGGGCCTGTTGATGCTTCTACACTTGAAATCTTTGTGGCTGAACCACAGTGAAGTTGAACTTGGAAGTCAACCGGTAAGAAACCTGGAATGGTCAAATTAGAACAAATAAATATTTGGTGTATGATACATGTTTAACTTTTAAGTTTTCTGCATTTACCTATTTTTATAGACAGTACTGGCACCTTTTTTTGATTATAAAAACCCAAGTTATTTATTTACCTATAGCCTCACTCTTCCACATGCATGAGTCTGAGCAATCCAGTGTTTCGGTTGGGCAGAGCAGGGAAAGTAAATACACAGCCCAGGGGGCAGATAATGCCCATGAATTCCTTTTATTTTCACCTGGCCTGTGGGCATGTAATTATTTTTCACGTGTTGCTGTCAGGGAACCCTAAGCTGTGTGATTAATGTGAGTCTATCAAAGGTGTAGAAAGGTGTAGTTATTTCTCAAGAAGGAACAAGACCTCCCTTCTCCAAAGTGGAATATAAATCATGGACAAGGAGAGAAGGCAGCCACGTTATGGTGAGCACAGAATTTCTAGGCTGGAAACTCTCCTGCTCTTCACAACTTACTTACTACTCAAGCTATTAGCCCCAGGCACAGAAGGCTTAGTTTCATGGCACAGATGGCATTTCATCTGGCCAGACAGCTGGGCTTATTTTGCCCTTGGACCTTTTTTACAGAAGGCCTTCAAAAAGGGTTAAGAGCAGTAGGGTTTGGGCTCTGCTGTTTAGTATGTGCAGTCCTCCCAGTTGCTAGTTTGCTTGAAGCCACGGTGCAAGCACGTTTATCACTCTGGTGCTTTCAAAGCATAGAGCAGACTAGGAGTGTTTTTAGTCATGTTTTGACCATTTTTCAAAGTTATATTGCTGTATACACTTTTGATTTTAAAATGGTGTTTTTAAAAATATTTAAAGAACCTCGAAGAAAGGGTTGTGAGACGGAAATGTTCCCTGTGGTCAGGAGCATTTCTGTTCCCTGGTTGAGCTGTTTAGGGGAGGGACCAATGCAATGAACTGAGTATATAACCAGATCTCTGCTACCTGTGGCTCTGGAGACAAAAGCACCTCAAACAGCAGACAATTTCTGATCACCCTGTGGGTGACAGAAGCTGATGCCAAGACTTGCTGGAGACTGCTGTGCAGATGAAAGCCAGCTCAGGTCTGCGAGGGCTTGTTAACACCCAGTGCTGCCTGGGACGGCCGAGCTGGCCCTGGAAGCAGTGAAGTTGCATTCAGCAGTCTTGTTTCTGAGTGAATAAATCCATCTGTGCCTAAGCTGCTGACATGGAGCCAGCTCTGATGTCTCTCTGTCTGTGGCACAGTTATCTTGCGGCCCCACTTCTTCTCAGGATCCCCTGTCTTCAACCGTACCATCTGCCTCCTCAGCTCTTGGACTGGGCAAATTACTAATTGCTGTGTCTGCTTGTATGGCCCAGTTTAGGCATTTCTGCAGCCCAGATTAATTGATCTTGTGGATCATGATCTTGTTTAGTCCACAAAAAGCCGTACTTGTCTGTGCCTTTTGATTCTGACTTATTTTGCACATTGAATGGAGCTGGTTTTTATTCCCTGTGAGAGAGAAGCACCCCTGGGATGGGACTTTTTAAGTGGGGTGAAGATGAGGAAAAGGATCCTGACTGAGTGAAAGGGGGAACCCCAGCATAAGACACTGAAAAGTGGTAGGGACAATTCCCCTGATCTACAGTTGAGAGGATCATCAGGAAGAACTACAAGCCAGCATTTCAGAAGAGTTTGAGGCAGTAATGGGAGAGGCTGCCTTAGAGTTAAATCCTTCAGTGCATTCGCTGCAGAATTTTTCATCCTCAGATGAAAGAAGATGAAATATAATGAGTGCTGAGTAAAGCAATCTTAGCTGTAACCAAAGCCTTCTGAGGAATAAAAACAAATTAAAAAAACAAAACAAAACAAAAAAGCAAAACAAAACCCAAATATGCCTAAAATAGAAAAGCTAGCAGAGCCTAGCCTAATTCTTTGGACTTGCTCTTGGGTTGTTTGGGGTTTTTTTCCCTTCCCTTGTTTTCCTTACTCTCCTGCATCAGGCAGTGCCTGGTATCATCACCTTGTTGTCATATTTGCTTGGGGAAACAAATCTATCACAGCAGGTTCCTGTCAATACCCTGTCTGGAGTTAGCAGTGTGTGCCTATCTCCAGCACTGTAGGATGATGTTGCTTTTGCTGATAAAAACCCACTCTTTTCATTATCTATTGAAGAATGAACTGCACACTGGCATTACCAACATTTGGAAACCACGTATGCTGTCAGAGACAGAATTTGTAGCAATTGTTTGAAGTCACAGTTTCAGCCTATGTATGGAGTTTATAGCTTCAGATTTCCATGGAGCAGAAAGTTATTCACATTCAGAATGACTTATCCTGATCTTCTGTGGTTTTTCAATCCCATTTTTAATTTTTTAGCATTTACATACATCACAGCATTAATATTCCCAAAGTAATGTTGTATCTATATGTGGGAGCATCCCCACAGAGACCTGTCAGTATCTTTACTTTTCTCTCACCCATTGCTCCATTCTCACTAGGATTTTACTTGAGTGGAAACTACAAGGACTAAGCAAATGAGTGTGTTTGTCTAATCAGTTAATGAAAATCACTGCATGGCTATAGTGTGAAAATGGTGAATGTAACTTTGGGAATAGTTTCACTAAGCATTGTATCAGAGGTCAAAAATGATAGTTCTTCGTTCACCAAGATATTGAAATCAGAGATTCAGTAAATCCCAGAGCAAATAGTGCATGTGAGAGGATGGAAGCCAAAGAGGATAATGTGCATTACTCTACATGTGTAGATCCACATAAATCTTTCTAGTTGTTTTATGTTTGCCAAGTCTAAATTGGAATTAATGTGGTTACTTTTTGTTGTTGTTTAATAATCACTGTCTAAGTTGAACCATTTAGCTCAACTTTTTACCATATGGAAAATTACTCCTGAAATAAAATGACCACTTGCAATTTAGCTAGAAATATAGGCTTGTGGGACAGTGTCAAGTGCTTTGCACAAGTCCAAGTAGATGACATTAGTTGCTCTTCCCTTATCCACCAGTGCTGTAACCTCATCATAGAAGGACACCAAATTTGTTGAGTGGCTGTCACCAGTCACCTCCTTAGTTTCCATGTGCCTTGGTATAGTTTCCAGGAGGATCTGCTCTATGATCTCACCAGGCACAGAGGTGAGACTGACTGGCCTATAGTTCCCTGGGTGTTCCTTTTTTCCCTTTTTAAAAATGAGGGTTGTGTGTCCCCTTTTCCAGTCAGCGGGAACTTCACCAGACTGCCACGACTTCTCAAATACGATGGATAGAGGCTTAGCAACTTTATCCACCAGTTCTCTCAGGACCCGGGGGTGTATCTCGTCAGGATCTATGAATTTGTGCACATTCAGGTTCCTTAGATGGTCTCAAACCTGATCTTGTCCTACAGTGGGCAGTTCTTCATTTTCCCAGTCCCTGCCTTTGCTTTCTACAACTTGGGTGTGGGTAAAGACTGGGGCATAAGTGTCATTGAGTACCTCAGCCTTCTCCATATCTCAGGTAACCAGGTCTCTTGTTTCCTTCTGGAGAGGGCCCACATTTTCCCTAGTCTTCCTTTTATCACCAACATACCTATAGAAGCTTGTTGGGAAAGGTACGTGTAAAGATAACACAGATGTTGAAGAGGCTGGCATTTAGCAAAATGTCTTGCTTTGCAAACTGACAAATTAATAAATGATGGAATCAAAATTGGAATCCTGCAGTGTCACTTCAATGTTGGTGGTAGGAGCAGAGCAGCACTTTAACACTTTGCCTGAGGAGAGCGAAAAAAAAACCCTGTCACAAGTTAAAAGGAGAAATGTTCATCCCATAATTGCCTGGCACAAATTTCTCAGTTACTATAAACTGTCAGTTGCAATTTTCAGCCTTCAGAAATAGGTGGCCTGGTGTTCAAGACTTCTAAGTAGCAAAGTTGTGCAGGTCAAGTTGTGTTGAGAACATAATCTGAAAACAAAGTAGCAAGACAAATGTTATGACTTCCATACCTTTGATTAGCAGGATGGGTGTACGAAAAGAAGTAAGCAGTCCCCTCTCTCTTTCAAAGCCTACCCAGAGATTTTTAGAGCTGCTTTTAAAACACAACATAAAATAATTTTATTACATACAAAATGAGAGCGTTTGATTTTGAAGCCTTTAAGACATGGACAGAAGGGCCTGGGATGCCATTTGAGGCACTGAGGTAGTTCTGAGTTTTAATGTTAACCTGCCTATCTTAGTATGATACTACTGACCCATCCCACCTTGTGAGGTTTAATTACTTAGTTTGCACTGCCACTTTGAAGACATAAAGCACATCTCATGTCAGGTAAGGTCAGCATCAAAAGATTCAAGAAAGCACTAAGCACTGGTTTGGATTTGTTTCCTTTTTAAGTCATCTGGAAGCACCTTTCCAATCTACCAGTGTGCTACAGGACAAGTTTATTTTAGGCTGAAAGGAAGAGCAGGCTGGTTTGAGATGTTTTCAGTTTACTCAAGCCATTTTTGCTTGCTATAACTTTAAATCATAAATTGATTTAGAATATGTTAACAATTGCTGCAGGTTGTGAACAGACATTGGAAATACTGTTTGAATGATTGTGTCCTTAATGTCATAAGCTCCTCAAGAAAAGATTATCCTAACAGGCAGACTTCAAACTTTTATTCTTTTTTGTGTTTCCTCATGTAGAAAAACCAAACCAGTCCTTCTCCCAGCATTTTGAGGGCCAGTCATGCCTCTCAGCTGATCATCTGGGAACTGCTGTTGGCTTCCAGGGATGGAAAAATCAAAGCAAATAAATAAACAAGGCACCTGAATGGTATGGGGGGCTATAGAAGAGCAAAAGGGATGTCCTGGAGATTAGCGTGAACCAAACTCTGCCATGCTCCTTGGGAGTGCAGATTCCAAAGTTTGAAGAAAGATAAAAGAATAGCTGGACTGGCCCAACACCTAAAAAACAGTTCCAGGTACTCTGAATTCAACCAATCTCTTTGTGAAAATAAAAAACCCAAACCATAGTGGGCAAGCGAAGTGTCTTCCTAAACCTCTTTGGCAGTAACTGGTGTAGCTGAATTCCAGCTCTAGACTCAGAGACTGCCTCTGCTTCTTTATTGAGACAATTGACCTGAGGTCAATGGGTAAGTTCTTTCAGCAGTCTGTCCTGTGAGTGGTGGTCTAGTCTCCTAGGTCTGAGTGGAGCTGTTTCTTTCCAGATCAGATTGCTTCCAGCAAATGAGGTATTTCAAGGCAAGCTCTTTGCCATGGGGGTGGTTGATCCAATTTGTTCTTTTTTCCATTATTTTGCTAGTCCCAGCTGTTTATACTTGTTCACTTTGGGCTCTGATGAAGTAAATTCTCTTTTGCAGTGACCTTTGCTTCAAGTATACAGTAATGGCCCAGTCTGTCCATATTCCACTCTATCCGTGGTGCAACTTTTCAGTTCTGACTTTTTCCTATTGAAGATACTATAAGGGAATTTCATAATACATATTGCATGCTGTTGTTTCAGACTACCCCTGAACTCCTACTTTAGATTTTAACATGTTCAAAATATCACAGTGGTGGTTGTCTGCTTTAGGCTAATGTGTATTTGTATGGGTGTATGTATGAAGCATATCGGCAATTGTAACATTCCACTGGCATTTCTTTAGTGACATTTTTCTCCATTGAGGGTCATTCCAGTGAGATTCTGTGACCAAATACATGGTCTTTGTCAAATAGGTACTGGTTTGTACCAATATCGGCAGGCAAATCTAGAGAGGAGGTCGGGTGGAAACAACCTTAGGTTTTATAGTGGTATTTTATCCCTGTTGCATGTACAAATACTCCCTTCCAATGTCTACAAGTTCTATCAGCTCTCCAGTAAATCACCTGCTATACCTAAAGCAGGGGTCTTTCAAATGAAGGAAGATTTTGGATCTATTTCTTTCCATTTTTTCCCCTGGGGACATAGGTAAAACTCCAATCTTATGTGACTGCCATTAAAATGTCACAAAACTGGGTGACCTGGGACACAAGTAGAGGAAAATCTAGGGAAAACAGATGTTCTAGCATTCTTGTGTTCTCAGGTGGCACCTTTACTGCTGTAATTGCAACACACATTTTCCCTGCCTGCAATGCAGCAGCTGGAAGAGGTGCTGCTATAACAATGCAGTAAATTTTAGGAGGGGGGTAAAAAGGGCAGAAAAAAAATTCAGGACCACATTGTTATTTCTTGTTTGCTTTTCTGAATGATGATACTGCAGGTAGTTATGTGCTTGCTTGACTACCCACCTGCTATGATTTGTGTTGTAAAGCCAGCAGACAAGGCAGTTTTGAAAGGTGCACTCAGGTTGTATTTGTCTATGTCGTGCTTGTTCACAAACCCAATTCTTTGCAGGTTTTTTACTTCTACATCCTGAGTGGCACTTCTGTCACATTTTTGGACTAATATAGTAGCGGTTGACATTTTTATATCCTGAAGGCTTGTAGAGAATTTTAGTACCTGTAGAAAAAGGTGCAAGTCTGGAAATGTATATTTGGGTGGGGGTAAGTCATTCTACGTCACTACTAATTTAGGTGGCTTGAATGCCTGTTAGAAAGACCCCCCTTTTCCCTTTGGATGTAGCTTCCTCTCGAGAGCTCTTCTAGCATAATAGAAAATGCCATTGCTAAGAGGAATCCTCTCTTCTTCTTTCCACTGAACTGATGTGACATGATACTCAGTCAAAATAAATGCCAATGGCAAAATAAATCTTTCAGGGAAAACTGAAACACCTTCATGAATCCAGAAAGCGGTGGCTCCACGGCAGTAGGGTGGAAGGCTGGCAACACAGCTGTCATTATTTCAAACATGCTGTTCAGTGGTAGAGTCAAGCAGTGAGAGGGGAACATGTTTAAGTGCCTCCAGTGAAGGAGGGCTTGGCCCACCGTGATGTCTGGTGGGAGGAAGGTCTGCAGGAGATAGGTTGCTGCCAGAACCGTTTCTCTTCTCCTCAGGGGATTATTCCTTTTTATGTGTCTTTGGGTCTGCCTAGATTTCTACTGGCTGGAGCAGATCAGGAGATCTCTTCCTCTGTCCAGGTTAATTTGGCAGACTAAGCTAGAGAGTTGCAAGGCCTGGTGTGGGTTTGTGCAGCAGAAACCAGGTCCCTCAGTCAGATTGTGTGCATGTGTTTCTTTATTAATAATGCTTTGAGGGAACTTGGAAATGCTAACAAACAGATGGGCAGCTCTGAATTTTACACTGTGGTAGGAATGAGGGAGTCCTGCACAGTAATTGGCCAGAAGGAATGGCAAGGTCTCTGTGGCCCCAGACTGCTCTACTGATTGCTACTCTATCCTCTCAGCTCTCTGTTCTACTTTGGGTGACATCACTTCTGCCAAGCCTCAGTTAACTCATCTGTAAAACAGGACTAATCAGATTTGCTTACCTTATGGAGATTAATTTATTAAGTTTATATTGCAGAGTGGTGTGGAGGCATAAAATGTTATGGAAATGTTGAGTGGTAGCCATGTTATATTAATTTTGTTTATTGAGTCCCATCACACATAGTGTCAATGCGCTTCTGCAAATTATGGCAGCATGAGCTAATAAAAATGTAGGATTTTTAATGCTGTTTTTATTTTGTAGTACTCTTGCTAGTTTTCCAAATCAATATGAGTTGGGTAAATAAATAAATGACCTATCTTTTGTTTAGGAGCACAGGGCTCCTAAAAGTCTACTTTGGGCTACTTTAAAGTCTACTCTGGAATCTGGCTGGGAGCTTCAATAATTTTCTGCTTCCTATACTCTGATCATCTCACAATTTAAACCCCTCTGTCCCTTGCTCCATCTTGCTCTTTCTGTGTTTTTTTAAGTGTTTCTGTTGCACTTAAGTCTCTTTGGCCCTTGAATTTAACTTGCTGGGTCTAGTGCTATCCCTTTCAATGATTTTGATTTGAATTTCACTGTATCTTACTATCCTGACTGGTGTTATAAGCTCAGTACTGAATGTTTACATGTGTAGATCCTATGGGGAAAAAAGAAGCCCCTCTAGTTCATCTGCCAGGGCATACAGTGATTATGTGTACAGGACTGGAAGTTCTGCTCTGCTGTTCCTCACTGCGAACAAATGTGCTTTCTCAAAACCACAACTATGAAGGAGGCAGTACTTGGCAAAGAAGCTTCCATTAAGAGCACTTGCTGGAAATGTCTGCACATTGTGCCTGAAAAATGCACTACAGGACACTTTACTCTTCAATTTGCATTCTTTAAAATGGACGGAGAAAGAACTTTGTCAGGGGAACTAAATGTCTTGTTCAGGAAGCTGTTGTAAAATACTGAAGTCCATCACAACCTGAGCCACTCCAAAGGCAAAGCAAACCCCCAGATGATCCTTGAGTCCCAGAAATGGGTTGTTTGAGAAAGAAAGGCATTAACAGTGACACAGAGGGCATGAAATCCACTGCAGAGAAAGCACTTGTCTTGGTCTTCAGTGTAGTGGCAGAATGTAATTGGGCGTTCCAGTAATCAGAACATTTCCAAGCAGAACTACTTTGAGGTGAAAGAAAAAGTAGAGGTTGGAAAAGCAAGTACAGTGCCTATATGTGAATGATGCATCCTCCCAGAAAACACTAGCTGGAGAGAAGAACCATGTATAGTGTAGGTGTTTTCATTCTGTTTCTACAGAAAAGCTGTCTTTGAAGGCGTGGGCTGGTTTTTTGTGTACCTCTGTGGATGCCTACACACCAAGCAGTGTTCCAGGGACCAGACAGTACACCATGCACTTGGCATCATCAACTTTTTCTGTCTCGAAATGTCTGGCATCTCCCAAGGCTGACACACAGCAGTAACCCCAAGTGGATCAGCCTGGCCAGCAAGCACTAATTTCAGAATCAGACAAGATGATCTGGCTCCTGAGCTGCTTAAACTGTGGCTTATTATGAGCCAGATTTTGATGTTAATAAGATCAGTTTACACCCAGAAGAACTTGGCTGATATTGGTGGATTTCTTCAGGGGGTGTTGCTCCAAGTCTAGCGCTTTCCTCTGAAGGTGGAGTGGATTCTTCTTTCAATAGTGCTGTCTCAGGCTTCCTGGAATAGCAACTTCCCAGTGCACCATAAACATGTTCTCCTAATCCAGGGAGGTCCTGCAACATGGGCACTTAATGTCTTTTCCGTATAAAGGAGCAATTTCAAATTCATTTTTAGTATGCTTCACTGGTTTTCTCTCGGGACTTGTGTACTTAAATTCTTAATAACTCATTTGTTGAGCTATTCATTTTCAGGGATTTGAATGTCTCCCTGTGTTCCTGTGGGAGCATGCAAGGCTCAGACTCTCTGTACCAACCCCATGTGGACAAAGACTTGACATCACACCATCCTCCATCATATATTCATTCTGCACAGCTTTTACTGAGTGTTTGCTTGCAGGTGGGGAGGTCTTTGACTGGTCTTAGGGTGGCAGTTCAGTTGACTAGGGATCACTCCCTGCATCAGGAACTCCACAGAGGGAGTGTTTGGTTCTCTTGTCCAGGCTGTGGAGATAGATAAACAGGGTTGGGATAATATGCAATAATGCTGTTTTGGAGCAGGTCTTCATTGTGAGCTAAATTATGCAAAGGTCAAAATGGACAGAGGGCACGTAGGCAAGAAGGGGTAGAGAGGAGGAAAGATGGGGAAATTCCAGCTTTGGGTAATAAAAAGACAATGGAAACAGATTAGACTTAGTGCTTAGTGTTGGTAATAGAAAAATATGAGGCTGGAACATTGCAGACCCATGGAGGATTAAGGGCCTGGCTACCAGGGCCGCAAAATAATTAATGATCTTTGTTTCTTTAGCATTTACAACATATGGTATCAGAAGCTTTGGAAGTGCCAGATTTCCCAGCCTGGAAACTGCAGTTAGTGTTTTCAATGCACACAGCTTTGGCCTTTCTCTTTTTTTTTTTTTTCCTCACATCTTAATTAAAATGCTCCTGTCAATGAGCAAATGAGCAAAAAGTTGAGCCAAAGAGGTGCACTTGAGGTAACTTAGGGTGAGATTTTATTCAGCAAGCCAGAATGTTACCACCTGTGCAAGTGTCTGCCAAGGCAGCCTCCTGACGCAGGAGTCGGTAGTGCAGCTGTAAGCAGCCAGTTTGGATAGAATCTGAGGTGTAAAGAAATCTATAGTATGAGAAGCAAAAACCTAATTAAGAGGAGGTCATGGTTTGGGTCTCACAATGACCAAGCCAGACCAGGTTGATGCATCCCTGAGAAAAAGGAGAATGGACAGACAGCAGATGTTAAAATTAATAAACAAAATGAGCCACGTACAAGGCGAGAGCAGTCAACATGATCTTTCAAAATGTCTTCTAGCAGGTGCTGGCCAAATTGTCATGCAGAGAAAAAGCCACTGTGTCTGGCCATGTTTCTCCTCTGAGTGCCTGTATGAGGCTTGTATGAGAAACTGCGTCCAACCAGTAACTCTTTACACGTAACCAATGAAATGAAAATGAAGTGTGTCGGTATGGTAGCTCGTACAAATTAAATTCACAGATTGAACTGGCAACAGTGGAAAGAAAAAATCATTTGCTATAAGGGAAACTCAAGGAATATGAAATAATGCATTTTTGAGACAGAATGTTAAGCATCATCAGTTGGGCAAAAATGATATTATTTCATAAAATCCTTGTAGTATTGTAAATGTGTCTACCAGGCAAAACATGAATATTGCCAGTATTTATTATACTGAATAAAACATGGTGGGTTTGGATCATGGGGAGTCATGTAAAGCTTGTTTCTATTCACATGGGTCCACATCTCCTGGGTCCTGTGCAAGAAAGGAAACTCAAGAAAGCTTAGAGCAAATTTCAATTGAAACCTAAGCATTAGGGGTTTGTTTATTTATTTATTTGTGATCCCTAAATATTATTTGTTGATTTAAATGTAATTTATTTATAAGCCAAACCTTTGTTTGTTTATTTATTTTTACGACTCCCATATGATCTTAAAAACCACGTTTTCTCAAATAGTTATTTAAATGTATGAAAAAGTTGCTGAAACTTTTTTTTTTTAACTGCAGAATTCATCAAGCTGTTGCATTAGGAATAGCATTTAAACTAAGGGATTTTTGTATTTGACGCACTGGTTTTAAGCAACTTTGGTGTAGGTAACTGAATTGTGTCCTTTACTTGCTTGGAAGCAAATGATGTTGTGAAGGAATAATTAAGTTTGAGATACTGAGTAAAATTTTTCTGAAGTGACTTTACCTTCAGTGTAGGTCAGTGATGATGTTCATGCATCTGAAGTCAGCTGGATGAAGGCACTTGCACGTTCCTGTGCATCTGGACCTCAGACTCCCTGATGTTCCTAAGCTCTCAAATGGCCATCTGAAAACCATACCCATTTTCAGCAGCTCCAGGATCATGCCCCATTATGTATATTTTTTGCAAAAAACCTGTCATATTCTGTGTTGTACTTAAAGAAACCTTGCAGAACAGGTCATGCTAGAAGGATAAGAGAGGTTTTTCAGTGTTGCAGCTGCTTGTGTCCCCTATGGTCTCCCCTGTGCTGTGAAAGTGTGGGTACTTTCTTAAGCTAAAATGTGCAACTGTGAAAGAGAGAATGACTTGCTCAAAATGATGGTTGCTGTTGGCAAAAGAATTTGAAGCTATTTGATAAAGCAAATACAAGGTGTGAAGGAACCTTTCATTCTGGTAAATGGCACAAAGTAGATCAGTGTGTGTTTAGCAGTCTGTAACAGCTGCTAACTTTTGCCTGAATTATGAGGAAAGCTCCAGCACAGATGTAGTGTATTTTTATAGAAGACACATCTTCTAAAAGAAGCCAAAGTTTAGTACTTAGACAAGGACTCAACATCAGATGTGAAAAATCACAGTTCCACCTATTTTTATTTCAATAACATTATAGAGCAATGGAAGGGAAAGAAATCTACTTCTGGGCTGTGAGAGTAGCTTTGACTGATGACTAAGTGCCAGCCTGGGGAATTATAGTAGTGGCATGCTTTAGTTTTCCAGGATTCAGAAGGAACCACAGAGTTTGACCTGCAGGTGCAGGCTTGATTCATTTTTAAAATTTACCTGAAAAGGGCACTTAAGAAGAGGCAGCATGTGCTGTCTTCAAATGCACCGTTTGTCTTGCTTTTACAGAAGGAGCTGAGCCACATTAGCTGCTACAAATAGCAATAAAAATTCCCTGTGTAAAATTTCCATGGGGCCAATGGAAATCACAGCCTCTGCATTAATGAGCACCAGCCTTCCCCATGACTCTCTTACTGGTTATTGGCTCTGAGGACACTGGGCTGGAGCCTGCAGAGCTAGTTTGTTCCGACAAGGCAACCTGGCTGAAGCCAGCCATGCTGGTGAGAGGCTAGTGAGGGGTGTGGAAAACAAGCCTTATGGAGACCGGCTGAGGGAACTGGGGTTATTTAGCCTGGAGAAGAGGAGACTGAGAGGAGACCTTATTGCCCTCTACAACTACCTAAAGGGAGGTTGTAGTGAAGCTGGTGTTGGTCTCTTCTCCCGAATTGCTAATGACAGGACGAGAGGAAATGGCCTCAAGTTCCATCAGGGGAAGTTTAGGTTGGATATTAGGAAGAAGTTCTTTCCTGAGAGGGTGGTTGGGCACTGGAATGGGCTGCCCAGGGAGGTGGTGGAGTCACCGTCCCTGGGGGTGTTCAACAAACGGGTTGATGAGGCACTTGAGGCCATGGTCTAATGGTCCAATGGTTAGGAATATGATGGGATAAAGGTTGGACTTGATGACCCTGGAGGTCCCTTCCAACCATAATGATTCTATGATTCTATAATTCTATGCTGCCGAGGGCACTGGGCTGTGGGAGCATCACTGTTCATTTCTGATTTCACCCCTGGAATCAGCCTGTTGCAAGGATCCGGAGGTGTCTTGTATGCCTTGATTTTCAAACCTGCTTCACACCCTCCATTAGTCTCTGGGGGGAGAGCTGTGAGAGCTGGTTCCATCGCAAGTCTGAGCAATTTTCTGCCCTTATGGGATGAAAAGTTGGCCCCAGAGAAGCAGCAGTTTGCTATTGACTTCAACAAGATTGATATTTCACCTGTGATGTCTGCTGACAGCAGGGAGAGCGTGACAGGGGCTTTGAAGAATGAGTGTCTGAATATGTACATGCAGTGCTATTAAGACTGATGAAAACACAAAAAGCCACTGAAATTTTGCAAGCCATCAAAGCAGGGAGACATTGAGGATTCCTTGCATGTTTCAGAACAGCTAACTGATTTGCTCGTGGGAGATCCAATTTAATCAGCGTGAGTCCCTTGGGTACCTCAGCCAGGTTTAAGGGAGTCGCCTTGTTCTGGAAATAGCCCAGCCACCAAAGACTGGGGTATGTGTAGGTTGATCTACCTGTGGAGGAGTAGGGTAAATTATCCTGCGCCAGGCACCATGCTGCTGCAGCTTGATTGCTTCTGCTCCAAACCTAGGTCTAATAACGCTAGCTCAGACACTTCTGCACTGCTCTGCTGTCTCTAGTGCGGATGGGCCATCTATCAGAAAGATACCTGCAAACAGTAGCTCTGGGAGGGGTAATAAAGCTTAAATGTGTTTGAGAAGGAAAGAGGTTGGAGCAATATGAGCCTGTAAATTGCAGTAAGTTACCGGGATTTTTGAAGGGATCTCAGACTGAATAAAATGACTGTGCTGATAACAAAAATATATAATCCCTTGTGAAATTCAGCTCCTGTGCAACCTGCAAGCCCTTGAGCCTTATTTTAGAATGAGCTAAACTCATTGCAGGAAAGAAGAACAATGACAACAATAAAATTTATTGGGGGACATGGCTAAAGAGGGATAACTGCCTATCAGAAAGGAATACGTTGTAGTTCTTGCGGGTGTGGAAGAATTTTAAGTATACCGAATAACTTTAGGAACAAATTGTTGTGGATGGCCTAGGAAATAGGATTGGTCTAAGTTATGACTTTAACATGAAGAAGGGTGCTACATAACACTGCAAGTGTTTGTATGTGTAGGTAGTTCTGCTGATGTGGGAGGGAGTAGTCTTTTCAACTTACTGGCAGTCCTTAAGGAGAACTATTTCTCATCTGAAGCTGAAGTCAGATATCCTGCACTTTGATTTAATTTCTTACCCATTTGTTTGTTCCTTCTTCTCATTAAAGGAAAGAAGTGAAACATGGTTGCATGTGGCTGTAAATATTATGGTGCTATTATATAAATTGTGGGCCTGTCCCCCTTATGAAAAGGTGTGTTCATAGCTGATCCTTGCATCTTGACAAACATCAGGAAAAAAATATCCAGGCAGCAAAAGTTGTCTGAGATGTGGAAATGCAGGAGACATGAGGATAAATGAAATGTATTAGAACTGCTTAGGTTGGGGAGGAAACAGATGACAGGTGACATGATAGAGGAATGTAAAAATAATGAATAGTTCAGAGAAGGCTGGCTGCATGCTCATACTTACTGATTTGCAGCTATAACAAGAACTTTCAATGCACTTAGAAAGCACCACATTCAAAACAGCTAAGAGGAAATCTTTTATGACGAAAGTGCATAAATAATCACTGACACAAGAATCTCTTGAGCAAAAGAGCTCCAGTGGGTTTGTAAGAAGATTAGGCTAACATATGAATGAAATCTTTCTGCCTCGGTACATAAGCCTGGTCATTAATGGATGAGAAAAATCTTCCTCCATTGGCTTGTTATCAGAGAACTGTTCTTTACTGAGTATGGGACCGCTTTCTCAATCAAGTGGGACTGGGTGCTTGAAAGGACCAGAGGGGTCTTGATCCAATTTACAGCACTAATCTCTCTGTTACTGTAAATTGTTTAAGGCTCAGTCCCCATATTTCACCTCTTGCTATTTGAGGTTTTTTCTTGTGGTATAACGAAACACTGATTTTTCACTCACTTGAAGATTACTACCTCCAGATCAAAGCAGCACACAATTCTTGTTTGAAATTTAAGAGAGATTTAGATTTATCTTTGGATTGCTTCACAGTAGTCATTAAAATTTCCAGAAACACTGGCTAGGTTGAGGTTGTTCAGGAAGAAGCTGTTTTTATACAGAATTAAAAGAGGTTGGGTGAATAGCAGTTGCAGAAGTAGCAAATTACAGTGCTGGCATTTTGTTGCATAGTTGAGGTGATACAGAACCAAAGATTAATGTGATAGGAAAATAGTGGGCATTGCGAAGATACAAATTGAAGGAAACACAACCACAGCTCCCACGTTATTCTGAATTTAGAGTCAGAGCCTAGAGGCACCCCACTGTAGCAAAAAAGAATGGATTCCCTCATAAAGTCCAAATAGGGTTTTCAAATAGAGAAGCATCTGCTGTAGGGAAATGAAAAGCAGAATCTGGATTTTTTTGCAACCTAAAATACTTTGTCACAGGAAGGTAGGCTAAATCCTTAATTTTTGACAGCCCAAGAAAGGCATGGACAAACTGAGTCCCACAAAAGGGCCACCAAAATGATCAGGAGTCTCAAACACATGACACATGAGTAGCCAAACACATGAGATGTGAGTAGCTGGGGTTGTTTGGGCTGAGGAAGGGAGCTAGCATAAATTGAAGCAACCTCAAGAGTGTTTTAAATTGGGAGTTCCCAGCCTTGCTGCTGCAGCTGTCTCCTTTTCAGTGTCACCTCCACTCCTCGGACATTGCTGCGGTGTTAGTGAGGCCGATAGAGATGGCTGTGCTAAGTGATGCTGTTGCTCATTCCATCAGTGGCCTCCTGTGCCTTTTAACTCCATCGTGTTCTGTCTCAAAGCCCTAAAAAGTATCTTCACTGCACTGCAGGGTGCTTCCCCATGAAAGAATTCTGCCATAATAAAGTCCGGTTTTGAAAATGTGTGGCCCGGTATTAGCTGGAAAGGAGAAAATCTGGGGCTGTATTTTTAGACTGGAATCCTGTGCTGTCCCTTCCTTCTGAGAACAGCATGCCATCAAGGACACGAGGAGATAAGCTTTCCTTTTTTCCCTAAAGGGACTGACAGTGAAGTTGGAGCACATGATCCCCAGTGCAACAGTGAAAGAGAAGTTTTGAAAGATCTTCAATTACTTTTTTATCCTCTCTACAGGAGGGCGGAGGTATTAATAGATCACAGAATAGTTTTCCTCATTTGATTACAAAGATAAAGTTTCTAGGTGCCTTTTTCCCCTTTTTCTTTTTTTGCTTCTTTAAAGATAAAAGTTGAGTCTCCTGTTGGGGAGTTCCCCTTGGTCCAGCAGGAACAGCGATTGGCCACTGTTTCTGTGTTCAGAAGCAAAGAGAAAATTATGAAAAAAGCTCTGGCATTTTGAAGGGGTTTATTTCTTTCTATCTTCCTTTCTTTCTGTCTTTCTGTCTGTCTTTCTGTCTTTCTTTGTCATGAAAGTGTTCAAGAGAAAAAGACTTCCCCCAGAGATTGTGATACCAATGCAGTTCACCTTTGACTAGCATATAAATACGACTACAGAGTTTTCACAAATGCTGACCTCTTCAAAAGGACATTCTTAATATCAGTAGTTATAACAGCTGAGCATTTAAAATGCAACCTGCAGCCTTATCTATTTTCCTTCCTTATCCCTTTGCTCTTTGTTGGGTTCACAGAAGACAAACTTGCTAATCAGAAATATTATCTGTAACTGGATTCAATAAATCCACTTGAATTGACACACTTATATCTTTGCAAAGAAAATTTTCCCTTAGGTGAGTGGTATTTTTGATTTACAAATGGAAATCTTGGAGGTTTACTGCATTAAATTATAACAAAATGAAAATTCATAACAATTTTCCAAATCCAGCTTTGGATATGATCCTGTGAGCTGATACGTGCTTCAGCTCTTAGTGAGCATAGATGGAGATAAAGGTGATTGCAAGCTGCAGATCAGATTCTTATGCAGAGTGTCCACAATGAAAGTAAATTCCACACTCACACAAAGTAAATTCTTCCTGAATATGAATACAGTTATATTTCTTCAGCTAAGTGTTTAACAAAGACATTGCAGTGTGGAAAATGTTAGATAAGCTTTATCTAAGTGCTGATATATGAATGCTTCCATTCTGCAGAAGGTAAGTTCAACATACAACATAGTAAATGTCCTGAAAAATATATATTGCATTATTGGATAGGGTTTTGGTTTTATTAGTTACTCAACAAAAAGCATTTCAAAACCAGTGAGTAATGAATGATTTAACAACGTAATTTGTAACATACTTAACATACTACTTTTTCTGCTTTTCCATCGAATTAGTACATTGGGTGATTTACTGATTTCTGTTTAGACCTAGCCAATGTCTGATAGGCTTTACATCAAGACAGTCATAAAATTAAAACAATAAATAAGTAGCCTGACAGATTCTTTCAATATTAGCTTAATTCTTGCTCCAACCTATCAAGGGTGATATTTATTATAGACCTAAAGGGCATGGAATTAAAAAACGTATGAATTAGCAGAAGAATCCTAACCAGCAGCAAAAGTCGATTTCGTAGCCTGTGTGCTTCCTTGCATGGCTAAGTAGGAAGGTTTTGTCCCTAGGGCCAATAAAACAGTTTCAGGATGGATGGCAGGCAGAGAGAAAAGTGTGCAAGCTCTGGGCATCCATGTAAATGTGGGGTTATGTCTACAGGCTTAAGTGGATGAGCTGAAGTGTGGGAACCAAGCACCACAAGTTTGTGCCCAAACTTTATGTCCTGATGTTCATTAAGCCCATCCAAACAGCATTAACTGGCCTTTTTCTCTCTGTTCTCTATCTCCACAACAAGCTGTGGAATAGTCTTCTCAGTGATCTTCTAAAAGAAAAAGATACAGTAAACCAGGAGCCTATTAGAGAGCTAGTCATGGGAGGGAAGCAGAAAAATGTGAGATGGCACTTATTGCCAGCCTGTGGTGGATGGGAGGGTGGTGACTGTTTGCCTGAGTGAATTTCATGTGAAGGGGCTAAGACTGGAAGTTGCCCTTACTCACGTTTTGAGACCAGGCTGCTCTAGATATCCCTGTGGCACCATGTGGGGAGTGGGCTCTGGGCTTGGCATTCTCCAAAGGCCGGAGCCTAAACCCTGGATTGGGATTTTGACAGTTTCACGGGTGGAAGAAAGACTGATTAAGTCTCTGTTTGGAGTTGGATAGCTGGCTAAGTCTCTGGGCAAGCACTTTTCTCAACAGGTCTATTTGCTTTGATTTTGTGTGTTTTCACGCCTTGTTCTGTTAGGCACCAGCTGGAGAACTCAGCAGGGGTGGATCTTCAATTTTTTGGTTTGCTTTTTGCCTGTGCAAAGGAGAGCACGGGCTCTGAAATACGTCTCTGCCTTCCTTGCTGCCGTAGTCTAAACTGAGTCTTGTGTGACATTAAAAAGTACATTTAGTGCTTGTCTTTTTCCAATGGAGGTAGCAGCCTTTGCAGAAAGGCAAGCTTTGCAGTGCTTTGTACAGACGCCTCTTCTGGAAAACCAGGAAGGAAATATCCAGGGCAGTTCATCAAAACAGATGTATGAAACCTTCAGGGGACACCCTTTTCCCCAAAATAGGCCCTTCCTCTATATGTACACAGGCATGTTCCTGTAAGCGAATTTTCTGGAGACATGTCTGACAAGTTCCATGTAATGAAAATCTGTGGAGTCAGTGAACATGCCTACCTACTTACACCATCTCTGATCCTCCTCTGTAATCTTACAGTGATTTATGTCATGGGATAGATGGATGCGACACGTTGCTAGGTCTCTGCTCCTTCCATATTCCAGATACCCAGTATTAGATTTTGGTTCTGCTTTTCATGGCAGTATTGGGCATCTCATTGACTTCAACAGAACCATGCTAATAGTAAGGGGATATTTGTCTTGTGTCAGGTAGCAGAATTTGGCACCTAGTAACTTCCCTTCTAGGGAAATAAAAAATTATATATACACACACATATATATATGGGGGGCTTTTTTTGCTTCCCACCTACCTTTTCTTTCCAAATTCTCTTCCTCAGGGAATTTCACAAATAAATTACCGACAGTCTAGGCATAGATGAGCAGACTGAAGAGTAGGGTTTAAAAATAGTTTGATGCCTGTAAAATGGATCATTTTCACAGCTAAAGTATTTTTGTTCTTGTCTCAGAGGAATGTTGGAAGTGCAAGGAAAATGTTTTTGCAACAAAAATTATTGGCAATTTTCAGCTAACACAAAAGTATTGGAAGTACTTGTTGGTTTTTTTTTCTTTGTAAACTCTGCTTGACCACTGTTATGTTAAACATTATTATATATAGCTGTATTATAGAATATATGTACTAAATAACACACGCCAGCTAGGACTGTATTTCCATCTTTCCAACCACACTCACTTTGTTTTCAGTATAAAGATTGACAAGTATGAAAGTTAAACCAAGATACATAGTTGTTTCCCCAAAATTCAGTTCCAAAATTTATATGGATTCCTTGTGCTCTCTTAATGA
Organism: Aegotheles bennettii; assembly: GCA_013398125.1. Classification (NCBI taxonomy): domain Eukaryota; kingdom Metazoa; phylum Chordata; class Aves; order Caprimulgiformes; family Aegothelidae; genus Aegotheles; species Aegotheles bennettii. The sequence continues at coordinate 394,173 of VZRW01003758.1, read as the reverse complement.
ATTATTTGGAAAATCAGTTGTCTCTTTAAAAATGTAAATGCAAATAGAAAATATAAATAAAAGTCTTGCTTTGCTTTTAGAAACCCTGTGCATGAGCTAGTTTGAGGGCAGGGAACAGGCTAATACAGCAGTACAGAACGCACCGTGGGCTGCAGACTTTCCCAGGAAAAGGTCAGGTTTGCACTGTGTGGGTATCCCCACGCTCGCCTGTGATCAGTTGTTTAGTCATGGCTCTATTTTGTGATTGTTTGATGGCTGTTGCATTTCTGAAAGGAAACACAAATGAATCAGATTCTCTTATGCCTCCAGCCAGACAAACATCCCGAATCCCACAAGCCTCTACTTGCTCTCCCGTGAATCTCTGCAACTATGAGGAGCAGAAAAAAAATGCTCACAAAATGAACATATTGCAAGGGGAACCCACTTCAGTGTTCTCTTTATCCTTGTGCAGGTTACAGGTGAGAAGTGTCATTTACATTGCAATAACTCACGCTGAAGTTAGAGGGATATGAAGGATGTTTTCAGTTAAGCTTAAGGAAGGCCAGGTTAAGACATTCAAGCATTTTTCTTAGGTGGTACCCACTGATGATACCACATCTTGCATTGGCAATTGCTTATGAGGTGTGAGCTGAGCTGGCAGGTTCTCTGGTCCTGGAACTGTGATCTTAGGCTGTGCCAAACCCATGTATTTTGATTAACCATTCCCAGCCTTCACTCGTGCCATCCCCTGTGTTACAGCAGCCAAATCTATGAACTAAATCAGTGGGCTGATCTAGCTGAAAATCTGTCCTCAAAAAAAAAAAAGCAGGGGGGAGGGTTGTGCTTCAGCTGTGTGGGTATCATTTGTCTGCACAACCAGCTGTGTGGCCACGAAGCAGGGCTGGTGCTGCCACAGGAGTGAGCAGGGCAAAGGCTGCTTCAGCCGCTGTTGTCCTTGAAGACCTTGCTGCCTGCTCTTTTCAGAGGAAGAGGCTGTGGTATTTGCTGTGGGAGGAGAACAATCCATGGCTTTGGAGGATGTCTTACTGAGAAGTCACACAGATGCCCTTTACCTACTCCTGGAGACTGTCCTTTTAATGCAAAAATAGTTGTTACTGCCTTTCAGTTCTGTGGGTAACCTTTGCAGCCATTGCCACATCAAAGATTACGGTTTAGACTGATCATATTTGTGTTTGGACCTGCTGCTCTCCTCACCACGATGGATGGGGGGAAACAGACTTCATTTACCTGTTAAGCTTGAGGGTGACAGATGAGCTGCTAGTCATTGCTCTCAATTCCAGTAAACTGCCCATGTAGTCTGCTCAGTTGGTTCATAATAGACTGCTTTATTCCATATTGATATAGCTGATGAAGGGAAGATTTAAACAGATAAGGTATTACTTCAATAAATATATTGGAAAGCATTTATGCACAAAGTTTTACCCTCCTTATTTTCCAAGGTTCATAGCAGGAGTTTTGCCTTAGCATGTGTTGCTACTCCACACTGCCAGATTACCCCTGAGGAGCCACGATGTCTCACACTGCAGTTGAGCAGTCCTGCAGCAGGGCTACAGGTATTCACAGAGTTGGTCTCGCACACGAAATCCAGACGTGTCAAATGCTTATTTTTCATCTGTGAGGATTTCAGAGCCCCTTATTTGGACAGGAGCTTCTACTGCATTGAGCTTCTTATGAAGGTGCCTGCATTTCTCTTCAGATGCAAAGAGGTTAAATGATTCATTGAATGACATTCAGCAAGTCCTTGTCACTCACTGTCCTCCTCAACCCTGCTTCCCCTTCTGATATCCTGCCATGGTCAGAGACATCTGATGTTTGTCAGATATGAACATGTTAGTTTAGGCAGGCCAGGCTGCTATAAATAAGGTGTGAACTTGTAATTGGGAATGATCCTATTTTTGTAGCTGAGTGAATCGCCACCTCTCTGCTTATATACATAGGCTAGAAGTTTTCACATTCTTAAATAATTTTTACTGGTGCAGTTTAAGCTGATGTATTTTGTTGCATTGCTAGTATGGATGGAAACATGGACATAGTTGCTTTTGGCAGTTCAGCTCATGAATGGTAACTCAGTCATTAACTGCAGCTCAACCATCACAGTATGTGAGTACACTAAAGTTTCATTTTGTCTGTAATTCTTGACATACTCTTCTTGGTTTTTAGCTAAAGACCAGCTAGTTCTTTCTGTTGGTGCTTTGCTTCCTTCAGCCTGCTTTCAGTGCTGCTTTCTATCTTGTAAAACCAAGTGTGCCTAAGTTATGAAGAGAAAGGGACAAAGCTAGTTAACACCATTGTTCCTATGTCTGCATTGGTATGTTTATAACACTAGAGAGGGTAAATTTTCAGCAAGGCACAGGTTTGGTTCATTTCTCATTTAAAACAACTATCTACAATTTCAGCCTGGTCCTTTCATTCTTTTAGTGATAACCTTTGCAAGCCCCACATCACTTCGACTGGGATGTCTGCAGTCCAGTGATGCAGGGGAGGGTTCGTCTCCAAGAGCCCCGGTGCTGCATCCCTGAGGATCAGTGGAGAGCTATTCAGCACTGCTGCCTGGGAAGTGCCAACTGCTGAGATACTGAATATTCAAGCTAGACTCGGAGGCTTAATACAAGGGTGAGAAATCATAAAAAGGGAGTGCTCTTTGCTGCCTCTGCCTCTCTCTTACAATATTTTTTAAATGGCTGAGTTGTGCCAAAAGATACAAGTTGTCTTTGAAACAATTTTGAAGTGTAAATGTGACATTTGCTTCACTAATTACACTTTCTTCAGGTGAAAGATAATAGAGTTGTCTGACTAGCTCTTTGCTTGAGTAGTTACTCCAGAATGAATTATATCCATGGTGGTGGTTTCATAAGTTGTTCTCTTTTTTGTGTTAAGCACTCAGCTCATTTAGTATCTCAGTTTGAATGTTGAAAATATTCTAAGAGGTGAAAGATCAGTGATTTATATGTAGTACCCAGCATCCTTCTGCCCAGTCCTCATCCTACTTTGAGTTGATGTCACAACAGATACATCAGTGCAGAGAACATCGTGTATTTTTTTCCCAAAACATTAAAAATCCATGCTAATATCATGCCTGCTAATTCTCAATCACAGGACATCTTTAATGAAAAGATAAATGACAAAATAATGTTAGTGTGAATGATATATAATTGCAGCTAATTATTTTTATTAATATTTTTTTATTCTTGAAAATAAATGTAAATGTATGCTCATTTCTATCTTCCCTAATCAAAAACAAACCACTCGATGTCTCTAGCCATATGGATTTTGTATGCCATTCAGAGCAACCCAGTCTTATATGGCAATGACTCAACAACTTACTGAATCCAGTTAGCAGCTTTATAGATCGTTACTCAAAGTATCTCATAGTTAAGTTTCATAACAGCCCCACTTAGATTATCTCACATCCTCCATGTAACCATTCGTTAAAGGCAACCATGGCTTCTACCAGCAAAGGAGTGATTCACTGTTAGTATCTCTTTCTCCTGATCCCCACACCCTACTTCTGCCCAGCCTTGCTTCTTAATATCAGCAAGCCAAACAGTCAGCTTGGGCTGACGTCCCACAGTACAGGGGAGTAGTTAAAGGCAATGATTTGACAGATTCATCTTTAATGGCAGTAACCTCTTAAGCACTGCTGCTGTATTTGATTAAATACTGAAGAAGCGAACTTACAAGCACAGGATCTGTGTTACGTTAGTTAGAAGGGAGAGCTTTGCTTGCCTACAACCAAATTTGTGCCAGAGCAGAAACCCTACCAGGGCCTTACACACATAAGTTCTGCTCAGACCGCTGACCTCAGGCTCAACTGGTGGCAAAAGAGTTTGCACAGTTGCAAAGTTCAGCTGTCATAGCTGTTTTTGCTTACCGCTCCTCATGCTGTCCTGAACACATTCATTCACTTCCTAACTAAACTGGTGTATCATCATTTTCAAGAAGAGAATCTGACTGGCTGCTTCTGCTGATCGGTTTTAAAAACACTGCTACCCAGGGACCTGTCCCTCTTGTTTTGTGAAACATCAGCTGAATCCTCAGCTGACAGAAAGAGATGTCATCCCATTGCCTTCAGTGGGAACAGGTCAGGAGACTGGACCCAGCAGCATCTGAGGACAACCATACAGAGGTTTTTCCTCTCCCTTATATCCAATTCTCATTTTGAACATAATATATAACATGTTTTCACATGAACTTAGGGGATGAAAAAGGTGGATATGCTTTACTGCTTATGTGGATTCATTGAATTACCAACTTGTGATTTCAGCCCCTGTTTCCACATGTGTTTCTCCTGGCAGCGTAAGGCTTGGTCTTGTGCTGTTCTCACCCCCACACTGTGCTGGCACAGTGACTGGTGTGGCCATTCACTGGACCAGATTGGGGATCTATGTCTTTTTTTATTTTTCTACCTGGTTATTTTTCAACCACATCAGCTAGGTAGTGTGGTTCATCACACAGGCAGCCACTCGGGCAGATGTGTTGGTTTAGTACAGCAGGGCAAATCTGAGAAGCACAGCAAAGCACCTGGAGACATGATTGGAGAAGGATTTGTGCAAACAGCACTGCTGCTCAGTTTTATTGACTCACTCGTGTGCTACTGAAATGCTCACCCAGTATTTGGGGAAAAGAAAATAGATAAAGGCTCAACCTTAAAAATAAACCAACAACAAACAAAAAAAACCTCACCAGACTCAAAGATTGATCCAAAACAGTATGGATCTAAGTATGGGCTTTGTAGGTGAATGCTGATCCAGATTCTTTCATTGCTTTCCTATGGAGCTTCGTTGATGTTTTCTGAGATATACAAAATCAGAACTGAGATCTGTTGAGATACAAGAGACTAAGCTTGTCCCTGCCAGTGCAGGTGTGTTAGCAATACAAGAAGGTGCTCATCCAGCTTAGAAGTGCTTATAAATGTTTTGACTGTCCTATAACTGTCCAAGGCCATAGTCCCCAGAGTTGTTGTCCTCCTTAGGGCCAACCAGCCACTGTTCAAGGATTAGTGTCTCAGATATCTCCTAGTCCCTGGACTTCCCTAAATTGCCTCAGGGTGAAGATTTGCAAGAGGCTCGTTTGCAACTTTGTTTTGTTATAAGAAAAGCTTTGTCCTTATTTTAAAATTGCCTGGGGTTGAATGTGAACTTGGAAAGCTGAAAGCAAAGGGTTAACCTCTGGATATAAACTCAGGAAATTGTAAAAGAGAAAGATGCAGTTCAGCCTATCAAGGATATGCAGCATCCTCTGTAGCTGTTCCTCAGAGCTTTCCTAAGGCATCTCTCAGCCCAGAAGCAAAGGGGACAAGCAGCTGAGTGACACTGTCCCTATGGGATGCTGTGTTACAGAGTGGACTTCTCTGGGATTTTTGTTTGGTTTTTTTATTGGCTTTAGGCAGTGAAAGGTAACTCAGCAGCACTTTGCTTTCCTATCTGCTGTATTCCAACACTGGCCTGTAAAGGCTAACGAAAAGGTTGCTGACCTAAAGAGGGTCCATCATTTTCGAGGGTTTCCTTTCCTCTCCCCTGTTGGTCTCTGCTGATCCCCTTCAAAAGTTTTTCCCTGTTTGCTTTATTTCCTGAGAATCTAGTATTGGTAACACAGAGCTCTTTTGTCTGGTATGGCAGCAGTGTTTTGTATTTCCTACTTCCTTGACTTCCTGAAGTGGGCTTTTCCCCCCATCTCCCTTTAATGCAATGGGATAAACAAATACACGATGTGCATTCAACTGGAGCTACAATCTTTGCTACTCAAGTAACTTTCTGAATTTTAAAGACAGTTACATTATTTTATGCTAAAGAGTTGAAGAGTACTGCCACCTAGTTCATCCTCCTACTCCAAAACAGGATCAGCTCTACTTATAGCATTCCTGACAGACACTTGTATAACCAGTCCTTAAAGATTTCCAGCAACTGGGACCCCACCAGCTTTCCAAGCGGATTTTCAAGCTGAACATTTCTGCAATATGAGCTCATTACTTTGTCTCCTGCCGCTTGTGAATGTTGATGAACAGATTATTACCTAACTCTGTGCAGCAGCATTTCATACATTGGAAGGGTGTTTTCATGCTCTCTCTTCTTTAGGCTGAGCAACCTGTGTTCTCTCAGCCTTTCGTTATAATTTGTGTTATCTAGACATCTGCTTGTTCTCGTTGCTCCCTAGTGATCTGCCTCCAGTTGCCTCTCATGTTTCTCGAGGTGTGGGAAGGGTACTTCAGCTGAGCCAGTAGCAGTGTTGAGTAGGACAGAAGGATGTCAATCTGGCTGCACTCCACCAGTTTGTCCCAGAGTGATGCTTGCTTAGCTTAAAGCAGCACAGCAACATCATGTATTCACCTTTGGCTCATGATTTGGTGTGGTCCTTAGATGCTTTCTGCAGCACTGCTCTATGCCCGGTTGTTCCTCATCCTCTGTGCATGCAGCTAGTTGTTTTGAGCTAAATACAGAAGCTTACACTTGTCCTGTAATGATACTTGAAATGTATCCTTCAGCTTTTCCAGTCAAGATTATTCTAATCTTGTCCTCAGTTATATTTACTGTTTTACCCAGCTTAATGCAATTTGCCAGCTGACAAACATTTCTGCTGCATCACCTATTCCATTAATGAAAATACTCCATCATACAGGAGCCAGGATGAAGAACCCTAGAAGATGGATCCTTCAGATTTGGCTGTGAGCTGTGGATAACTGCTTCCAGAAACAACAGATTATTGGCAGCTACTCCAGCCATTTGGAATATCACCTTCTAGCAGTAATCATATTGATTACCAGTTTATTCATCTACCTTCATGCAGCTCCCTCCAAGGTGAAACATTTAGGAAGACAGATTTTTGTACTACCTAATTGTACACATTGGATTTAGTATTTTTCTTCATTTTTTCACTTTGTTATAACTTTTAAAACATTTTCCTAAGATTTTTCAGCTTTGTCTGAGATTCCTTGCAGCTGCCAATGCATCCATGCTGTGTGGCATAGTGCTCTTAGACCATCTTTTCTTATCTGGATTAGCTGACTACAAATATTGTGCTACAGGCATATACACACCCCTACACATGCACCTGCCCCCCGTGGTGTTTGCTACTTCCTGCAAATTATTGTTTCATTTCTTGATTATTGATTTATTAGTCTGATACCCCTTTATAGAGGGAGATTAGGTTGTTTTGACTAGATTCACTCAATACATCTATGGGGTTTTTGTTTCCTTTTGTTGTTTTCATCTCCATTGTGTGCTTACAGGTGGATTGGTTATCCTCACCAGAGTCTTTCTGGGAATTTGAAGTAAAAGCAAATGGTGTATAGCTCATGTCGCTTCCTAGTTGTTTGGTTTTTTTTCCATTTTCAAAAATGAGCACTCACATTCTCAAAGACAACTGGTAACAGGTCTGAGATTTCTTCTGCTCATTCCTAAAGTATCTAGGGCAAAGTTAATTTCTTGGACAATTTGAGAACATTTGGTTTATCATAGTGCTCCCTGTGTGTTCTGCATCCTGGGCTGAAATTTTATCCCTTATTTGGTGGTATTAATTCCTGCCAGTGGGGATCATTTGGCCGTTTTTAGTAGTCTTAGCAAAAATGGTATTTTGGTCTTCCTAGTGAAATGCCTCAATGACTTTCTTTCCTTTCTTGAGTGGGAGACAAATAATTTCATTGTACTTACAGAATGAAGTGTTTTATTTTGTGCTCTGGCATTTCAGTCTTCATGCCCACATGATGTTTTATTGTGTGATGCTCGTATCATCTTACCATAGGAGGTGTTCACTAGGCATATGTCCTATCATGTTCACATTTTTCTTTTAATTTGTTTTTTCATGACATTAAGGGGACAACACGCCTCTGGCACAGCAGTTAGAGTTTTCCAAACTAGTGTGCATTTTGACAGCTGTAAAAGTTCTGGACAGTGCACCTCATTGGTGCATGTTGTCATCATTTGCCTAGTTTCAATAGTGCTCTGACATTTCCCCCAGCATTATATTCAAAATAACCAGGCAAGCCTCACCTACAAGACACGGGCTCTTCGTCTGTCACCATGGTCCAAAGGTATTACCTGTGCAAATGGGACCCAGCAAGAGAGATGTTTAACAGCCAGACAGTTTTCCTGTGTGTTAACAGTAGTTTTGATCTGCTGGCCAGTAGTTATCCTGGCTTTGAGGACTTTTTCTGAGTTGTCTTCCCAAGGCAACAACTGTCAGAAAAGCGATGAGAACGGGTTTCTGGTGACTGTCTGTGTGGAACCACACTATCCTTGGGGAGGGAAAGTGGGGAATTTCTGCATCTCCAAAACAAATCTAGTTAGCCAGATTAAGGCTCATAAAACCTGACAATTCTGAGAGGAAAAATAACCTCTGGACTGGGAGGAGATAGTAAACAACACTTAATTGTGCAAGTGGCTACAGAATTTCCACCAGATTTAGCAGAGACTACAAGCAGTCCCATTGAGAAACTCCCTACGTTTGCACACACAGAGGTACAAATGTTTTTAAGTTGTTTTCTAGTGCTGCAGGCTGCCCAGGGGGACAGGTGCTTTTAATTCGTTGCTTTTACACCAGAAGGGCAAGTGATTTCTTTTAACCTCTGCTTTCAGTTTTGAAGTCCCTCCCGTCTTCTGGTCTCTGGTTAACTCACCTCTTCCTGCTCCCTTCTTCTTCTCCCCCTCCTGTTTTCTCCCGATTTGGGATTAGTCTGTCACTTGACAAACAGCACATTTGGTTATCCTGGTGTTGGCTCTGTACTTCTCCCTGCTCTGTCCATTGTATATGGGAAGAGTTGCTTTTTCCTGCTGTAGCCTTTTTTGGTTTCAGGGCTGCTATACAGTGTGTAGAAAAGAGAGGTGACTGGGGATGTGTGTGCATGGGAAGAGTAATTCGAAAGAAGGGTAACTCAAAGGGCCTGCACCTGCATTTATCCAAGTTCCCCCTCTGGCACTGATTCACTGTGTGACCTTGGAATAATCATTTAGGTTCTCTTTACATCAACTCTCAGCAAGTGTAAAGGGGACTTAAACACCCAGCTCCTGGACAAAACCACTAATCTCAAGAATTAAATCAATACAAGTACCTGAAACAGCATCCAGTCCTGCCCATGTGCTTGTCTGCCACCTGTGTAGTCCCTGATTTCTGCTGGTGCTCAATGGAGATGCTTCTGAACTGGCTGTCACTCCCATCCATCTTAATTTCTTAGAACGAATTATTTTAAATTCTCATATAAATTCCCTTTTTACTCAATTATGAAATATGTTTTAATTTGACAGCAAAGTTATTTTTAGTAATACTTTTTGTAGCCGTTAGTATTAACATCTAGTTGGGGGAAAAAACTGCTAAATATTTATACTTCTCTTCTTTGATCTTTCACTCAGAAGAGCTAAAAAGGTATCACACTTACCATTTTTGCTATAAATATTTTAGCTAGCATTTGAAAGAGTCCAAATTCACCTATCGTGTTGGATTTGTTCAGATTATTGAGATAGGTTGTCACTCTTTGGTGCTTCCAGATGGAATTTCCGTTGCCAATGGTTGGAAATTTTTGAGCAATACTGTTGTGGTTAATGACCAGTGATGGAATCATTAATAGTGCTGTTTGACAGAAGTAGCACCAGAGCCTCTTCCATCCTCTTATTTGTACGCTGTAGCTCAGAGGGAGACGAATATAATGTTTTCACACAAGAAGCACAACAACTCTGCAAACACAGTGTGTCTTTCGGTTGACTCTTTGCTAACAGGTTGTGTCCCTGACCTGCTCCAGTACTAGCCACTTGCCCTGGGAGGGCACAAGGGATTGTGAATGAGAGATATCCCAAGTCATGAGGTTCTGTCAGATCCACAGAGCCTGTTGCTGCTGTGGCTGCCTCATTCTACCATTAAATTCTAGGGATTTAGGAGGTCAAGAGAAACCTGAAAAAAATGGGAGAGCCAGCAGTGGCAGAAAATATGTTGATTTGTTGTGGTTTTGCTCACTGAAAAAAATTTCTGCAAGAATTTTCTGGCTAGCAGCCAAAATGCTTCAGCTGCCATCGCTGCCAGAACTTCCAGGTATCGCATGTTCTCCTCAGTATGCTCTGATTCCTCACCAGCTATGTCAGCCAAGTTGCTTTTCCAGAGAGGGGAGGTGATCCATCATAGGAATTTTTGGCCTTGGCCACTCATGGGAAATGTAGTCCTGCCTTGGGTCCTGAAGGAGAAAGTCAGGGAGCTTAAATGGCAGTTCCTTTAAGACGCAATATCCAAACTGAGTTATTTTTTTATTTTGCTTGCTGAGTTGGTGAATGTTGAAGTCTGGTGGTCAATTTTTAAACAAATAATAACAAAAAGTATTACCCCTTGCATTTTGTTTTGGTAAAAAACGTGATTAGATTTTGGAAAGCATTTGACATGGAACATTTTCTGGTATGCCTAGGGAAAGTGAAGTGAAGGGAAATAAAACCGTATGCTGTACACTAGAACAGGTATTCTGTCCTGTCTAATGCTGAGACTATCACTTTTCCCCTCTTAATTTCAACATCCAATTATTTTTCTATGTTTAGCAGATAAAATTGTCTCAAGTATTTTGCCAAACAACCTTGTTTGCCACTGCAGTGGGGAGAGGTTGTTTCACTGGATTTGTATGTGTGTGTTTGTATTGGAAAGTTTGCTTTTTCCTATTTTTGTTCCCCCTGTGCAGTCCTTGTACCTGTCATAGTGATAACTCTGAAGAAAAAGTAGGCTTTTGTAGCCTATTCTGAGCCTCACAGGCTTGCACACGTTCTGATCTTTGTGTGCCTGCCCATTGCACAGCTTGCTTTTATTCCTCAAAGCCTCAGCCTCTGTAAGTTGAGAGACTCATTCCATTAAAAGTGCATCTATCTGGTATGATGGATGCTCCAGGGTTACTATGCTGACAGCAAGGCAAGTCTTGAAGAGATTCAGCCTTTAGCCTGCTCTTGAATCTTCCTGGGATTAGAGCAGGGTTTTGAAATGACTCACTAGGTGGAGTGGTGAGCCCCTAAAAATTGAGGAGGCCCAGTGTGAACTGAAAGCACAAAGTTTGTCTTACAAGGGGGACAACTCTCAGTGATATCCAGCTTTAAATCCCTGTGGAATGGATTCCTCAGTATTGGCGTAGATCAGATACAATGGGAATTCTGCCCCCTGTGCTTGATAGATGATTTTACCAAAACGCCAGAGATTGGAGGACAAGCAGTGGTCACTGGTGCTTGAATCCTTCCCCTAGAGAACAGGTTTCACACTTGCTTTACAACTGGTGATCATTGCTTTCTTCAAGGAATCAATGAGTTGTTGTATTTAAAACAAAACCAAAAAGCCACAATCCCAAAAGCCAAGGCTTTGCAGTTTTTTTCTGGCCTTCTGTGACAGCAAATGTCTGTGTCACAGCTTATGATCCTATGGGGACTCTGGATTTTCTTTTGCTATAACAGAAAATGCTATTTTTCTCCTTACTTCTCACCTTGGTGATATTTGCCTGTGTCTGCACATAATGGATTCCATTCATTTTGATGCTTAAGAGATTTTTAATGGGAAGTGCTTGGATCTGAGGTGGGTTGACTGTATTGTTGGCTGGTTACTGAGACAACTGTAACAGGGGAAATACTCTCCCAGTTTCTTGTGTAACTCGGTCTGTTTACAAGAGTTCCCTCTCCTTGGGAGCTGGTGGAAGAGAGCCCTGCACTGCTCACGTTAGTTCTTCTTTGGCTGGCATGTATCAACAAACCAAGGTGGTCTCTTGAAATGAGAAAAGGTCATTAGGGGCCAAAGCACAAGTAATTCTTGAGTTGTTTCACTAAGCATTTAGTGAGTACATCAAATAGCCAGGAGATTCTCTTTCTGGTGATGCTTGTGAATTCTTTTTTTCAGTAGGTACCTGTTTGTATCTCTTCCTGCATACAAGAAATTAGGTGATAGATATAGGTAGAAAATGAAAATCATTATCAAAACTTTCTAATCAATCTGATGTTTTTGGATACTTGACAATGGCTTCAATCTTGTTTATGGCTATTTAACAGTGTCTCAGGGACTGAGAAGCTGCAAAGTTTCTGAGTGCTTTCGTCTTTCATCTACCTTTCATTATCTTAACTAGAAGGTGTTACTTATGTTTTTGCCACTACATCCCCTACCCTGCTCTTTGTCTCTCTTAATAAGCTGGCTATTAACAGAATTTTAGCTTTTTTTTTTTTCTATGTTAAGAGAAAAGCTTAAAATGGATTTAAATGTTAAAGAAAGAAAGAATGAAAAGGCCAAGCAGGTTCAGGGCTTGGTATTCAGATACAGATTTCACCAAGTCCAATTAGAAAAGAGCAAAAAGTCCATTAGTGTCTCAATTTTGTGAAATAGAAGAACAAGATTTTGGTCCAACCGTCTGTCAGTGTCTTGGTTGGGGACCATCAGGGTAGAACTTTTCCAAAGTAACCTGAGACAGCCCAGGATCCCCCCAGCTGCTGCAGCCTGTGCATATGGCCATTACAATGGGGGAAGGGGAGAGCAGTTATGCCTATGGGGAGAGAGGATGGGTCAGGTGGATCTTTTTGATGGTCACTGACTGTCACGGGTCCAAATAGACCAATTACAGTATTCCTTCCCATGGTGCTCAGTATAAAATGGCTTCCCTGGCTGCTGAGGCTCCTGGTTGCTGTGGCTGCTGTACTGGCAGGATTAGGATCGCCTCTTGTCATCTTTCCCAACACTGCTGGTGTTCCTGCATCCTGTTTTCTTGCTGAAGAACATGGTGCACACAGGTTTCCTTCCCCTGTCTCCTCCAGTAGGACCAATGCAGCTGCTTCAAGGTTTTTATGGACTGTCACCAGGTATCCCCATCTGCTTCTGAGTCCAGTTTGGGACTTTTTTCTCATCTGGACTTAATAACCATCTGGGAAGTGCAGGCTTCATATTTGCATTTTTTCATATCTATATATATATGTGTGTGTGTGTGTGTATTGATATACTTACATCTTTGTATATAAGTAACCTTCTTTATTACTGTTATTTTCTGTTTTATTAAAACTGTTTTAGTTTTTTCCAACTTAAAACCTCTCCCTTATTTCCCTGTTATCTTCCCCTGGGAAAGTGGTAGGGGGATAACAGGGAGCATCTGTCACCCAGTTATTGGTCAAACCTAAGACAGTCAGTGCACATGCATCTCTTTTAATGTGACCACCAAAAAAATCTACAGTGGTCAAATAATGTTGAGAGTCTCAACATGGTTATATTGACCTCAACTATCTTTGAAGCTGAACCATCCTTCTGCCAGGTGTCAGCTGGAAAAGATGTGCAATAGAAATGACCATTCCCTGCTTTCTGTGGATTTAAACCAATTCTTTCTGCTGGAGGTGTTCTCGTGCCTTTCACTAGCATCAAAATAATCTTAAACAAACACATCTCTGTTTTTAAAAATGTGCTGTTGTATACAGTACACTTCTCCAGAGAAATGGAGTATTAGGATTTGAAAGGACTGATCAGAATGCATTTTTTGGAGAAGGCCTTTGTTGAGAGAATTCCTGCTATATTCTATGTTCATATCACCATGGTAATTGAATTATTGCCATTGACAATAAGGTATATAGCACAAGCCTTTTACCATTTCCATGATGATTTCCATTTCCTAGCAAAGAGTGGCATTTGTCAATTTAAAATTTATATTACGACATTTAGCAGTTGTGCCTACTATCATTGTGGTGGCTGTAGCTTGAAAGTATGAAACAAAAAGGAAAAAGTAATTATATCTTCTTATTATGTTTCTTCTTTGCAGTTTAATATTCCTCCACATTTCCAGTTACAACATGAGCCATTCTGGAACTGTTGGAGCCACAAGGCAACACCAAAGCTGTGCTCTCCACATGGCTTTGGCAACTATGATGCTAGTAACATGAGGCAGTATTTAGAAGTTTAGGTTGGATATTAGGAAGAAGTTCTTTACTGAGAGGCACTGGAATGGGCTGCCCAGGGAGGTGGTGGAGTCACCGTCCCTGGGGGTGTTCAAAAAACGGGTTGATGAGGCACTTGAGGCCATGGTCTGATGGGCCAATGGTTAGGAATATGATGGGATAAAGGTTGGACTTGATGACCCTGGAGGTCCCTTCCAACCATAATGACTCTATGATTCTATGATGGCCACTCTTGTCCTGTGTCTCTGTCCTTCTCCCACAGTCAGAGACTTCAGATGCGTTTTGTCCTTGTTTCTCATTTCCAGCAAGGGCACGATGGTCACCTGAATTGAAAAATAAATGTTTTACTCTGTGTAATCTTTTACTCTGTAAATAAATATTTTGCAGTGATGTGTTCAGTCTTATCCCCCAGGCTGGAGCCTGGATGATAAGGCCTGTGAGACACCCCGTGTTATCTAGCAACATTGCTCTCCAGCGTACAGAGGTTGTGTGGTGCTTTCCTGATGCCCATCACCACCAGCCTCTCTGGTCTGAGGCACGTATGGGAGCTCTGTGCTCCCTCAAGGTAGCCCCATTAGCACCCAAATGAGAGAGCCGTGGTGTCAGGAGCAGGTCGGTGGTGTTAATGCAGCCTTTTTCCTGGCTTTGTTTGCTCTGGTAAGAAGCTACCACATCGCAATACAAGTTGAGGTCTTAGGTGGACTTCAGCAAAGTCCTCTGTCAAAATTAAAATTCAGCTCAGTCCCACCTCTCTAGACTGTGTATCTTAGCATTAAGGTGATTTTCAAGCCTCAGGAACAAAATTAGACTGCAAATAAAAAATGGTCCAGAGGGTAAGTGTTTGGCCTCATGTATAAGCATTTGGAGGCACGTGTATTCATGAGTCCTCTTTTGGTTTGTGTTTTGTAGGACAAAGAAAGTCAGCCATTGCTACCGTATCACTTACCGCCACCCGGAGAGGACTTTAACACAGGACGAGGTGCAGCGCATCCATCAAGCTATTGAAGAGTCGGCAGTTCGAGAACTTGGGGTTGAGGGCAGATTCTAACATTGCTGGTCTGAAGCCCTAATGACAGTTGCTTTTTCTTTTTTCCTTTTTTTTTCTCTTTTTTATTTTATTGTCTTTTTTTGGGAGGGGGGTACAAGTAAAGAGGCAGTGTGTGTGACCTAACCTAGCACATGGAAAACAATTGGTAAATGGGCAATGGTAGAACTACCAGATAATAAACATTACTATTGAGAAATCATTGACAAAGCACTGGTGCTTCATTTTTATAAATGGGGGAACAGTAGTAATGTAAGATTTCCCTCCTGTTATAATAAGAAATACACTGCCTGATGGTTTTCTGTGTTGTTAATTGGTCCCTGGGTTCCATTAAACTGTAAATACTTGGCATTATTTCTGTGTTGACAGGATCTTCTGTCCGTGTAGCAAGTGAAGCAGATCAAAGACACAGACGAGCTCACAAAAGAAAAGCTATTTTATCCTTCCACCTCCCAGCCCTCCCCTTTTTTAAATATGAAATGGCAGGTTTTGCTTCAAGAAACCTTCCAAGAAGTAAATCTGGTGAAGTTTGGCTCTTACCTTCAGAGCCCATGGGTATTGCTGTAATCTGCTGCAGAGAAGGAGCCGGTGTGACTCTGAGGCCAGTGCTGGTGAGTCTTTCCTGTTGGATCCTCCTGCTCCCATGGAGCTGAACAGAGCTGCTTAGCAGGGCACTCGGAGCTGTGCCACTTTCCCAAGGTCAGGAGCTCCCTTGTCTCGGTTCTGCTCGCACAGGCACCAGTGCAAGATAAGTCTGTTCCCCTGTCACCATCAAAGGATTGATACCACATGGGACAGGATAGCAGAAAAGAGAAGCTCTTCCTTACAGTGCCCTGAAGTGCAGCTGCCTTGATCTCTCACAGTATCTTAATTTCTAGCAGCAGTATCTGCTCAGAAATTTGACCTTAAAAGCAGGAAACCATACTAAAATGGGATCTCCTACTATTCCAGGCACCAGTTGCTTTACAGGATGTTTGGCTTTTTCATTGCAGGTTATAATAAGTAAATTCTGGCAGTGGTGTGATGCTAGGACCCGTAGAAGTGTTCAAATGGTCTGATAAATACTTGATGAGCTGGTGCAGATGCTGATATGGAATATGGGACCTGTTTTCGCTTCTAATGGTTTTTCATAGAGTCTTGCAGGTCACATCTGGTTGCTGTGCAGGCAACCTTCCCTCCTTCAGGGAAGAAGGCAATAAAAGCACTGCAATAACCAGCATCTAACACTGATTTATACCTTATCAAGAAACATCTGTGCAGCAGGCTTGTACTCAACCATAAGAAGCCAGTTACTATTGCAGATGTGACAGAAGCAGAGAGCTCATTTTAATTTCATTACTCAACATGTTTAGCTGTGTAAACAAATCCTAATCTAAATCACTGTTGTGTTATCGAAGTAACTTGATTATGAAAACAATATGCTAGACTTTCTACAGGGTGAAAAGAATGGGTGGCATTTAGACAACAGAAAAACCTACTTGGTTATATTTAAACCATGATCTACTAAGATCCATAAATAGCCTATTTGATGTTTCTCTGTCTCCTTCATCCTTTGCCTTTTCAGGATTCTCGGTGAGGACCACTGAAGAGGACCAGCACTCCCCTGAACTGCACTGAGCTGAGCAGTAATTGTTCCAAGAAAAGGCTTGTTTGATGCTATGACATGGGGCAGCAAATTATGTGGATGTTAATTGATGGGATTGCAAATGGAAAGAGTACTAAAACCTGCCTGCTATATGAAAGTACTAAGTTTCTTGGGAAAACAGGAGACTGTCTGGGGTGGAGTAGATTATAAGATTCTCTTTTTAATTTATTGATTAGTGAAGTCTCAATTTTCCACTCCCCAAATCCTTCCATTCTTTTTTCGTTTGGATCAGCCAGTTTGGGGGGCATAGAAATCTGGGGAAAACAAGGAGGGGAAAATTAGACAATAAGCCTTCATCACTGCAGCCACAGACTGACATGTCCAGCTTTGCAAGGAAACTTGGATGTTCTTGAATCAACCGGTCTCCAGCCACTAACATCAGTTGTGTTTGACATGTCTAGCTGTGAACTGTCTGCCCTCTGATGAGGAGGGGCTCCCTGCAACAGCCAGGTCTTGGTGGAATAACCTTATTTTTTGAAACCTAAAAGATTAACCTCATGGGCTATTAGGATAAGGGGGAAATGCATGTAGAACCTTCCCTGGAGTTGATCTGACCCCATGTTCTCATAGCAGCAACTTTCAGGCAAAAATGCAAACCCATTAGCATTAAAAAAACCCAAGCCAAACAGCTTGTTCAGGAGCAAGCACAATTCAATTATGTGAAGGATTTTAAGGCCTATAAAATCAGATGGGCTGACTGTGATCATAATAGAAATACTTGGGTATCTTGATATTGGGTAAGCCTTTGTAATATATATTCTAAGATTAATCTACCCTAAAGACCTATCATTCTGGCAGAGATTCACCACTACTAGCAAAGTTGACGTCCGATCAAAAGGCATCAGAGTTGCATTTTTATATGGCTGTCCTTTGGAAAATATGACTTTCCCTTCAAAGCCTGACCTTAATTCTACTGGGGAAATTTGCTATGGGCAGTAGTAAACTCTCAAACCATATGGTCCCGTGTGGATACCAATGGAGAGCCCATGGGAATCTAAGGGTATAATAACCATGATTTATTTTACCACTGATCAGAGACACCTGGTGCTAACTAACATCTCGAACAGCTGGGCTGGTCCTTGGTGGGAGTATAGAAAACCTGCCTGAGGAAGGCTCTTGCTGCAGTCACTGACCAGCTCTGTCAAAGAAAGGGCTACCCTTGGTTGTCACTTGGATTTTCTTAAGACATATTTGGCACAAAGGCAAGTAAACTAGCTTGAGGACCAAGAACAACATAGCTGCCAACGTAAGTTCACTTGCTCATCTCTCTGCTAGCCTACAGTCTGTCCTATGAACATCCCTCAATCTTGAGTGAGCTACAAGTGTAGTAAAGGTGGATGAGTTACTAAACATCAGAGCGATACCGTGCTGTGTGGAAATACAAAGGGGAGCAGCATTTGAGTAATTGTGTGTGTGCTGACTGACTGGCATAGTGGCAGGCATAAGGCCCTGTTTCTTGTTTTTATTAACTGCCTGTGTTTATTTTTGTGTGCCGCTGGGTTTTATATCAGCATCCTTTAACAGAAGAGAAAAAGAAACAATTGTTTCAAAAGAAGACATATGTCCCAAGGAGGACTGACTGGGGATTTCTGTGACTGAACAGTGTGTACTGTTTTAATGTTCTGGGTGTTGGTTTTGTTCCTTGTTGTCACTGGTTTTCAAGCTGGCTCTGATTCCTGGAAGACTAAAGTTTTTGCTTTAGCACTCAGTTTGGGGTCTTCCCAGTAAACTGGCAGCAAACTTACCATGCACTGAAACTTACTTGGCTTTGGTGTTCTTGTTAAAGGTTTTGCAATTAAAAGTGTTGCTAGATAAGCAGTGAATTGCTCTGTGTTTTTACCTGTGAGACTTCAGAGAGCTCTGCCATAGCATTGCCAGGCACGATCAACCAGTTGCCCAAATCTGAAAGCAGTTTTGTACTGACAATCCAAACTAGATCAGTAAAACACTGGTGGTGGTTTGCCTTCCATTGAGAGTGTTAATCTTGTCCCTTCTTCAGGCTGGTGGCCATGCTTCAGGTGCTGAGTTTATCAGCTTCTTACTCAGTGCAGCTGTACTGATTTTCAGAAGTATTCACAAATTGGTCTCAGCCCTTGAATAATTTCATGTAGGGGTTAGCTTTTTGATTTATATTGGGGAATAAAAAGTTGTGGGCTTTTTGTTTGCTTGATAGTTTTTATCTGCAGTGACTAATGGATTTCAGCTGTCCCTGGACCAAGACAGGACTCTTTGGTGGCCCATTGAAGTAAACACAGGGAGTCTCACCCCAAAAAGCAGAATTCTGTCCATCTCATTGAGTTTATGTAAAACTAAAGAACCTTGTCTTTGCTGTGGGTTGACTGAAGGTTGGCTGGTGCTCATTAGTTAAACCAAGGTCAGAAAGTACTCTGGGTCTTGCCACCACCACCCCAAACACACACAGGAGTTTTAGGCACAAGGAAGTTCTGTTAAACTCAGTGCGAGCATATAAAATGGTTGTGCTGGGTATTTGAGGCCTGCTAGCTGAGATCACTGAATTATCTCCATCAGAATTGTTACCATCTGGGAGAGAAAAGGGGTTTGTACTTCAGCTCTGAAATAAGTTGCTTAGAGCTCTATTCAGATATTGCTTCTTCACTAAGAGGAGACTCTTTATGTAAACCAGATTTGCTTTCTGTGTAGGCCAAGCCATACTGGCTGGTTACACACATCC
Source organism: Aegotheles bennettii (assembly GCA_013398125.1). Lineage (NCBI taxonomy): Eukaryota > Metazoa > Chordata > Aves > Caprimulgiformes > Aegothelidae > Aegotheles > Aegotheles bennettii. The sequence continues at coordinate 374,935 of VZRW01003758.1, read as the reverse complement.
TGATCAGATTTTAAGATTTGTGAGCGTTGTTTCTGAGGGCCACCAGAACTGAAGCAATCTTGTGTGAGGACCCTGATCAAATTTGTAGGCCACAGAAGAAACCAGCCATTGACACTTATGACCTGCTTTTAAACGTGACTGCAGTTACATCTGAATTTTAAGCTGAGTATCTCAGAGCAGGCAATGGCAGTTCAACACAGAGCATGGCCATATGCCGGGTGAAGGCACTGACTTCTCCAGAATCTGTTGTATAAGGTTTGATCGTCATTAACATCTGATGCACTTGCATGTTTCACAGTTTCTGTGCTTTTGTCAGATGGCCTCTGTTATTCTGTTTATGCCCACTGTTAACTAAGTGGAGTCTGCTTTAGTCTGCCTTTTATACTTGGAAGATCGTGCCTAAAATCACTTCTGCCGTGACCTGGCTTTCTCAATTCAATTTTGTTTACCTTCTATTACAGTTCTTGCTATTCAAATCTGGTATAACTTTGGTGAAGAAGCAGTGTCAGGCTGTAGACAGGGAGATTTTATTATACTGAAGCCTGTGCTCCCACGCTGCATGACTGCGGGGTCTCTCTGTGCTCATCCTCTGGATGCAGGTGACTAACACACAGTCCTGGGAATTGTGCCTCTGCCTGCTCAGTAATTTGCTGGGCAGCACCGCAATCACCCAGAGCAGCTGCCACTTAAATGGGCAGTAGATTGTTCTCTTTTGATTTTAGTGTCTGCAGCTTCCCTTGTAGCACAGTATGATACAGCCCGGAGTGCTGTGTTGGTATTTGCTGCAGCTCAGCATCAATTAGAGGCGTCTGTGCAGCCATTTTTCAGTGGGATCTCTGCTTACCCGTGAGTGGCTGTGACCATCTCCAGTTGCACATGTGAGGCACGCTGAGACCCAAGGTCAGGATTAAAAAATTATTAGACCCAGACAGCTACATGGAGCTGCTTGTGGGGTTTTGTTGACGTCTGTGCAGGTCTGAAAGTCCCACTAGGAATCTGTCCAAGTGTTCAGTCGTTTGAAACATTTTGTAGCCTGGCACGAGATGGCCGCGGTGACACTGGTGTTATTTTGGGAGAAGGGAGCAGGTTTACTGAGAGATTACAGAGTAGCTGAGCAGCAAGGCAGGAGGACTTGTCTTCTGATGTCCTGGGCTCAAAGAGCTGAATTACCCTCCCTCCCACCACGCTAGCAGGAGGCACGGATGTGAGTTTGGCTGCCTGCCTTTGCATAGGCACATAGTAAATAATTAGCAGGCATGGCAAGGCTTTTTGGTCACCAGTTGTTGTAGTAACTGATGATTAATGTAAGGGATTATTGACTCTCATGCCAAATCTTTACTCACTGGTGGTAGAGAAACTAATAGTCGTTCACAGGGTCTTTATTGACAGACCTGAGTATAGGAATTGAAGCAGTGTGGGAATGGAAGTGTAAGTCTGTAGGCTGGTTTGTGTCTTCCTGATTGTCCCGGTTTGAGAAAGGATAGAACCAATTTTCTTTTAGTAATTTTATTTTTCAGTTAAATCTCTTCTAAGTAGCTGCACTTGCTGAAATTAACTGCACGTTTTTCAGTCAGTGTCTGCTTCTGGGACCGATAATGCTCCATGTATATAGTTACTGCTGGAGAATGGTGTGCAGACCAAGGCCACTGCTTGGTTCTGCTGAACATCTTGAGCTCTGGAAACAAAGGGGATGAGCAGACCAGACAAGTGACCCAAAAGTGACCAAATGAAGTATTCCATCCCATAAATGTCATACTCAGTATAAATCTGAGGGTTCATGAGGGTCAAGTTCTCTTTGTCCATAGCTGATATCCTGGGAGAACTCTGTCTGCTCGTCTGCCTTTGATACCAATCCATGCATTCCTAACTCCGTGTGTTCCTACATCCAGCTCTCATCTGCTGCTGACTCCAGGAGTCCAGTGTGGGACTTTCCCAGGGCCCTGCAGTCTCCCAGGTGATGGGAGTGCTATTGGGGGGGAGCACAATAATGGGTTTGTATATATTTGTATATATTTCAGTATTTTCTTCTTCATCATTACTGTTCCATTAAAACTGTACAGTTTAGTTTCCAACCCATAAGTCTCTCTCCCTTATTCTCTCTCCTTCCCCTTTCTGGGAAGGGTGGAGAGTAATAGAGAGCATCTGTCATTTGTTTAATTGCTGGCCTAGCATTAAACTGGGACACTGACCATGTGGGGTTGACAGGGGTTTAACTCAGTTGAAGGCCTGGTGTCATGTACCCACTCCGAGGCCCTTTTTACTGGGGGGTCAGCAGCTTGACAGGTGCTTTCAGGAGGGATGGGGCCATCTGAGATCACTGCACAGCTCTCCAGAGCCGTCTCCCTGGTGTCCATCAGAAAGCCCTTGCCCGGCCCAGAAGGGCCTTGCACAGTAATACCAGTAGAGCCTGATTGCTTTAAAGTTTTTGTCCTATGTTCACGGTAGGCATAAGCTGCCCTCCACTGAAACTCTTCCTTGCTTCTGCAGTCTCCTAAGTGCTATTTAAGCTCCCTTCCATGACCCCAAACCTTAGCTCTTCACCTCTTTCTATTAAAGTGACCCGCTCAGTCCCTGATGCCTTGCCAGAAGCTTGCTTGAAGGGCTTTCACACTGGCTGGCCAGGGGGCCGAGCAAATCAGATTGATGACCCCTGTGCACATGCATTAATGTTTGAGTCTCTCCTCTCAGCACAGCCACTGTTTTTGACAAAGTTTGCCAGAACATCATGCCTTGGAGACCCTCATCGTGAAGTCCGGCATGGATGGGATTATCCCAGTGGGTTCAAAAGTCAGCACTGACAGTGTAAGGATGAGCACCATCACTCTTGCACACACCCTTGGATCCTTAGGAGGATGAGATGGAGAAATAGCAGGGTTGTGATGAGGGGTGTCAGTGTAAATAAGTGTGTCCTGACTGAAAGTTCAGGCAGGGGAGAGAGCATGTTAGTAATAACCTGATGCATCAGCATGGTCCCCCGCACGTACTTCCAGGAAATTATTACAAATGTATTTTTGATAGATAATAACAGCAGCCTCCTGTGTGTGTTTACAAGCTGTTATGTTATTGTGCTGTGTAGTCTGCACCGTTTTTAATTCCTCCCCGCTCGCTAGAAACAGAAAAATTGGGAATTTGGTGAAGAATTAAATGATTTCCCGTTGTTCCTGGTCTTACAGCATTACCTTTTATTTTTGAACAAGGAGGGCAGCTCAGCATTGCTGAGGAGATCTTGAGCACCTTGCCAAATTATGTTATTCATGTTCTGCACACATACAGACCGATGAAATTGGTTGGAGTGGGTGATGTGAGTCTTATTTCTGTGCGGTGGATACAAAAGCAGAGTTGTTGTTCCCCACACCCTGTGTGATTAGAGACTTCTTTCTCCTGCTGCTTTGCTTCGACACACAGAAAATCACATTTTTCCAAGAAAAATTCAATACTTTCTGATGCATCCTGCTGTCAGAGAGCCAACAGTCTTCTGAGCACTCTCCCTTCAAAGAGCAATTGAATTTTGGGCAGAGAACTCCCTTTCCCACTTGAGACGGTTTCCTTTCAGCCTCAAAGGCTTTCTGGCATCTGTTTTAGGCTCCTGTGCAACACCTGCTGCTGGTGACAATGCAGGTCTTTTTCTGCCTTGCAGGAAGAAAGGAGACTTAATAGAAAGGCCAGCTTTATAAAAGAAATTTGAACTACTTAAATGTCCTGCCCTAATTAAAAAAAAACTAAAATATCCTAGCTGCTAAAAAGTTATTAATAAAAGTCCACTTTGATCTTTACTAGAGGGCAGGCTTGTGCAGTGGTAACATTTCCACATCAGAACAGCCCACGAGGCTCCAACAGAGGACAGCTTTGCCACTGAAGGCTCTTTCATTCATGTTTGGAAAATTGCTTGCTAGTTTTCTGGCTTCCTTTCTATTTGGTCACACATCTGGAGTCTTTTGCTGCACCTTCTCTGCTTATTCCCTAACACCTTCTGCGGTACTTTACAGATTGAATTCCTTGACTGCTCACAGTGTTGGAGCTGTGGGCTCCATCTTTAGGGCTCCTGTGAAATAGATGTCATTTGTGTCCTGTGGCGAGGACCTCAGTTTAACTAAGCTGTGTTAAAAAAAAAGCGTGCTTTGGATTGGTTTGAACCTGCCATCTAGCTTTGCCTTGTGCCTCAAATCCCAAAATAACCAGTACAATCAACACCAAGCCCTCAATAACCAGGGAGGTACTGAAAAATCTGGGAAATATTTGGAGGAGAGTGACAAAGTTGATGAGGAGATGTGGAAGTACAGGTAGATGAGTTCAAATTAAAAACGATGCAGAGCTTAGCTCAGGAATGACTAACGAGTGTGTGGTTTGTGAGACATGCAGCTCTCTGATGGGTACGAACACCCTCCCACTCTCCTGAGCATGAGAGAGGAATTTTTAGCATGACACACAGGGATGTAACAAGGGCTAATAGCCTGACAGTCAGGCTGAATGCAAAGTAAAATTTCCTGACAGTGAGATATATTTTTGCTGTGGAACAGTCTCCCGAGGGAAAAGGGCAGGAGCCCAACTGCTTGGTCCTTTTGAAAGTCAGACTGGACAAAGCATTAGGAAAGGTGCTCCGGAGAGCAAGCCTTAATTGGCAGGAGGACGAGCTGGTGATCTAATAGGCCTTTCCCATTTCTAGCTCCTCTGATATGATATTCTCCATAACGAGTTTGGGCTGGTTTTAAGCTCAGAGGGTAACGGGGACATAAAGCGGAATGAAAAGATTAACTAAAAACTAAGAAAAAACTGTAGGTTTACTTAATAGTCATGGAAAGTGCCAGATTAAGAGTTCTGTAGGCCAATGGTGCTATTCAAAAATGGCATTGCAGTTGGGAAAGTGAGAATTGTTACATTGGTAATGACTTATTTTTGTAGAGCTCCAGTAGTTCAGAAGGATCCAGGAGCACGTTTCAGACTGGGGGTGTGCAGATGTGCACTCGTGCAATGGGAGAATTGCTGCAGCTGAGCCTAGGACATAGCAACCACTGGGCTGAAACCACCTGTTTGAATGGCAAACAGCAACACGGGACAGCAGTTTGAGACAGAATATAAAGAACAACTTCTGTCGTTGAAACTATAAAAAATCCAGACACAGGGCAAATCCTGCCTGATCAAGGAGGTCTAAGTACCATAATAAATGATGTGATTGACTGAAAAGAGAGTAGAGGGGGCTCTGCTTTATATTTCCTGCAGTGGCACTGACCAGTCAGGCCACGAAGTTGCCAGTTGCCCCCAGTTTGCCAGTCTGTAAAATGGGAACGAAGATGCCCATTTTCCTTTGCCACCTGTTCCGAGACCTCCGGAGGTAACACGATGCATAAGCCCACTTTATTAGTGCAGGTATTTAATGAGACAATGTCTGCATTTCCATCGTGGCACATCCCAGTCGTACAGGGACCATCTACAGTATCAGTGGTCGTGCCCAAGAGCTCCTGGTTGGGAACACTGAATTTTCTGGCACACCAGTGGTACAGTGAGAAGGGCTACTCAGAAACGGTCCCTCAACTTCAGCCAGTTGCCATGGCAACAGAACAGCTTAGCTCGGCAAGGGAAGGGAGAAGCAAGGTGTTCTGTTAAGGATAACTTACAGCATGGAGGCTGCACTTTGAAATATCTCTGGTTTTCTGGGTCTGGGCTTGCAGGACACATTGCTGAGCTCTAGGGTTTCCTCTCCCTGAATCCTCTTCCCCAGCTCACATACAATGAACAAATACGGGCCAAAAAATGGGAAATCATGTTGGTGAGAGAACTGCAGGGTAGCTTGCCCTTGGCTTGTTTGCGGGTAGGGTGGGTGGGAGGAGAATCTGCATCTCTGAAGTCCTTCTGCAAGGACTTGATGTTGAGAGGTGGTGAATACCATCTGCTGACCTGCTTTCTACCCATCATTTCATACATGCAGCTGCCAGGTGCTCCTTTAGGCCCTGGGTCAGTTATATTCCTAGTGCAAGGACTTGTCCTCCAGCCAGCCCCAGGGGCCCTACTCACCCTCAGAGCCTTGAGCAGAGAGCAGGGAGGGATGCCCTCATGGTTTAGGCTCCTCTGATGCCAAGAGATTTCCAGTCTGCAACTTGCAGCAGGGTCTCACATTGCCATGCCCTGAGCAAACCTGGTCCCAAACCCTCACAGTGGGTTCTGCAGCAAGCACCCGGGATGAAGGGAGAGAATCCTTGGAGAGAAGACTAGAAGAGCTGATACCACCCCAGAGGGGCCTGTTCATGTTGTCCATGTTTCTCTGAGGAAGCTTTGCAAGGGAAGGGGGACCAATACCCTGATGTCTGTATTGTGCTGTGCATTAATGGTTTCATTGTCTTGAGCCAGGGCCTTATGAACAGGCAGGGGGGGACCCAACTTGGCTGTGTAGAGCTAAAATCAGATGCCTCCACATTGAGGAAGGACTGGGAACAGTGGTGCTTTGGCTGCCAAAGGCCTGTTGAAACATGCAGCAGTAACCAAGGAAACTTCATGCTAGAACCAGCTCAACATGATGAATTCATAGAGTCACAGAATGGTTTGAGTTGAAAGGGACCTTCAAGATCACCTCACATGCTCACTGCTAGAGGGGCTCTGAGAAGCCAGAATTGTGTGACTGGGATCTTGCCTGGAAGAATGCACTGAATGGTCTGCTGGCAGCGACAGAGCTGGAGAGAGGGAGATGCTAAAAATTGTTTCAAGGGAAGCTGGAAAGTGTAAGAAAGGCCACTTTGGAGATGGGGAGAGGGACAAGTGGTGGATGGTTGGAAGGTGCCATGTTATGTGACATGAGCTTCCTGACTCTCTGCTGATTTTATTTTATAGTTTGGAGGAAAAACTGGTGAGAACTTTCCTGCTGATGAAGCAGCACACTAATGGATGTGGTTGCAGGGTGGAGGCCATAGATTTTATAAAGGAAATTATGAAAATTGTCTGGTGGCTCACGCTTGCTCTTGAAAGTATGACTGAGCTTCTGAAGATGAGAGGAAGAAAATAGAGGTCTAGAAAATCTCTTTAAAAACTAGGGCAAGCATAGGGAAACTTAAAAGGAAAATAAGATAAAATGGCAATTTCATATAAGCCCAGGCAGGCACTCCCTCTCTTGCTTTCTCTCTTACTCCCACACACTCGAGCACATCTTTCTGTCCAAAATAGTAGGAAAAAGACATCACAGCCTTTATTGTCGGGAGTAATTTCTCTTCATGTGTCACTACCAACAAATTCTCAGAGCAGGTGGATATATTGCACAAAACTCATCCGCTTGCTTTTTTCCTTCTCTAAACCTGAAGGAAACAAAGAAAAAAGCTCCCGTGAACTGTGGAGCTGGAGAGCCACGTTCTGACAGCTCTTGGATGGATGAAGCCTGGACACAACTATTTGTATGCCAGTAGTGCAACACAAGGCAGAGCAGGGTGATTGTGTGGGCTCACTTTTCCTCCCAGGAATGGCTTTTAGTCCATGCCCCTTTGGAGCTGGGGGTGTCGGGGAACCTGACTGTAGCTCCACTGTACATTTCACTCCCAAGACGTGGGGTTTCCCACTCCTCCTGTTCATCCTGCAAGGAGCACTGTTGAAAATAACCTGCTGGCCTTGGTGATTTTTTGGTTGCAGGGGCTGCACAGCGATTTTGTACAGCAGGATGAAGAAGTGGTGTCTGCCAGCTGGTTTTGAATGTGTGCTGACCTTCCATGCTGTTGGTGACAGCGCTATTGCCCTGCCCAGAAGCTTTGGGTGTCTGTGGGGAGACGGGACCATCGCATGCTCAGGTAGTGGCATAGTCCATCCAGATTACACAAACTAAAGCTTGGGCCCATGGTAAGTGTGCTTGGACTCTCCCTTCCCAGGGATGACCTCTTAACATACACTTGAAGATTCACACAGTGGACTGAAGGCAATCTGGGTCTTTGTCCTGTATCAAACTGATACCATAAAGTTCCCTGCTGGATATTGATGCTGGACCCTCTGGTTTTGAGTGCTGTTTGTTTGGCTCCCTGAGATTCTTCATCCCAGCATGCTTGGGTGAAAGACTCCACCAGCTCATTTAAAAATGAAGTTTGGTCATCATGGTCATGTCCCAAGCAGAGAGGAAAAAACCATCCCTGGACTGTTGTGGTTTCTGCTATTCTGTATATTCATTCCTGGCTGATGGTCAGGAACTTGCTGTATGTAAGAGAAGATCATTATGGTTCCTGGCAAGGAATAGAATCTGTATTAGAATATTTTGTTATTTTATATTTTGTTATTTTATATTTTGTTATTTTATTAATTTGTTATTTTATTAATTTGTTATTTTATATTTTGTTATTTTACATTTTGTTATTTTACATTTTGTTATTTTACATTTTGTTATTTTACATTTTGTTATTTTATTAATTTGTAATTATATTTTATTTTATTTATTTTATTTTATTTTGCAAAAGGCAAAATAATACCTGAGATTCCTTCAGCCCACTTCCAGTGTTCCCTTCTTGCTACATGAAACTACGGAGTCTGAATTTAAAATATGTGAAAAAAATCTAGGGTTTTTTTTATGATGCTTGGAAGAAAATGGATTTGCAGAGCTTCTCTCTTTAAATGTGTCAACATAAATGACATCCTAGCAGGTCTTGCAGATTACATGGCATAGGCAAATAACTGCTATTTATTACATGGGCTGTGCAATTTTTTACCTAGCTATTTCTGCTACATGCAGAATAGATGAAACAAATTTTCCCTCTACATTTATATAGTGCCTGTCAAGAGATGCATGTAGTAGTCTCTGTTAATGCTCATTTGTGCGTGATTCCTTATCCAGGATTTAACCCCTCTCAGAGAGAAACTGCATCATTTCTGTGGTACTTATTATAAAAACAGGCCAGATTCTGGGCAAGGCTGTGGCAACGCGTGGCATTTTCCTTCCCTTTGGCCTCCCTGGTGTCCTCCTCTGCAAAGACAGTCTAAGGCAAGTCTGTCACAGAGTTAGAGTAGAGGGACCTTGCAACTGGCATTAAAGAGGCCAGCACTAACTCTTTAAAGTCTCTCAGTCTTTAGGTGCCAGCTTGTTTCAAAGAGACAGCAACATAAAAGAGAAAAGTATTTGTAAAAAGAAGGAAAATAAGTCAAGTGAGGCTCAACAAAGAAACTCAAATGCTCTGTGCATGGGTATGAGTAGTAACTATGTATGTAAACACATCGGAGTTAATTTGATTGAGAGTTTTGATGCTAAGGAAAAAAATAGAACTATTTCTTCTCTCTTTGCCATCTGCGTTACTGCAGCTGTTCGCCCCCTGGCTCTGGGTGTGCTCTACTAGTGTGTAAGTACCAAACAGATTCTGCCCTGACTGGTCCTCTGGGTGAGAGCATCGCTTCTGTTACAGCTGTCATCTGAGGGACAACGTATGTGTCTAAATGTACCCCTATATTTTGCTGAATCAGATTCTGGGTTTCCTTCTACAGTAATATATTGCAATTCTCCTCTCCATCACTGATCTAAATATCTCCATCCAGCGATACATACAAATTCTATCCGTGACACCAACATGTGTCTGTATCTCATTTACTTGGACAGAGCTTTCACCCCTCACATCTATTTTTTAGAGCAAGGGGAAAAAAAAAGGTCCCTGTACTTAGCCTGCGATGACAGTTTCGCAGCAGGAGAACACTGAACGAGAAAAATGAAGACTGCAGAAGTGGAAGGAGGAAATGAAAGTTGCTCCACCGACAGGGCGACATGAATTTGGCAATGGGTGGATTAGGCTGAGTGTTATCAGTGATGATGAAACAGAGCAGACTGTGGTGATGAAATATTTATGAATGGGGAAATGATACTGCATTCTGCAGTGCAGCACAGGGGAAAGTGAAATTTCAAGAATACTGTAATAGCAAAGCCCTCCATTAATTATCGAAAGCAAGCTGTAATGCCAGTTACTATGACAACAGGGTCCCCTATGTATTTTGCACCATTTTGGGGGGTAGGAGGGGACTGCTTCTATTTACTGGAGTGCATTGTATTTATTTTTCTGTTGTTGTTGTTAATTATGACTGTCCCAGCCTGTGACTATGTGGTTAATTTCAATGATAAAATTATAAAATGACTATTGGATAAAATATAGAGAAAGCCTTTAGTAAGTGGTACTGGTCTTTCTATTCTGGAAAGAACTAAGGATGCCCCTACCCATATTCAGGGACAGTCTACTGTCATTATTAATAATCTTATATAATATTAATGCATGATAATGTAATAATAAAAAGTGAAATGCTACTAGAAGCATTATTATTAATAATAATTTTTACAGTGTTAGGCTTTCACCCTCAAAGCATTTTAGAAGCAGTGATTAATTAAAATGTCAATATTGGCATACTAAATCCACCACTACATTTCCAGATGGGGCAAGGGAATGTAAAACCTCTGCCCACTTATTTTTAATTACTACTTATTTGGTTTCTTAAACCCTTGACCGACTTTGAGATTTCCACTCATCACATCATACACAGCCAACGCTTTTTTTCTTCCCTGCCTGCACCTCTATGTGGCTCAATGCATATGAGGACAGCAAGGAAAGAAAGGTGTGGACCAGAATAAGAAGAAGGATGTCAGCTGAGTCTTGGGACTGTGGTGATGTGTACTGTTAAAGTAGCTCAGCCAACTCTGTGTGGCACACGTTTGTGGACAACACATCTGTAAATAGTTACTAAATGGAACAGGAAGGGATGCACCCTCCAACCCCTCTAGTCCAGTGACTTCAGGTGCTGGGGATGGATGGTGATAATGGGCCACAGATGGTGGCCAGGCTGACCAGCTCTCTCTAGACAGCATTTTCTACAGCCATGGTGAGAGGGAGAGCACTTCTCTGCATGGACCATTGCTCTGAGCCAGTCAGACATTTCTTATATTTTTATATTCCTATATTTTTATCTTCTTATATTTTTATCATCATATTTTTAGGCTTAAGAGTGCATTTCATCAGTCATTATCAAAGGGCTGTACAGATGTCCTTACTGTGGCTCTTTTCCAGGCAGGCAAAGTGTGCTACGGGTCCATTAAATGACTTCCCTAAGGTGATATAGGAAATTAGTAACAGAGAGAACAGAAGCCAAACCTCATATTTCCAGCTTCAGGATCGACTTCCATGGCATGCATTGAACTCCTGGCTCTCAGCTCTTCTGGGAGGAAAGGTGTTGCAAAGGTAAGAAGGGAAAATGGTTGGGAACTTGCAGTGTAAGTGCTCTCTTGCAAGTAGCTAGATGCAATCATTTCTGTTAAACATTTTCTATTCTTACATGACGAAAGAAACCAGAAGTAATCATCTTAGCCCTGGGTGCAGACCTGACTGGATGAAGAGTGAGTCAAACATCGTGGTAGCAACAGAATTTCTGTATCACCAGCTAACAGGATATGCCATGAAGGACATGATTTCTTACGTGTGAGTGTATGTGCATGCATATATATGCACACATCCATATGTAAACATATGGAATATGTAAACACTTGGAATACAATGGACTTCACACTATGATGGACATGGGCTTAGAGAGGAAGGATTTTGCCTGATATTTTGTTCATGATGAACTTACTAAATGGATATGGAGGAGAAATCCATTTATTAATTTTTTATTACTGCAACCCTGCCCATCTTCCCCTCCTTGCAGTTCAGAGCCTTTAGCTCCTCTTTGCTTGGATGCCTTGTTGCCATCCTGAGGCAGAAATCCCCTGCCCTGACATGGGTCAAGAGTGGAGCTAGAAGTCCTCTGTGCCCTTTAGTAGCCTATACTTCCTTTTTCTTAAAAAAAAAAAAACCCACACAAACCAAAACACAGCACTCTGAGAATGATGTGAACCCTGTGAGCAATAAACAATGGAGTAACACAATCCAGCCTCCCACCACCTGATGAATGGCTGCGGGAAGCCAGCGGGGAAGGCGAGGGCTCCGTTTTCACTGTGATGAGAGCTGCCCCAGAGGACTGATACGGATGTAAGCTTTCCTCTCCTTGGCTCCAAGGCTAGAGGCATCCAATAAATAGCTCAGACTACAACTCACTCACTTACAAACAACAGGGGGAAGGACAAGCCCAGTAGGTTTGGGAAAGAGCAGGTCATATTGGTTTAACAGTTTCAGAAACTCGACAGAGAAGAAAAGGTTCTGGTAACTGTTTGTTCAGTGCAGAAAAGGCAAGAAGTAGCCGTGGGGAGAGGAAATGTAATAATATCCCTCAAACACAATGCATGAAGGTCTGCCAGAAACAGGTCAGATATATTAATCCTGCCCCAGCACATGGGATGGCTGGGCATCTCCTGTATCTCTCCCCTGTGTAGGGAGCTCTTGTTCACATGCATCTTGTTGCAGGAGGACGTCTGTCAGTAAGGGGCATGGTTGGGCTTCAGAGAAACCCAGCTGGAGCACTCAGAGCCATGTCACCTGCGACAGAGGGTGGGGAGGGCCTTGTGTGCTCAGAAAAATCACTAGTCCCAGGGCTAATTTTAGGGTAAAGGAAGTTATACCGTGAATAATGCCCTTCACAACCTTGAGGGCACCACCTACACCTCTGCGTGTTCAGTGAGGTCTGTGAGCCCATCATGGAAAGAGGTTGAGCTGGAGATGTCCCCTTTTCCTCTTCTAAATGTTTTTTGGGTGGCAGTCTCCTCAGGGTATGCATGTTCGTGTGTGTATAAGCAAGCTTTAGTTCATTGGTTGTCACATATTTAGGGTCACTGGGGTGATGGCAGGAGTAATCTGGCAGCCACGTAAGCTTTGTCTTCTCTGGGATGGAGGGCGCTGTTGGCAGATTTGTACATCTTCTGGTGGAAAAGACAAGCTGTGCCCCTAAGATCCATCAGCCAGCTGAGGTAAGCCTTGCCTGGCCCTCTCAGTTTGCTTTATCCAGCCACTGCCATCTGCAGTATAAATTACCCCATCTATACAAGGATTAACCTGTGACTCAACCTGTGTCAAAAGCCAGCCTTGTTGTGTCTCAAGGAGGATGGAGCTGAGAGCTACCATGCTACGCAGATTTGCACCAAACCCTGAGGTCAGTCTGAAATAAAGGTCAAATATCTAGATCACAGACATTTAGAAAGAGCACAGGCTGGTGTCTGTGGACATTTTAACCTGTTGGAGGGAGAGCCCAGTCACTGAGCTCAAGAAGGCAGCCTCTGATCAGCACTAGGAAAATCAGTATATGAGCCTCAGAAGTGAAGGGCTGCGTCTGCGCCTGTCCAGTATATAGGAGGAGGGAGGGAAATCAGAAGAGGAATTAATTTCTGGTTGCTTCTGCTTCTGACAGCCCCTGAGGTGCTGGGGAAAAAAATAATAATCCTCGCATTAGGCATGTTTGCATCACTCCATAAATAATGAATAACAGCAGTAAGATGGAGCAGGGGCTTCCCTCAGAGGCGTGAAAGCCATAAGGGAGGAGATGTGGAGCGGGAGGCTCTAAGCTGCATTAGTGGCATTTGTCCCCCAGACTCCGGGTCCTCGTTGCAATTCAGCACATGCAGGCAGCCAGCCCTGCCCGAGCCTGCAGCAGGAGCCCTGTTTGTACTAAATCAGCCAGCAGAGAAGCCCCCTTTATTAACTTAGGGATTTTCTGTTCGTGCTTTGGCTGTTCATTCTTTCTAGTGCTGTTCTGTTTGGTCGCTTGCAGGGACTGCTAAGAGACACAGGGGAACAGGGAGCACTTAGTCAAGGGCAGAAATATTTGGATGCAGTCAGCAATACAAGGAATCCCTGAAAATTACAGTCATTTTCCAGAGTAGCTATTTTCTCTGCCTGCAATGTTTCATAGGCTCCATGCTGAATTACCCTGAAGTGCAATTAAAATACTTTAATGTTTAAAATCTGGAAATCCTTGGTCCCACAGTCTTAATATCCTTCCTGGCTGTGAAAGAGGAGGGGAGGAGGGAGGGATTTGTTCTCACCAGGCTGCGGGGGGGGATGTACACCAGCAATTTTCATCCACTTCACTGCAAATCCTTTCCTAGAATATGCAGGCAGTGCTGGTGTGCAGGAGGAAGGCAGAGGTGCTGGTGATGCCAGTGTCTCCCCTGCTTCCAAACCAGTGGTGCAGCTGTGACAACCCCTTCCACAGCCCTGAGTGCACCAGCCTCTCTGTGCCCTGCCTTCAGCAAACCTGGAATCGTTTTATATCAACTCCTGTGGGAGAAGTTATAAAGCTAAGATGCAGTTCTGCCTCTAAAAGTCCACTTTTTTGCTTCTTCCAGGAGCAGGCAAGCCCTGACCTTTGAATGCAGAGTGAGGACGGAGCCAAGGCATGTGGGTCTGGTTTGGCTCTGGAGACAAGCTATCAGAGGACACTGTACACATCTGCCAAAAAATATTGGAAAGATGCAATATGTAAGGTCTCTGTGACCATCAGGGAAGGAAAGAAGGAATGCCAGTTTTTTCTTTCATCGGCTCATCCTTGGCCCTCTTGCACTTCTACTGCCAGGTGAAATGTGTGTCTGTGTCCATCCAGATGTGTGTTATAGAGAGAGGAGCACTCAGTAAGCCAAGAGGACTCTGCATTGCTAAGCAAACATTTAGCTGAGGGACATCAGACTTTTCTTAAAGAGCATTACCTTAATTTAAGACTCGGCAGCCAGGCCCAGGCAGCTCACACATGCTGGCAGAAGGCTGCTGGAGTGAGTGATGGGAGCCCCCGATACCTGGAGCATAGCCTGCTAAGTGAGGGAGGCTACAAGGCATCATCTGGGTACTTAGGAGCAGTGTCCTTTATGATCCTCTGATTCATGGGCGAGAAGCACCACATAACTCAGGGACACTTAGAAAGCCCTGTGGTGCCATCCTTCAAAGTTTTGCTGCAGCGACTTCGGGATTGTCTCCAGGCTGAGCAGGGGCCCGGCTCAGCTCTTTGCACTTAGAACTAGTTGAGGCACTTACAAGAGAAAAAGAAGCCGTGGAGGAGTTTTCCAGCTTAGGAAAATTCATGGTGACAGAAGCATAATTAACACTGAGAAGCAAAAAAAGAGAGAGAAGAAAAAACAGCTCCTTGTGGTTGGTGGTGTTGCTCCCAAAGCTGCTCACAGCTCTCCAGTGCTGATGCTGGTTTATCCTCTGGCTAGGGGTCTGCCAAAAGAGCAAAAGCCAGAGGAGTATCAAATGAGACACCCGTAATTACTGGCAAATCAACTGGAAAAGCACAGACCTTTGAGCTGTTACGTTGCAGACATTGGTGTACCAGCAATGGTGGCTGGGGCTGTAGCCCTTCATACCAGCAGCTGCTTGTAGCCAGATAGACCATACCGGTCCCAGCAGCTCCCATGTGAGCACTGTTAATACACCAGCACAAAGACAGGTAAAATGTGTCTGATGTTGTTGTAAATAACCTGGAAGACTTGGCACAAAAACGGGCAAGAAATGATCTCGTGATTCACCAACAGCTGAGCTGCAGGGACAGTGAGCTGCAGCACAGGGAGGGTTAAAAAATGGTAGGGACTTTAATGCCTTGAGATACCATTAGCTCTGCACATGTTTGTTTGTGGGCATCTAATCAGTTGAGAAAATTTTGGAATTTCAATTTGGAATTTCAATCCTCTCTCCCATCTCTATACCTTGATAAAAGTTGCTCCTGTTTAGCAGCATAGCTATTAGGGAAAGATTAGCCAGATATACTGTATTTGGGGGGCAGCAAATTTTAGTGCTGCCAGCATATTATCACCTCATTCCACCATAAAACAATCTTTATCCAGAATATGTGCTGAGATGTTAAGCATTTTCTGTAAAGAGCTATTTATTAAACAGAGAGCCCTGAGATAGAAGTGAGTGTCTCGATTTTCTGGGAGGAAAAATAAAAATCTTTGTAGGTTAAAATTAGCTTTCAGATTGCAGGGGTGAAACCACCTGAGGTTAGAGCCTTGCTGCTTTTTAACAGGCAAATGAAATCTTTAATGAGGAATTGCCTCTATGTGGCTATTGAAATGAGTGTCATCTTCCAGCAGCACCTTCCGTGGTGTGAGGTGTCTCTCTCCACAGGAGGAACAAAGCAGGGAGCCAGGTGAGATTGCCAGGGAGACAAAGGATTGCCTCCACACCATGGGATGCTTCACCGTGAAGTGGGTATTGCCATTTATTGTAAGTGCCCTGTCATTAACTGTTCATTGTAATGTATTAAACGGAAGGATCTCACAGGGGTCTCGTGCACCTCCTCAGAAGTGTGCCCTGGCTTCCCTGAAGCATTGTTTGAGCTGAGCATGACAGCACTTGTCAATGGAGCACTTGTGGTGACATGTTTGAGAGTCCTAATGCAGTTTTTAATTCTCCTCCATCAGTCTCTCGCACTTCTTTTCAAATTCAGATGTGAATTTTTCCACCATGTCCATCCCACAGGGTGAGGACTGTGCTTGCTATGGTCTTTGTTCTGCTCTGTGACTTTGACATGAGCTGGTCCCTGACTGTCTGTGAACCAGCTCTTTACTAGAGTGTGTTCTAGCTTATTTTCCTCTCCAGTTTCCTTCCCAGAGGACACATCCTGGCTCTGGACTCTGAGGACTGGCCACCACAGCAGGGATAAATGACAAGGATGGTCAGAGAAATGAACCAGTTTCCTCAACAGGAGCAAATAGACTGGGAGTCTTCAGCCTCTGAGACTCAAAGGAGGTATTTTAGGTTGTACCACTCTATGCTTGGCTCATTTTTATGCTCCCTCCCAGGCATTTGGTTTTGGTCACTGAGAGGAGGCTTGAGTAGATGACTATCTGATCTAACATGGGATGGCTCCTCTTGTGTTCGCCCTGTCATTACCACAGTGCAGTGCCCTTTAGTGTGAAAAGACCAAGGCTGAACCACCTCCATAGCCTTCAGTAGGAACTAGGCTAGTGAATGCATCATCACAGTGGGATAAAGCTGTTGCCACTGGCTACAAATCTGCTCCTCTTCCAAGGTCTGTTCTTTTCCATTTGGGCTTATGGTCTGCATTTTACTGACAGAAATTGTTCCCAGCACCCACTAAATATCGGATGCTTTATGTGCCTAAGGTGTGATTACTTCTGGAGTATGGGAGGTCTTCTCTTTTCACTGGTCATTGTACTTAGCAGGCACTACTCACTACAGATACAGGACCACTGAGTAGCCTTTATTATATTATAATCATTGTTTGTTATGTGTACTTACTGTGACTACTACATTATTATTATATAATTGGTATTAAGCTTTAGTTATAATAATGTTTATACAATAAGTTCTTGTTTAACCTTTGGTTTTCTGTTATGCTTGGTGACTTTCCTGTGCTCAGGTTGACTTACATCCACTGGTAAATTTACAGCACAGTTCAATACCTCAGAACCTTGTGGGACACGTTACCTTCCTGGGCTGGAAGGGAAGCAATGAATATCAGTGTGTCAGTGATATCAGGGTGTGTTAACAGGGAGGGCCTATCCATCCTACTAGGATGCCTTGGTCCTTCTGGGATCTCAGTCCCCAAAGGACTTGAAATGCAATAAGTGTAAGGGAGACAGCTAATGAGGGAACCTTTCTGTGTCACCAGCTTCATTGTCATGAACACTACCTCTAAGAGAGCTGATTTATTTTCTGTGCTGCCTATGATGCATGAAGCAGGGGGCTGAAAATCTATTTTAATGCCAGTGAGTGGTGTCAGGTGAATATGAGCTGACATAGGAATCCAGACAATTAGAGCAGCTTCCCTTGACCTGATATTAGCAGAGGGTTTTCTGCAAGCCGTGATAGATGTAGATCCTCAACCATTGATTTTTTTGGTACCTGTCCACGAATATTATGATAAAGCATTGTTTTTGTGAGGGTATTTTTTTTTTAAAGAGAGTCGAGTTGCTGCAGCTTTGTGAAATATTGGTGATGTAGTTATCCATGAGCTATCTAAGCACCATGACACACAGAGCATTAGAATTCATCATGCTTGTTATTGTCCTTTAACAAATGACTTTATGCCAACCAGTCAAATCTTGGGACTAAGAATGCAGCTACATAGAAGTAGCTGCACAGCATCTTTTTAAGGTCTGATTTCATCATAAAAGAGGTACTTCCAGGAGCCATGGAAATGAAGTTTTTCATGAAGCAGATAGGAGATGTGGACTAAACACTGAAGTCAGGAGAGGAATGCAAATACAAATGTGACAGGAGGTTAGGAGAAAAGACTTGTCAGTGAAAGGTAATAAATGTGTGTCCAGAAACACAAGGAACTAGGGAAAGCAGAGAGATGCTTTTTTGTTTGAGAAGACTCCCTGATGGCTTCATGACACCCTTTCTAAGCTTGGCTGAGCTTTAGAACTCATGGATTCTTTGCAAATAGGTTCACCTGCACCTGAAGTCTTCTGTTTTCCTCTGACAGCAACACCTTTTCAAAAAACTCAGTTGGCTGACTTACAAAATACTTTTTCCATTATTTCAGCCCTGATTATCAACTCTGTTTCCTGGGGTAAATGACCCTGAACATACCCTTTTCTCCTCTCATCTATCTGTCGTGTCCATCCAGGAATTCTTCCAAGTTTTGGCTTCATTTTTCTCTCTCACACCTGGATGACTTAATCACTGAGACACCCAAGGGACTGGTTGTGACAGACACAGACACCTCACCAGAGAGCTTAATAGGGAACCTAGTTTCCTTAGGAAATAAGTCTGAAAATTTGGAGTAAAAGTGTTATTTTGGGCTTGCTCAAACAGAGTAGATGGTAGGATACACAAAGTCTTAATTATTAGTGCACTGGATAACAGTATATACTCTTGTCTCCTCCTGGCTAGAGGAATAAGCCTTCAGCTTTCAGTGCTGGTAAAGTTACTGAAGAAGAGTGAAGTGGAACAGATCTTGGTTTTCTCCATGCCAGCTTTGCCTGCCAACAAAAAAAATGTGCAGCAACACATTTTGCAGAATCCTTGTGAACTATATAAAACATCATAAAACATGATTATCAAAATATCTTCAGTGGCTCTGCCCCAGCAGCTCTCTGGGATGTTGCTAGGAAGTGTTTCAATCCCAAGGGGATCTCTGGGAAAAGTTCTGGCCTGTTGCATTACAGATGTGTCTGCAATGCAAGCTCCTGCATTTCCACAGTTATCATTTTCACAGAGCAGCATTGCAAAGCAAACTCTTCTTAGAGTTTGTCCTTGGTGATGGACATAATCACATTGCTGGCAGTGTGATCTGCCAGGAGTTCAGCAAATGGCATCAGAGCCAGCCCAGCAACTGTACTTCATTTCTTAGTGGGCTATAGTTTGTAAGAAGAGATTCACATTAGCTCCCATCATCATTGTAAGTACCATAGGTGCATAACAACTTAGGTGAGTTAAGAGTCAAGCTTTTTCTTTTATATATTTTAATGTTCACTGGATTTATCCACATTAAGAAGAAAAACTATTGCCTTGCATGACTAAAAGAAAGGTGCATCTAGTCTGGTGTTCCATTTCTGATAGCAGCCAACAGAGGATAATGTGGAAACAGTGGTGAACAGGGAAAACATACAGGGATACAAACACAGGCTCCAACATATTGCAGGTCAGACGTTGCCTAGATCAGATGTATTGACTTTGTATTTAGCAGTCCTCAACAGATTTTTCTTCCAAGTAGCCACCCAGTCCTTTTTGAGCCGTGTAATTAGCATCCACAGCATCCCTTGTTCTACAGCCTCATTACAGCTTCCTTAGGCACTTGGTAAAAACTATTTCCTCATGTTTGTTTTGAACCTGCCACCTGCCAGTTTTGCCTAATCTCCTCTGCTTCTTACCCTGGTGGGAATGATGACAAGGACCTTGCAAAGGCATCCATTCCTTCTATTGCTGGTTTTCCATGTTCTTCTCTTTTCCCACCAGTCTCCTTGTACTCTGCATTGTCTGTTTTAGAATTAAAGGCATCAAGGCATCACAAAATAGCTTGCTTTTTGTCCTGAATTCCCAATCAGGGGAGCAGGATCCTGTAAATTCAAAACCTTGCCCAGCAATGGTGTGTCAACAGCATCTCTCATGTATCTTCTCAGCAAAAGCTCTGGCAAGAGGGAGCTGCTAAGCGTCTGGAGGAACACAACTCTCATTTAAACATTGCTGTGGTGCTTTGCAGAGGTGGTTCTAAATGCATCACTCTCTGCCTTGTGCAATGTTTATGTGATTTCCAGGGATATCAGGGAAAGCAATTTGTACTGAGACTCTCCAATCAACAATGAAAAGCTATTATACAGCTGGAATACTTGGCCAGTGCTCTCAGTGCAGATGACAAGTTATGAACAGCTGTGTTGCAGTAGGAGAAATATAGTCAGACTGTCTGGTGAAGATGGTTGAGGGGCAGTCATCTGCAGAAAGTAGGGCAGGCTCACATTTGCACAGGAGGCTGCTCACTGCTTTGCAGGCATCGTGATGCCAAGGAAAAGACTCTGCTTCACAGGGGCACTGAGCCTGGGAGTAGCATCGCTAAACCCTCCGAAAGGGCATCAGACTCATGGTGGTGTGACTGTGATTTAGTGAATTCCTAATTGCGCAGAAGAGCAGATTTGTTTCTACACAGAAGTTTTTAAGCTGTGATGCTGTTTGCAATTGCTTGTCTGCTGCACAGAGGGGAAAAAATAGGGAAGACCAGCAAGTGGGTGTAACAGCTGGGTACCTGGACTTTGGAAGTATTGGAGAAAGCTGCCTGCTGCTTCATTTTCAGCCTGTTGCTGCACAGATTGAATCCGAAGTTAGGATTTAAACAGTGAAATCCCTAGCTGCTGTCAAGTCTGACAGTCTGCTGCATACTGTCTTGCTCTGATACAGCTGAACTCCCCTCTCCTCACTACCAGTTTCAGAGGCAGAAAAAGAGCCCTTGGGATGCCTCTTCTTTGCAGTGCAGGGTGCAGGCTGATAGCGGGGACGCTGCGAACCCTCCGTGTTTATCGGGGTGCGACACTGGGAGGCGGTGGAACAGAGCCCCTGCTTGGAAGCTCCCCGTGTGACTGCAGCACAGACTGGCAGGAGCTGAAGAGTAGTTGGAAGCTATTTCTGGTTTATGTCCTCAGAATGAGATATTTTTAACAGCCTTGCAGCAGTCGGAGCTCACATCCAGAAATGTAGCAGGGATGTAGGATGGACAGCAATTTTCCCTGCGAGCATCTTTTGGTCCCAGGCTAGAGGTTTGGTTTTTGGTCCCCATGTTCAATTCCAGTTGTGCCATCTGGGCATTCCCTTTAGGCAGCCACTCAGGGAGGCAGATTTTGTGAACAAATGCCAGGTGTGTGTTTCTCAGAGAAGAATCACCGGAGGTTGAATATTGGTAGTTGCACCCCCACTCAGACACAAAATGAAAATAGTTTTGCTCCTGTAGGTAAAATTTCCAAATCTGATATTTTTGGTTAGCCTATACAAGTGTGTAGCCTGGAAGAATAATTTTAATTTCATTTCATTTCATTTAGGATAATATGAAGCAGTTAGTGATAAGTTATGATGGAATTTTCCTTGGAAAGTTAGAAGGTGGCTAATTCAGGTTGGAATAGGGGGTTCTCGCAATTTCATTCAGGCAGCATCATACAATAGACAAAAGTAAGGCCTGGATGGCAAAATTAGTTTGCAAGAGCTGTCTTTGGTAATGTGATCCACATTCTATCCACAAAGACACAGAGAGAGAGTTTAGCAGCTTTTTTTGTTCATGCCTGAGCGGAACTCTTGCAGTTGTTCCAATGTTCCTTCAGATGAATTCACACAGTCGAGTAGAGGAGATGTGAATTTTTGGGGGCTTTGGAGCTGTCATTGCTGAGAGAACTGAAAACATCAGCTAAGAATGTCAGGTCACACAGCCACTTGGTATTACTTAACTGAGGTAAGCCTTGCAGCTGGTTGATTCATAACTTCATCGGTTTCTAGCCGCAAATCTAAACAAAAAGAAAGACACAAGCTCTCCAAACTCTTCCAAGATATTTTTAAATCAGGATGAGTTAGAGCTCTGACTTTCATTGTTCCCAGGAGCGTTCATAATGTGCCCCCTTTGAGCATGTGTGTCTCACGAGTGTCTTGAAGCACTGATAATGAATACCGTCTGGTTTTCAGGATTCACCAATGTCCTTTGCAAGCCCTTCAATTTTTCTATATCTTCTTATTATACAGGTTATTCTTTCTCTCCTGATACCAGGTAAAGGAGATTGCATTATGATGCTTTTGTCAAATGCATGACAGAGAGTATGAGAAAATGTCAGTCATTTTGGTTTTGCCTTTGGGGGTCTGAGGAAGTTCTCAAGAAACTTCCTATTTTGTCACCTCAGATGTACATGGCAAACTTTGAGGTTAATACTCTCTAGTAGTGCAATGGAACAATGGAACATGAAATTGCCTTATGTTCTCCTGAAGCCACTTTTGATGGAATCTTCTGCATGACATGACTTTGTTGTTTCAGATAACCTACCTTACCTGAATTCCTGTCCTGGTCCTTGGCCCCAGATAAATTGTACCAGCCTTCCTTAAGAAGAGGGATGGCCCAGGGCTATGGTACAAGTCTGGGGAAGCCCACTTGCTCCCTGCACTCCCTATTGCCCTTCACCAGTGCCACTCAATCACCAGCTCCAGGCTTAGCCCTGCTGGAGCCCCTGATCCCAGCCCAGTGCATTCAACCCCCAACCCATTGGAGAAAATCTCAGACATGTGGTTCCTTCACATCTGAGAAGCCTCAGAGTGAGAGGTCAAAGAGACTTCTCAGAAATTTAGAAGATGGATGATTTTAAATGCCTGTGAGGATACCTGCAGGGTGCTGATGCTTCAGTCTCCTGTTGCTGAGGCCTCTCTGTTTCAGCGTGCCAGGGACCCGTGTTCCCCCAGGCACGTGGTTGGTGACAGCAGCAGCCACTGTACGTACCAAGAGAAAAACACAGCCTGAGCCTCCAGTTCCCACCCCTAATATTTATTTTAATGTTTTGTTCTGACTTAAGACATTACTACATAAATGTTCTACTGCTGCCCTAAGGGGATGTTTCAAAGTGTTTTGATTCCTTTATGTTGTTTTCTTTTTATTCCATATGTCAAGCAGAGCAGCTGGGAGCCAAATGCAGAGACTGGGGAGATGGAGATGCCTCAGCATCACCAGGACACGACCCTCCCTGCAGCAGCAGGTGGCTGAGAAGGTGAGTTTTGCCTAGGGAGTGGAAGCAGGACTATTCTAGATTTTCCATAAGACATCTCAGGCAAGATTGCACTGACTAGGGCCTCATGCAAACAGCAAAAAGGTCAGTGGTAAATCACAACGTAAATTCAATAGGAATGGGCATCTAGGATCAGCCCCCTGTTTCATTTGGGACATAACTTTACAGCCCCACTCAAAGTAAATCTTTTCCTTCTCTCAACTCTACAGTAATACTAAAAAACTTCAGAATAAGTTTGGTCAAACACTGGAACAGGTGCCCAGAGACACTGCAGGATCTCTATCCTTGGGGATATTCAAAACACATGCTGAAGCCCTAAGTAGCCTGACCTAACATTAAAGCTGGCTGTGCTGTGAGCAGGAGCATCAGATGACAACTGGAGATCTGTTTCTACTTCAGTTACTGGATGATTATGCTATTACATACCTCAACCTTTGTAAATTTGAAGTCTAATCAGATTACTAGGTGAGAACAAGGTGTTGTCTCTCTAGCAGCAGATTAGCCTTTGCAAAGCCTGCTCTGTTTTAAGGAAGAGTTACACAGGACCTGAGCAACCATCAGCCCACTGACACACAGCTTTCCAGCACATAATGACAGTAGCAAATGATTGTAGCTGACCCAAAATCTAACCCTTCAAAATTTTCCTCATACACTTTTTCGGATTCAGGACAGGTGTCTATATTTATGCCTTGTCTATCCTGTGCAGTTTAAAGGAAGTGGGGAAGATGACCCACACCCTTTAGAAAATCACTGGTGTGGTAATAGCAAGGGGAAGGAATTTTCATCCCTGGAGGTGGAAGTTGGGAAAGTCCCAGATAACCCAGTTGCTGCTGCCCTTTTCCCAGAGTGATGCAAGAGCATCTCCTCCTCTCTTATCCAGAAGCAAACTAAAACCTCCTCAACATGGCCCACTTCAACTGGAGGCATTGGGGAGATGCTTCCTCATGCTGTTTTGCTGCCTGCAAGTGACCTGACATCCTCACTGACATTTTTCCTGACTCAGTGCAGCTTTGTATCAGGACAGACTGGGTTCAGTATATCAAGGTATGCTCCAACAGCTCACTCAAATGTTTCCCCAGAGGGGAAAGCCTCTGCTTTCCCTCTGAAGTCATACATCACCTGACAGAGCACACTCATCAAAAATGTGGAATCCAGCTTCACTGCAGGATCATTACAAGGGTTTAAAAGAGAACATTTCACCACCTTATATATCTTGTCAGACAACACCTGGCAGTTCAGCCAGGGGAATGAATACCCTTCCCAGCTGAAGCACTGGCTTTAAGAGTGTCATCTGCAGGTATGGGTCAGCTCAAACCAATCTCCCCAAGCTGGGAAACCCAGAAATTCAGAACCAATGTAATGTTTACAGCATCTACCTGACTCTTTGTATTCATATATGTGTCTCTCTCACGACAGAATGATGAGCAACCGCAATCATGAAATACTGCATGTACAGGTTCTCATCCACAGATGCCCAAGGCTTACTCTGTTG
Organism: Aegotheles bennettii; assembly: GCA_013398125.1. Lineage (NCBI taxonomy): Eukaryota > Metazoa > Chordata > Aves > Caprimulgiformes > Aegothelidae > Aegotheles > Aegotheles bennettii. The sequence goes on along the minus strand of VZRW01003758.1, from coordinate 350,396 downwards.
ACCAGCAGATGATGATCTTCATCCCTACTCCTTGTGCCTGCAGCCACTTATGGACCCCTTTTCATGTGAGTTTGTCAAGTCCCTGTCTCCCTTGAGAACAATGAAGGGTCATTGTATTGTGCGATTTATCATGAGTTTCATTTCCAACATCACCAAGAAAATTCATATGCAGGAGTGTGGACCCAAACTGGTCATCTAAACTGTTTTCTCTCAAGTTTTCAGAGTGGAGGAGGGAAGCAGACAACAGAAGAACATCTTTTTTTCCCCCATCTTTCTGAATGTAGAAAGGAATGATCTTGTCAAGGTTTTTGTTATAGGGCACATAGTAGAGAAGGGGAGAAATGAGGAGACAGGTAGGAATTTTGGAGGAAGCAAGGGAGGGATATAGAAAGATTTTAGGAGCTCCCTGTCCAAAACAGGTTTAGAGCTGCTGTTCCATCACTTTGTAAATTAGCAGTAATAGGTATGATCCCTCTTCTGGAAGCAATTACCATTGGGGTACCCCAGAGTGCAGACAGAAAGCACATTGGGACGGCAGCTCTCTATGCATTTGTCTGCAAGTGCCTACCATTGCCTGGTGCCTCAGAAACAAACTATACTTGGTACCCATAAAATGCTGAGGTCTGGTAGAAGTATAATTACCAATTTTCCAGCACGACTGCTGTACTGCAGTAAGTATGGCAGAGCTGACATCTTAGTGGAGGGAAATGAGTAAAATATCTTTTTATTTCACCAAGACACTCTTCTAACTCTTGTCAGTGTTTGAAATCCTGATGTTCCCAGTGGAAGTGATAGCCTGAAAACTTTCCCTTCTGCCTTATTTTTCCCTTAATCATCTGTGGACAATGAATTGTCACCTATTAGCATCCCAGCCCTTGTTAAAGTGGGACCTTTTTATTTTTTTTTCCCCACCTTTTATAAAAAAAATAAAATTGTTCCAGCTTAGTGCAGTAGACTTGTCATAAACATTTAAGATGTACCTTAGTGTCATATTTTCTAGGCAGTATAATAGTATTCCATTTATTGTTTCCCAAGGACTAAACTTGGAAATTAATGGCTTTATGAAGAGGGTAGTCTTATATTAAAGTTGATTCATTCCATTCATCCTCCAACAGGCTCCTCAGCAAAACAATTTCCCCTTAATTAAGCAATACTATGTAAATTACATGGTAATTGATTTAATAAAAATATATGATGCAAACTAACATGGAGAAAAACATCTTAAGGAACATCAGAATGATACAGTGAACAGAGCAGGTAATGGGAAGACAACTGGAAATGAGGTTAGAAAAACAATAAAGACAAAGCTTTTATAGATTTTTTTTTTATCATTTCTGTTTCCCTAACAGTTAGGTGGATGAATTCCCTGCTATCTCCCTCATTTTCTAGCATTAAAGATGTTTGAAAAGCTGTCCCCTTTTTCTCTCTTCTACCCAAGTATTAATCTATTTTTAAAATAATAATAATACAGTCAGTTCTGATGTTAATGCCTTCTGGGACAAATAAATGTACTTTTTCTGAGTATTTTTTTTCTGATTTAGGCACTATTTTGAGTTTTGATTGAGAGAGATTTTGTGTTCTAAGTCAGAGATGTTTTCCACTTCTTGCCCCAAACCCCTGTACTAATACTCTTGTGCACTGTTGCACAAGTGTTATTGCTTATGTATATTTTGTAGAAAACCTATGGGACGATGGTAAGGAAAAACATCCTCTGCCTGCAGTCTTCACTTCAAGCACTGTTTGTTTAATCTGTGGAGGTGGCAAGGACTACCTGATTGTGAAGATTCCTAGCACAGTACATGGTAATTTTGGGGGTATCCTTATGAAAATGTAGCTTTTTGTAGCATATCACTTCTCCATGGCACAGACTTCTCTGGAGCCATGTAAAGGCAGCTTCCTATCTGTCACTTGCTGTTGTCCATCCCTTTATTGTGTGGATGAACACTAGAAGACAGTGTTGTAGAAAGCAAAATTTGTCCATGTTGATCTCTGCCCAGGGATGCTCATAGGAGGAAAAGCTTTTTGTTAGTGCATATGGGCAAGGTGGACAGAGGGAATGGAGTCACAGCATGCTAGTGAACTCCTGGAAAGTGATAGAGACACACTGAAAGGTTGCAAGAACATGAGCAAAGACTATAAGAACAGAGGAAGGTACCCAGAGTGCTGTGAAAGAGCTGAATGGAGCATCCCTTGGGCAAACTCCTGCAACTCGGATCCAGAAAGACTGTGATTTTCATATAGGTTCTTGACTCTTCTTGAGAACATTGCTAGTTGGGTAAGTGCCTATCTTTATGGTTTATGAGGCATCAATATATCTCTGACGTAGCAATGGATTCACATCAGGCAGTTGGGTTTTTAGTGCAATTTCTTACAGCTCTCATGTCTGCAAAATTAGCCCAACAGCCTCATAAGCACAGTTGTTTTGGAGAGCTAGTATTTTTTTCCAACTTTCCATTAAGACAAAAATCTCCCACTGTCATTTAGTGGATGTCTTTTGTTCTGATCTCAGTCAGGATGAGAAAAATATTAGCACAAATACAAAATGTTTTCTTTTGGTTTTGGGATTAAATTAAATTTCTTTAGGAGTCCTTTAGAAACACAAATGCATCTCAACCCAGTCTGTGGCTAGAGCTTCAGATTCAGAACTTATTTTAGTTTAATTTCCTTTACTGAAGCAGACCATCAGTCTTTCCTGGCAGGCAGTCCACCCCAACTAGACTATTTTCCATAGTGAGCTCCAGAGAGTCAACATCCTAATGTATGCCTTTAAATAAAGAAGAAATATCCAGAGTCCTGATGCCTTCAATCAAAACAGTAAACAGTGATTTCCAACCAGCCTTTTCCTCAGCAGAGTAAACCAAGGGATTCAATCCCCGTTTTCTGCAATCATTGTTTTCTGAAATCAACAATGTCAATCTTTGACATAGAGGAGGTTGGTGAAGAAAGGTTAGCTTTGGTGTCATCGTGCCATTAGGTCTGAACAGCTCTGAGAGATCACTAGTACAACTTGCCATTCACAGACGTCCCCCCAGGATTTCTTTTTTAAATGAAAGGTTGCAAAAAATCTCATTCCCTATTCTAGCACTGCACATGTAACACGTTCCCCTTCCCCCCCACCAGTGGGAAGAAGCTAATGGGAATCAGGCCCTTAATAGAGGGAAACAGTAATTCTGCTCAGGTGGGAGGGCCAGCCAACCTGCCAGCCAACCTGCTTTGGCTTGTGGGCAGTAAAATATTGATACATGACCTTCATCATTTTTGCTTTCCATTAAAAAACTCTGGACACTGGAACCAAGGTATTTAAAAGCACTTCTGCTTCCTGGTAATCAGTGTTTAAATGAGAAACAAAAATATATTTATGCTCTTTGCAATTGTGACCAGAAATCTTCCTCCAGACTGGTTAGAGTTTTAGATGCCAATGTCCTTGTTAAAGGATTTTGAATGCAACTTAATGTGAGAAACATTCCCTGCATATCCAAACAACATTTGCCCATGGAGATGAAGTGGTCAAAGGTTCTTAGTTGAGCTGCACCAGTTGCTGGATTGTTGCGATGACCTCTTCTGTTCAGCAGTATTAGAGAAAGCTGTGTAAGGTTTAGAAGGCTGGAGATACCTATTACACAAAAGTTGGTTGAATGTGAAGCTTAGTAAACGTTGTGTCTTTTTATTAATATGTTAATTTATGTTAATTAATTTATGTTCCAAGATAGCTGGATTAAACAGGAATGAACTACTAAGGTTTTAGTCTTCTCTTTTTCAACTACTGTCCATAATCACAAATATAGTTACTTTAGTGTTCAAAGAAAACTTCTCTTTACCAGAGTCACCGACACCCCAGATGACTGAAGTACTTTACAACCAGAATAAACCATAACTCATCCATTCTTAGCTATGTGGATGAAGACAGCTGTCAAAGAGCAATAGAAAAGATGTCCTGGGGGCTGGAAGCACAGAATGTAGATGTCAGAGGTGCATCACCAGTGCTCAGGTGATCCCCCAAGCTTCCTCCATGAGCTTTGGGTAAGTAGCCTCATTTCTTGGTCTTAACAGATTCTGAACTCCTTTGTGTCTGTTGGAGTCAAGATTGTTTATTGCAGGATGGCTTTGTGTCTGTGACATGAAATCCTGAAGCTGCCTCAGTTAGTAGGGATTCTGACCTATGGCTGATAGTTGACCCCAAGACATGTTTATGATCTTGTTTGTGAGTGAATGTTCCTGATGAGTTAAAAGGTACTGCTCAGCTAAGCAAAATTATACAAACACCTGATGTTAGTAGTTCTGTGTTGTGCAGTGTTACAATTGAGGTAGTGTGAAGAGCTGATACTTGTTTCATGCTTGATAAGCATTCAGAAGACTTGGGGCAGAAATGACAGTAAAAATGATTTTTTTTTTCCATTGGACAGAAATATTTTGAGTTGTTTTAACTTAAAAATTGTGTACATATAAGGTCATAATTTCAATAACTTCAGAATGAAGTGTTGTGGAAAGACAGACATCTATAACACCTGACTGAACATCAGATGCTCAGTGGTCAGTGCAGGAAGGAAGTCCTCTGGAGCTTCTTTTCCCTACACAATTAGAATTCCATTCTTACTGCTGTCCCTGCATGATGTGTGGAGAGAAATGTTGCAGCTTGATATGATGCGATTCATGGAGTGGCCAGGATGCTCCCTGACCAAAGTCTTCTCTGATCCACTGTTCGACCCTTGTGACTCTCAGACATGAAGATCACTATTATGTATGTGTGAGGAGTTTTAATTCAAAGTGCTTTTAGCGTCAGGGATGGTTGTATCACAGACTCCTCAGTTGGTGCCTGTGTGATGGGCATGTGATCTGTCTCCTGGGACAAGGAGAGAGACTGCAAGGCTTGCTAGGGCACTTCTGGGGCTTGTCCTGGGAGGGAAGAGCTGAGTACGATGGCATCAGTGGTCACAATGTCTGTGTGCACTGTTCCTCCATCACTTGTGCTCAGATTTCCTCTGGGAGGGAGATGATTGATTTACTCCAGAAGGAATGAACTGCCACACAGGCACTGCAGAAGGCAGTGGGAGCAAGATGAGAAGAGAGAAAAGATAATCCCAGCTCAGATCTTTACTTTAATTGTACCCTGGGCAGCAATATCCACAGTAAAAAAGCATTGCTCTCTGCAAGACTATTGACTGTGGGCCACATGATACACAAAGGGCTCTTAAAAAATATAAACTGTGTCTCACATGGTTTCTATCCCAAGTGATCGGTCCCTGCGCAAGAAGACAGCAAAGCATAATGGCCCCTGCCTGGTCATGCCAGTACCAGAGTGTTTCTTTTCCTCTGCTCATCTTGCCACAGGTGGGACCAGGCTTGTCCATTGATGCTTTTGGTTTTATGCTTTTTCCTGCACTGAAAAGGTGTGGATCATTGCCAAAACCAGCTGCTTTCTGCCTCTGGGCAGTGGAGAGTGTGGTAATATGGCACACTTGTGGCTGACATTGGCAGACTCTATTCCCACCCCTAACTCTGATGTCAGGAGACCAATCCCTGCAGTAAAAGGGCACATACAGGAGAAAGAGACTTTGCCAACCTTTGCCTTTTTTTGTAGCTGTATAAATGCTGTAGCATTCTGCAATATGCTGGGCTCATGAAGGCTTCCAAACTCTTCAAACCCTGATCACAGTTATAAGTCAGGGAACCAATCTGTGTTGTAAAAGAGCTTGAAGAGACTTTCCTCTTCTCAACACAAATCCTCTCACTATGTCTGAAGACCTCGCATATTGCAAGAAGTAGTTATGTTTCTGACATTTTATATTCTCCAAGCTGTAACTATAATCCCAACACAAACCCTAATGTTATTCACAGACAGGAGTTGACTCTCCTCTCTAAAGGAGCACATAATTTTACCTATGCTGACACCGACTGTCCTTACATTGTTGAAGGTTTTACAATGATGTATGCCTCATCAAAGTGAGCTACAGAAGCCAAGTACACCCCATTCCCTGTGCCTGCCAGCAGCCAAGGGATCATTCCCTATGGGAAAAGAGAACCTATGGCTTTGGTCACAGCACCACCAATCCTTTTCCTAGTGTTTTACACTCTCCAGAATAATCTGGCCTCTAGAATATGTCGCTGTCCTCACTCTAATTCCAATCCTAACTGTATTCTTAACTGTGGCAAAAGGACCACAATAAAAAGGAAAAGAAGGTACCATCTTTCTGACTAATTCTGGGGGGTCTGTAGAATCCAAAACAAAACTAAGCACTAGAATATATCTTTAACATAAACCCAAATCCTACCACTAACCCTCCTTGCATGCCAGGAGCTAACAACCACAGTGAAAGTGAATATGCCACCTACAGATATCATTCTCCTTTCTAAAGCTGTGAGTCTTGATGTACTCCGTAATGAACTGGCCTATTAAAGTTGATGCTAGGTATTTTGTCTTTGTGGATGGCATCAGGCAGAGATCCTGGAGTAAACAGGCACGGGGAGCTAATTCCTGACCACTCAAGCCTAGCAAGATCTGTACTGACCAGAGCCTCACTGCATAGCAGCTGAAGCATTAAATATACACATGCTCACACATATGAATGCTCACATACATATACATGGCATTTTTTCTGTTCAAAATGCTTATATTAACAACATGGCTTTTCTTCCAGCCTTCAGAGAAGGGCTTTTTGTAACGGGAAGGTTTATGCCATCCCCTGTCGCTAAGAACAAAGCAGCAAAGTCTGCTGAAATCGAGTTGGAGCAGTGTCTCCTGTAGAGGCAGCCATATTTCTTGCTTTCCAAGTGCCCTCTTTCCATCCCCTGAGACATGCTGTCCTCTCGAGGTGCCTGAGGTTCCTCTTAGATGCTCAGTCCTTTGGGAGCTAACGTGCATACAGCATGTGTAATCAGTGGAGCCAGGCAAACTGAGGAGTGACCCAATTTGCCAGTACAGACACATTAGGCAGCTACTACCTTGATTACCTGCTGGGTGTCTCAGTTTAGGTGATGTGACAATTTCCCAGTGATAGCAATTATCTTTCTGGGCTGCAATTCATTTTTGGTGGCTTTATCAAGGCCTCCTAGATAAAATATGCATGAGCACATCTTGTCCATCCTCCACAACCAGGCTTCTCCTACCAACAGGTTAGCAGGCATCCTGGTGCAGTTGGCAGCATTGGAATAATTTTTCATCCTTGCTACACCAATGTGATGGTGGAAAGCTCACCTGCAAGAGTCCTTTAGACTTGTTCTTGGTACCATTTTGTTGATCTAATATCATCCACATTTTACTGAAAAACAGTACAGAACAAACATAGGATTAAGGCATGGTTTTTGAAAAAAACAGAGAGATGCAGACAGACAAGATTATGAATGCTGTATTTTTTTAATTTCTTTTTTATTTTATTTTTTTTTACTTTGTCTTATTCCTGAAGCTGCCTTCAGCAATTTCTGGAAGAAAATACTGTTATTAGTTTTAGTAGTATTACAGTAGCATTCAGCTAATGATTTTTAGAAAATGGTTACAGAGATATCTATTTGTCTGTATGTGTGTGTATGTGAAAGAGAAATAAGCCATCTATATAAAACATCCTGTTCATAGCTGTAACCAGTTAGTATTGGAAGACTGTTCGTAGACTCAGTTGTACTCTGTCAGTGCTAAAATTGATTTCTTGGCTGAATTATTATACAATAGGATAAACCCACTAATTGTGCACCTAAATAAAATTTAATTTTAACAAATTTTATGACTTTTATTTTACCTTGGATAATAATCTATTGACACAAATAGAGCTCCTTAATTAGATTTGCCATAGCCAGGTCTGCTGAGGACACATTAAACCCTTTTGCCACGTGATTTTAGTGCTTTTTAAAAATTTTAGACCATCCTGATATTCCTAGATTAAACTGTGTTTATTACAGCTGTACAGCCAGTCAATTACTTTCACTATGCAGTTCTTAAGGATCCCACATGGATTTAGCATAGATCTTCTGTGAAGAAGGACTATTAATTTATAATTTCTCATTAAATACATCAGAGCTTGAAATCCATTGTTCCTATTCTGGAAATAGATGTCCTAATTCAGGAGCAACTAGTCTGCAGTCTGTAAAAATGGAAGGAAAGTGAGGAGAACAGAATTACATTTATCACTATCTCTAAGAGTTCAGATCTCAATAAAGCTGGCAAAGTTTATCTGAAAGAAAAAGAGCTGCAGCATCACCAGTGCTCTCAGGGAGGCTGAAGACTCAAGGCCTCACCTATATCTCTACAGAGACCACCTCACCAAGAGGAGAAGCCAAAGAGGTGGTCCTGTCCTCTGCCATAGGCAGAGCAGAATGATAATCCTTGTAAAACAGGGCCCTGGATCCATCTGGGAGACCAGAGGTGGTCCCTGTGATCTTTCTCTTTGCAGAGTGCAATGGAAGCTTGAACCAGAAAGTAAATGTCCATAAATTTCCACTAAAGCTTGAATCAGAAGAAAATGTCTGTAAAGCTGTTACCATATCAAAGAATAGAGTTGACACGACTGATGGTCTACTCTGCAGGACAAACCTCGAGAGGTCTCTACCAGCACCTCAGATCCCCAGCAGTGAGTGCTGCTGTCCCCCTGCACCCTTGAAGTGCTGTCACTAACACCAGGCAAACAGGTGAAGAACTAAAGCTCTTCTAATGAAAGATCAGCAGATGTCTCCTTGCTCACTAACAGACCCGCCTAATCAGGGAGAGGGGAAAAAAGCCTTAAAATTAAATTCTTCATTTCATATGTGGGACAAGAACACAGGGTTTAAATTCTGATATTGTTACTGTGTTTCCCTCAAAATAGTGACACATTTTTTTCTCGGTTTCTGTACCCACATTGTGTTTAGGTCTTATGTTCTTGTATCATAAAAGTATACATTGGCACGACACCCAGATCCTTACATTCAAAATAACTACACAGAGAAAGACTGCAGCTAAAACCAGCCATGAAACAAAGATACATGCAATCTCAGAGCATACATACCAGACTTCAGTTAAGGTTTTCCCCTCTTCCTAATTTTATAAACAAATTGCTAAATAACTTCTAAACAGCGAGGTATCTGGTTTTGCCTCTTTGCTTTGAGGGGATACCGCCCAAGAAAGCTAGAAGGTTTGAAAACCTTCTCTGGGTTAAATAAGATGGCGGGATTTAAAATTATACTGACAAGGCACAGGTTTATTCACCGGTAAATACCTAGAGGTGCTTGGGAGCCAGTGGTTACTGCCATGTTCTGCTGGTACCATCCTCTCTTGCTTCCTCCCAGTTTATGACTCCATTTTAAAAAGTCTGTTGGTCTGATGCTTTTTGTGCTGCTCACTGCCTTTCCTTTAGTAATAAAGCAGGCAGAAACCATCAAGCAGCTCAAAACAACCTCCTTAGGTTATCAGAATAAAGCCATTAGCCAAGGAAGAGCATAACTTCTTCCCTCCCTTACCCATCTGGTGCCTGCTCTGCAGGGGTGAAAACTGTCACTGCATAATAGGCTGACAGGGTACTAAGAGGGTGGCCTTCATTATGAGGGAGGAATTCATATTTGTATGACTTTAAGAATTTTTTTTCCCCCTTATTTTCTACTGTATTTTGAAATGGGCTGCATACCTGTGTTTGGCAACAGAGATGAGGGAGAAGGAGGCAGTGGTGAGGAATGAAACCATAAACAAGACAGCCCAAGACAGCCCCTTGTTGTGAGCCTTCCTACTTTGACACATGCTCATATATTTTAGAGTACAGCACACTGAAGTTGATTGTTTTGGCTGCTTTTGCTTCTGGTTCTTGGCTCCCTTCCTGGTTTCTGGAGTACAGGGAAGAGTCTGCTCCCTGCCAAGCTTGCAGGCACAGTGCAGGGGAGCTCACCAGCATCAGCTGCCCTCTGAACAGCTACTCCTGTGCTGGGCACATGGGGGGAATCTGGCCTCAGGTGAGGTGGCAGGGATGCCAACTCCCACTGGGGCTTTCAAGAAAGTGGTTGGCACAAAATGGGTATGGAAAGCCAAGGCTGATGCTCAATCCCTTGTTTTTAAAAAAATGAACAATTAAAGAACTTAATAGGAAAGGGAGGGGAAAGAAAGCCAAACCAAACACATTCTTTCCCAAATGGGTATAATATAAAGTTCTGGAAAATTTCTGAACATATCTCAGCTATAATGCCTAGAACAGAATTTCTTTAACTGTCTGCTGGTGTGCAGTGAGTAAATAGCAGCTGTTTACTTGTTGGCTTTTTCTTCTCTCTATTTAAGATCTGTGTGCTCATGTGGTCCTGTGGCCTCTTAACTCTGAAGCCTACTGTTATCATTCAGGTCCAGCTAGAGTGCTGTGTCCAGTGTGACCCACCACGCTTTGAGAAGGGACTGAAGAAGGTACAGGAGTCTGCAGTGAGAGATTTCTTCTGAAGAAAGATTGAGCTAACTGAAATTGAGGGTTGATATATGGTAAGTACCTTCAAGAATGTAAAAGACTATGGAGAGGGGAATGAAATACAATTATAGTAGCACAGAATTGCTGAGATTGGCAGGAACCTCTGGAGACCATCCAAGCCCCTATTATGAGCATGGTTAGCTAGAGCAAGTTACTCAGGGCCTTGTCCTGTTGAGTTTTGAATATCCCCAAAGATGGAGATACCACAACCTCATTGGGCAATCTGTTTCAGTGATCAATCACACTTAGAAAGGGTTTCTTCTTATCTTTAAATGGAATTTCCTGTATTTCAGTTTGTGCCCATTTCTTCTCGTTCTGTCAGTGGGAACCACTGAGAAGAGTCTGGGTCTGTCCTCTTTACTCCCTCCCACTGGGTCTTTATAGACATGGAGAAGATCCCTTTGAGCCTTCTCTTCTCCATGTTGAACAAGCCCATCTCTCTCAGCACCTGACATACATCCTTACATGTCAGATGCTTCCATTCCTCAGGTATCTTTGTGGCTCCTCATTGTACTTGCTCTAATAGGTTTGCATGTCTCTTTACTGGGAAGCCCAAACCTGGACTCGGCACTCCAAACACATCTCACCAGTGCTGTGCAGAGGGGAAGGATCACCAGCCCCAACTTTTGGCAACAGACCACTATGCAGACCACTAAGCTTTCTGCTTTCTTTTCTACAAAGGTACATTGCTGGCTCAAGGTTAACTTGGTGTCCACCACGATCCCCAGGTCCTTTTCTGCTAAGCTGCTCTCAATCCAGTCAGCCCCTAGCTTGTACTGGTGCATGGGGTTATTTCTTCCTAGGAGAAGGACTTGGATTTCCCTTTGTTGAACTTCATGAGATTCCTGTCAGCCCATTCCTCCAGCCTGTTGAGGTCCCTCTGAATGACAGCATGACTCTTAGGTGTATCAAGCTTGCTGAGGGCACGCTTTATCCCAGCTTTGACGTGATTAATGAAGATGTTAACAACCTGCTGATAGCAATCCTTTGAGCCTGGCAGTTCAGCCAGTTTTCAGTTCATCTCACTGTCCACTTCTCTACCCTGCGCTTTATCAGTTCTTCATCATATAATCTATTTGTCAGCTCTGTAGTGGATAGGGCAAGAAGACAAGCTAGAAATTGCAGCAAGAAAGATTCATATTAGGTGAAAGAAAAAAGCTTTACAAAGTTTGTGATAGTGAAGCACTGGGACAAGTTTTGTGAGCTGGAATAGATGACCCATTAAGGTAACTTCCAGACCTATTTCCTTTGATCCTTAATAAGATTTTCAGAAACATCAACTGTGGGTGTTTATCCCTCAGAACGAGTGAAATCAGGACTAGATTAGGTGAATGCTCCCAGTGTCTGCTCAGGAACGGGGTGAGAGATTAAAAAGTTAAAAGACTGTTTCAGTTTAGTGCAGATGTACACTCTGAGGTGGGAACAAGTTCAACCCACCCTGACATCACTCAGGTGTCTGGAGCTCAGGCTGAGACCCCTTGCTCTACAGGAGAATTTGGGGTTTTTTTTTTATTCAGACTTACTGCCATAAGCTTTAAGCATCTTGATTAGCTAGTTGTGCACAGCATATCAACCAGAGTTGTTTATTCACTAGATTAAGTATAATTACATGAGTTTAAAAAAGAGAAAAACAGAAATAACCATTTTGGCTTATTCTCCTGGAGAGAGGGATGGAGACTGGGGCTTGGGAACAAAATCCCTTTCTTTTTTGCTAGGGTGGAAGCAGAAGTGCCTGTGTCCGTGGCCCAGATAGAGAGGCAATCGTCAGCGGCAGGAGAAGCTGGAGGATGCAGATTGCCCTCCAGTCCTGGAGCTGAGGGATGTTCTGCTGATGCCTATAAATAGAAAACCTCTCTAAGAGCACCACTGCAGCTGATAAGGTGGGTATAAACAAACCCGGAGCACAGGGGTGCAGCTGAATGTAATGAAGGCAAACAGGTCTTTACTCAAGTAGAAGTCCAGCTCGCTTCAATCTACATGTTCATAAGCCTGTCATTTACCTCCTTCCCATACTTGCAAGACAAGAGTCCCTTCTTCAAAACTAATGAGCTTCCCAGACTGTGAATATGGCATGGTTTCTGCACCAGCCCACTGGAAGATGGCTCTACACAGCCGGTATCTCTTCTTACTTTGCAATAGCTTCCCTTCAGCTAGTAGAAGAAACAAAGCATGTTTCATACGACTGTCCTGGGCTTGCATTCTTCTTCCTTTAAATCTTTGTCCAGGCCAAGAAATGAGATAAGGAGAGAAAGTGCAGAACTTCTCCCTCTGATTCCTGCCTGAGATAAATGGGTGTGTGGGCAGACTCTGACCAGGCAAGTAGGTTGTAGAGAGAGACAGGAAGAGGCACTGCCGAAATAAAAGACAAGCAAACACATTGTTCAGTTTGTCATGCAATTTCTTCTTAGAAGGGGAAGCACAGAGTTAGATGCGCTAGTTTGGAGGCACGCTGTTGGGGTGGTGGTGCAGGAGCAGATGGCACAGGCTAAGGCCTGAAGTCTTAGCTCTGACCTGAAGTTTTGGTGCCAGTTGGGACTGGCATGTTCAGTGCTCTGGTTATGCATGTGAGAGAAAGGGATGGCAGACTCCATTCAGGGAGTCTGAATCAGAAGTGATTCATAGCTTGTGATGTACTCAGATATTTCATATGAGTACCATAAAATGACTTGAAACAGATGTGAAATATGAGACTGGATGAAAGGGAAAGGACAACGTAGTGATCCACCCACTTTCAAGGCCAGAAGAGACCATTATGACAATTCAGACTTCTCCCATAGCCCAGACATCAGGACTTCACTGAACTAATTCCTACTTCAGAGCAAGAGCTGTGATCGAACCAGAGCAGGTATTTCAAGAGAAACTGCCCAACTTGATCTTGAAGGGAGAATGCAATAGGAGAATCCACTACTGTCCTCAGTAAGTTGTTCCCTCCCTATTAAATATATGTTTTTTGTTCTTACTTGTCTTGGTTTGGCTCCTGACAGTCTGACTTATTTCCTGCTGGTATACTAGCTAGAGGGACACAGTGCTATCCTAACTGTTCCCCGGGTGTGGGACTCTGAGTATCACTAAAGGCACTGCATAGATTTTTCATTTATTAAGCTAACTAACTCCATTGAGCCCTAAAGCCACGGGAGAACCAGGAGACCCAGGGGCGCTCTCTGTTTCTGCATTCTGGGTGAGTGCCTGGGCTGTGACCTGATTTCACACAGAGGCATACACTGCCTGTCCCTGCCACCACTCTCTGTGCTCTGCTCCTGCACCAGAAAAGCCCAAGGGAACTGACTGGGCAGAAAGCCCTTTCATCTGTCCCCCTGAGGGGATGAGAAGGGGCTGAGGACCCTATGGGGCACCACAGGATGCATGCCTGAGGTGAGCTAGGTGGATGCACAGAATGTGCCACCCTAACACACGCTCAGTAACCCGTGAGCATTTTTTCAGGCTCACCACGGAGCCCTCTGCAGGGTTTCAGCCTTGCCCTGTGGATCCCATCTCCAGATGCACTGTCACAAGGCCGGTGGTGCTGGTGCTGAGCACAGCGGTAATAAAACTTCCCGAGATAAAATGACAAGCAAATGTTCTGCAGTTTTCTCTCCAGATTTGATTTTGATTTCATTTGAATGGTTCTGTGCCTAATTGCTTGCCAATAGTGAAAACTTAATGTGTTGATTTTCCAAGGGCTACAGAGCAGCACTTGGAGAACAATCAGTCAGATGTTTTGTCACATCCCAGGCAGCCCTAGCAGCATTTCCCTGAAATTAAGTGTAACGTCTCTACACTGCAGGCAATATTTTTGCTGATAACACTTCTGCATCTCTTGCTAAATAAAAATAGATCCCTCCTTTTTTGGTTTAGACATCAGTTAAAATCAAAACCAAAAACCCCACTTGCATTAAAATGGCACGGAAGCTGGAAGCTGAAGTTGTCCTCCACGTTTGACTGCGGCCACATCAGGTCCCAGACTTGATCCTGAGCCATCTGCTAATTGCTGCGGCTTTGCAATCATATATCCCAAGGCTGATTTAGCTTGGAAGAAGCTGTTAGAACATGGATTCATCCTTGGAAATCACGTAGCGTCTCTGTTAATGGGCACTGCAGATTGCTAAGCTGCTCCAGCCTGCTTTGCCACAGGATAAACTCAGATAGTGTCCTGTCTTTTAAAGACTTCTTACACCCTGGGGTGTTGAGTAGCTTTGGAGGATGCTGCTAGCTAAAGGAAGCCCTGAGGCCATCTGTCCTATATACTGGACTCAAGGTCTATAGAGACTCTGAACCTGTGGACACGATGGACAAGCCCTCCAGAGCACCCTGGAACCCCATATCAGAGCATACCAGCAATTTGCCTGCCAGCATGTGGAAACTATCAGGCAGTTATGGGGCATGTGATTTAGGGATGCTCTGGAGGTTCCTCTGTCCTGCAGCTGCCAAAGCCCAAACCATATCACTGCTCTGCATCACAATCCACTGCCAAGCACACTAAGAACAGGCAGAGGCTAAAGGCAGAGCATGTTCAGACCAAAACAGGATGTTCAGATTACTGAAAGACTCTGTGTGTCCCTTTGAATACAGCAATGGCAACAGCACAAAGCATTCCAGGTGCTGCTTTACCAGCCTTTGCCCTAGACATGGATCTGTCACAGGCATTAGAAACATCAGGCTAAACAAACGTGGTGGAAAGAGAGGCACTGATGTGTCATCATCTTCTGCTGTTGTAACCAGTGCTCTTGTGATCCCCATTGCTCTCACGCCCTATTTGACTCAGACTTCTAAGGTACTTGTCCTCAGGACACCCCAGTGAGGTAAGTGAAGTGCTGCAGATGGGCACAGACACCCATGTCTGGTAATAATAGTAACGAACATTCCCAGAGCTCTCTGGTGGCCCTGAGGCCAGAAGCACCATGTGGGCTGTGACAGCTAGCAGGGTAATCCCTGAACAGGACCACAAGTTAATGAGCACAGGCTGGGGCATGAACTGTGTCCCACAGGACAAGCCACGTGCCTCTTGCACATCCCCCTATCCCCTTTCCCCTGCCCCATGCGTGAGGCACCATGGCATGCTTAAGCTCTGAAACTGGGCTCTGAAGGCTTCACCCACAGGTTAGCAGTCGGTGCTGCATCTGCCTTTGCTATGTCCCCAAGTCTAGGGGAAAGGGAACAGGCACCTCCTTTGGGTTGAAGCCAGCAGAGGCATAGCTGGACGCATCAGATCTATCCCATCCCAGCGGAGAAGGGAGATGCCACCTCTGTAGACAGACTAGCAATCTGTGACTCCTTCTGGTCAGGTGCAAAGAGTGTGGGGTCAGCAGGTAGGTTTGGGGGAGGGAGAGGGGGAGGGAAGAAGCTGTTGGACAAAATGGCCTCTCACAAGTGCTCTTGTGGAGCATCTTCACAGAGCATACCTTCTACGAGGCTCTGGGTTTTCTTCCTCTCCCCCCATCACCACTTGACTGGTCTCANCCCTAGACATGGATCTGTCACAGGTATTAGAAACATCAGACTAAACAAACTTGACTGGTCTCGGGATGAGGTTGGGATGGAGACAGGCTGTCTTTCCTGGAACAGGTCCCTGTGTTTTTGCTGTTTGCAGCCTGTTCTGTACAGGCAGGGGACGTTGTGCTTACTGCTGCTGTCAGTGCCCAACCAACCAGGAGAGGATGCTTCCAGAGAAGCATGGGCTGCTTGGTGAAAGGCTCCTGCCTAACTGCACTGAAGAGTGCTGGGCTGCTCTGCTCTTTACTGGCTACACATGTTGGTAGGTTATCTCCTTTGGATTGCCTGAAAGTTCATGTGCTAGTAAAAGCCCAATGTTCCAGGTGTTGCAACGAAGAATATTGGGACAGATTCACATGCATGAATATGTATTAGCAGGGTCCATAGCTGATGGGATACATCAATTTTCATTGTGAAAGGTTTTTGAGGGTTTTTTTGGAAAATAAAAACAAGAGAGAAAAAAGGAAAGGGGAGGGTAAAGGGAAAAGGAAAGGGAAAGTGTAAACTCTCACCAAAGTCGAGACTGGTGTGAGAGCAAGAGGGTTGCATGAGGAGAAATTCTGCTGGAGGACAGTGCAGGAGGACATACCAAAGTGGCACACTCTGTATTTCTTCCTACGTTACCTGGCCCATGTCATGCTCAGACAACGTTTAGGAGTTGTTTAAGTGCTACCTGGGACAAGCCAAAAGCATGATGGATGTAATTAAACAGTGGAGGCAAATGTGCTCTTGATCTTGGGCCCACATCTCATTTAGGTTTTTTGGGAAGAGGTATAACCATAGAAGCTATGTCTCATTTTCCTACAGATATTTCCCTCCCTCCTACTGATCTCAGATTGAGCCAGGCACTCTAGGTAAGCACACAAATATTTTTGTAGACCTTGTCCCAATGATGTGGCCACCATCATGTGGGAAGTCTATGACAGAGGAAGAAACTTCACCTGTGTCAGTCTGGCTGCTGTACTGGGGCTGTTCATGTGGGTAAAGCGAGGTACCAGAAACAGGCAAGGTGGGACCTGCACTCATCGTGCAGCCTCCTCAGGGCAGGGGTCTGTCTTTTCTTTGTTTGTCTGCAAAGCACATAGCTGTAGCCTTGTGTAAATAATGCATAACATGCACAGTCATATTTTCTACACATCCCTGCCCGCACAGATGGCTTCCATGGGAAAATGTCATTGCTGATCATTAAAAGACAGCAAACTCTTCAATTACCAAAATAAATAAGTGCTATATTGTTGGCTCTTACAGTGAGTAGGATCCTACATGGTTTTGGTTGGGTTTTTCTTTTTCCTATGTATGCACCTTCAGCAAATTAATTTGATAAAACCCAGTTCCAAGCATCACCTTATTTCAAGTTCAGTTACCTAGGAAACC
Source organism: Aegotheles bennettii (assembly GCA_013398125.1). NCBI lineage: Eukaryota > Metazoa > Chordata > Aves > Caprimulgiformes > Aegothelidae > Aegotheles > Aegotheles bennettii. The sequence continues at coordinate 333,132 of VZRW01003758.1, read as the reverse complement.
ACAGTGTACTGCTGGGACAAGCTGCCCGCTCCTGCTCCGGTTGGAGCTATTACACACATCAGCTCTTCCTTCAGGAAGAGCAGAACACTGCTGATGCTGACTTCTAGCCATTTTTATGCAGATACAGGCTGTGCATTCGTGTGAAGAGAGGCACACAGTTACAAATTCCTGTGGGAGGGAGACACACATACTATCCACACCTACGTCCACGTATTAAAAATTGCTCATTTAACCACGAGACTGCATGTAGATGTTGTACCTATCTCCAGCGTATGGATGTATAGATGTAGCAGTAGCTGTGTGTACATATGCACATGTACACACATGCCTACGCAGAGTGGCTGCTGTGTATGTGTGTGCTTGTGCACGTAGGTGTTGCTGCTCGTGAGATGACTAAAGTTATCAGGGCTTCCAAAAAAATGGTAATTTTATTTGAGGATCTGAGATAACATGGTCTCTTTTTGTTTCAGAGGACTCATTTGTGGAAGGTGAGTTCATCTGCTTCGGGACAAGAAGGCGTTTGCACTCTCTGCTCCTCATTTTCTGAAAAATGAGGCCCCTGAGGAGCAGTTCTAGCACATCACAGTGGTACTTGAAAAATGGGTGGATGGCAAAAAGCCCAAGCACCACAGTTATTTTGTTAAATGCTTGATTTTGCCAGTTTACCATTATGTGTCCACAGCAGTGGTGTGTCTCTCGGGTGTGAGATATTCAGCTGCACAGTGTCCTAGGGATGTGGGTGGAAAGGTGTAAATGAACAGCTGGATAGGGGAATCCCATTTCCTTCCTTGCACCAGGGCCCAGGAGCTACACCTCCCTGTGGGGATGCGAACACATACAACTCATCTACTCTCATTTAGCACAGGTAACATTGACTGGAGTTAGTTCTTATTTAGTTGACAGCCCTTTCAACAAAAAAACCTTGTCCCCATACTGTCATTCAGCAGTTTTCCAGAGATCGTGGATGGTTTTAATGTTTTCTTTTACATGAATGTGGAGCCCAATGTGCATCTCACAGATGGGAAAATGAAATCTGCTTTGCATATCTCTCTGATTGGTTTGCTACAGGCCTGTGGGGAAGATGCTCACAACTCCACTCCTTCACCTGTCCTAATCCTCAGCTGCACTTGCTGTGGGTGTCTTGTCTCCCCAGGCACGGTGCTGTTCTACCCCAGGCATTGGTGGGGAGTGGGTGCCACAAAACTCCAGAGCATTTTCAAGGGTGCTGATGTTGCCCAGGACCCTGGCTCAGATTTATTCAGAGTTATGTCTGGCTCTTCCCCCAAGACCTACTTCTCTTCTGACCTGTCTGGCTAGACACTCTGCTGACCATCAGAGGTGCTAGTAAAGCCTTTTTTACAGAAATAGTGTAGCAAGCATCAAAACCGTTGTACTATAGTATACTGCTAATCAAAATATTACCTGTGAGGTCTAACCATCCAGCAGCTGGAGCCCAAGCACTATGAGCCACGCCATGTAGAATACATACATTTGATACATATATTCAGAAAGTACGTGGAGCACTTTCTAATGTATTGCACTGCATTCTCCCTAATTGAATACAAAACATATGTTTTCCATATAGGCAGACAGCAGCAAGTATCCTGAGGAGATATTTGTCAAGTACACGCTTGCCTTGTCAGAGCTCTTAGGGTTTGTAAGCACCTTGTTGAGCTATTTATTTTGTGCATATCTAGATAGACAGACAGATAGTCAGGTGGATACTTGGAAGTCCAGTTCAATTTATTTTCATCAACCCCTCAGCACTGGCATTACCAACACTTTTTTTGGCATTACTCAGTCTAATATAGAGTCCTGTAGTTCCCCTGTTAATTGTTGCAGAATTTTTTTATAACAAACTTGGCTCATGTCTATAATGCATACTACATATGTCTACATGTGTATACATACACACACACACAAAGACCTATGCATATTTATACCTATACATGTACATTCAGAAGAGCTTCTATATATGTTTCAAACTCATGAACAGCTAATGTGGAAATAATAGACACAGGATTTCTTTCATCCACTACCTCCAGGCTGAAATAGGGCATTTTTAACATCACTGAAAGATGCTGAGGGAGTGAGCAACAGCCTATCCAGATCAAAATCTCTGCAGTGCATCTTACACTTCCTGGAGCAACAATTCGTGCAGCTGGGGACCTACTTTTATGAATAGATGTTCAGAGAAGGCATTTGGCTATAGCAATTGTATCAGTGCCTGAGACTCTTTCCTGGAAACTTTTATATGTGTCAGATATTTCAACAGAGTTTCTGTGTTGTTCTACATAGCAGCATCCTCAGAAAGGTTTCCTTTCATGGCTACCTAGAAGTCACTGATCTGTGATTGTTGCGTACCTATGTCCAGGAGGATATTGGGTTTGTTTGGATGCATTTCTCATTTGAAATACTGAAAATGACAAATAGAGAAGCTTTGGCAACAGCCAAACTTGTGATAATTGTCTGAGCTGTAAAAGCTGCTGGGGCCTCACAGAGATAGTGGCAGCAGATGCATCTGTGCCTGTGTTACCCTGCTTTCCCAACATCCCCAAAGCTTGACTGCTTTTTTTTTGACAACATTACAAAAGCAGTGCAGAAAGGCAAAGAAACACAGAGAGAGGAAAGCATTTACTTACTGGAGAACTGGCTCAAGGTATGGATGATGCTAAAAAGACAGAGGACTGGCCAGAGGGTTGTAACATCTAGGAATGCTTTTTTTGCTGCAGCTGATATTTTTCATGTCCTGTGCCATACAATATGTCAGCCTGTACATCTTCTCTGTCAGGAAACCTATGCAGGCAGTAGAAAAAGGCCCCAGACTGCAGCAGCTACCCCACCCCACAGTCACAGATCCATTGACTTGACTTAGAAGAGTCAAGAGCATAAAGGGAAAGTGGAAATTTCATCCCTTCTCCTCAGCTGGGGTCAGAGTTTGATTCCTTGAGCTACTGGATGTCTCTGCGAATCTTTGGTAAATGATCCAGCTTCTGGACTCAGACTCCATCCTCGCTCCAGAACTTGCTGGTGTTACCTGTGAGATTGGTCCTGCCACATCAAGACCACCTGACCCTTTCCATGCTGAACTCCTGTTTTCATTTCTTTATAAATTAACCCAAGTATAATACATTTTTTTGAAAGATGACCTTATGATGGGCTTACAGGTCGAGACCTGGTTTTCCCACTCTAGAAGAAATGCACTTCAACTGTAACAGGAGTAGGACAGGGACACCAGTGGAACTAGGGGGAGCAGACTGGCTGTCTTCTGAAAGAAGACTGAATTTGTCTTGTTTAGACTAGCAGCGAGAAAGCTGACAAAAGCTAGAATTGTTATCTGAAAATACTTCAGTTTCTTAAAAAAGTCAGCTTAGCATGTTAGCAAATGGTTTTAAAATGCCTGGGAGTCAGTCTAGGCTGTAAATGAGAAGCTCTTTCTACTGTCAAAGTGATGAGGTCCTCACACAGGTTTCCACAGGGTGCCTTGAAGCCAAAATAACCCAGTTAGCTTTAAGGTGAAGCATGAGCACTTGATGAAAGGGAGCCTACAAAGGCATTGCCTGCAAGTGCAGGACCCTGGATTGCATGATCTAGGAGATCTACGATCTGGACACAAAATGTGAATACCAAAGATGTAGATATCTCATCTTAGGTGTTCAAAATCAGTTAATTCACAAGCAAGACTTTACTGTCTCTACCACTTTCCCCTAGCAGTGCTGTTGAATATAAATATATCATTGCTTTAGGTCTGCTCAAGTATTAAGGTGAGAGTGTGTTTGAAACACCTAGGAGGAAATTAAATAATCTTCTGTTTGGTGTTTTGTCATGTGTGCTGCATATTTTGTTTTCCTTCAAAGAAATAACAAATAATGATGTATTTGGACAATACTTTTTTTTAAAATAGTGTGTCACCACATAAATGAAGCCTATATTTTAATATATAATACAGCTTCTAACTTTTCCACAAGTTTTCCAATTTTTGAGTGCTTGAGTTTTCAGCCTTATTGTTCTTTTAACATAGAAAGGTGTTTGACTGCAGTAATGCTGAGATAACTGCAAGAATGATCAATTGAAATAGATATTCATCTGTGGTGCTGTGCTGCTAAGATAATAGAAACTTTGTACAGTGGTAGGTATTGAAAGCTAACAATAAAAAAAGAGTTGATTTTCCAGTCAAATTATAACTGGACTGTTTTGAGCTGCTTGTTACTAAATCCACTTGCAAGAGTTAGATAACACTGAAAGAAGACAGGGAATTTCAGCACTGATAACATCCTTATTTCTAAAACCAATTATTTTCAAACATGTCATCTACACCAGCTCTCAGTGAGAATTAACTACACGACAGGCTTGAACTTTTAAAAGCAAGTGAGTTTTAAATTACGAAAGAGCAGGGGAAAAAGGTGAGGCTAATTTTTGCAATACAGAAACATGTAAAGTTTTTCAGTGCTTCATCATTCAAAGTCTTCTTGCCACAATTGTAATGAGAATTATTCCCCTTCTTTTCTTTTCTTGACTCCCTAAAAAGAAACACTTTGTGATTGGATGGTGTAGACTATTTTTAATTAATCATTTATCAGATGAATAGTTTATTGAAAATTAATCTCTCCCATCTGGCCCAGGAGTATTTTTCTGTTAATTGCTTTTCAAGCGTTTAAGTATATTTGTACTCCAAACTGCATGGACCAATACTAGTTGAACACTACATTTGTGTTGTCTGACTGGATGGCACTGGCACCAAGAGCTTGGTGTCTTGTCTGACTCTGTGATAGTCAATTAAAAATCCAATTTCAGCAAATATTTGTGGACATCATGTGAAAATATATTTCACTGTACTCTCCCAGTAGTATATTTCTGAGTATTTCCAGAGAATGAATCTTGTAGCTCTCACACTCTCTAAATCCTCTTAGGTTAAAAGGATGCTGCTGTTGCACTACTCTGCAGAAGAGTCTTTCATCCTCAGAGCTGGGTGAAAATGAATGCTGCCATTGGGTATTTGTGGGAATGCTTGCCTGTACATTTCTAACTGTAGGTGGCTTTGCACCAAGAGTGAAATGTTTTAGCCCCAGAGCAAATATTTACAGATGTGGGAAGCTGGTCTGGTTGTTATCCAAGATTTGATTTGCTATAGGGAATGTAACCCCGGTGAAATTTCCACTGGTGGGATCTGTGTTACCAGGCATCAATTTCCCACACAGGCCACCAAAACAATAGACCTCCAAATTCAGGTGAATCAAAGGAGTCAATAGATGTACTCACCCAAGACTGACAGGAGAGCATCAGGATTTCAGTGCAACCTAGGTTGGCAGAGTTTCAATTCACAGCTGTTGATGTTCACTCTTCCTAACTTTTGGGCTGAACTTTAACTTGAGACATCAATAAACCTCTGGAAAACCTGTGGAAAGGCAGCAGTGCCAGTATAGTGTACTAGCTGGTGGCCAAGGACAGAACACCTTCATTTCTCAGGAGTGCCACATAAATATTCTCATTTAGTTGGAGATATCAATGAGGGAGATATTTCCAGGACAAAAAAAGATATCCAGACTGAGAAAATTTCATCCCAAGGGTGGAAGTGGAATGGAAGAGCAGAAAAAGACTGAAAAGCAGATAATCATAAATTTCAGGATTTAAACTTCAGTAGAATAGGTTGAGATCTGTAGGAGAGGCAGTCTGCATCATATGTAGTTTTTTTGGGTGTTTGGGTTGTTTTTTTTTCCACAGAGGTATTCAAGCTGCCCACTCTTGGCAAGATAATATTGGACAAGATGGGGAACACACTGGGGAACACACTGGCTTCAGCACAGCAGCTGCGGCTGCTTCCCCAGGGCTTGAGGGCTCAGACACAGCATCTGGTGGCAGCAACTTAATGCCTGTTACCAGGCATGAGGTGAGCAACAGGAGTTGATCCTACACATTAGTCGACATCAACTGTGAGATAAATTATATCAGTTTAAATGTCACTGAAGGAAATTTGGCTGACATATGCAAACTCATTAAATTACTTTAATCGTAGCACTCTAGGAAAAGGTGGTGATTTCAGCATACTGAAATAGGACAGGGAGTCCTCTCTGCACGAGACAAAAGAGAGAGCATCATGAACTGCTCCTCAGGCCAAGAGACAATAGAGAAGTCCTGTCTTTCAGGTGGAAAAATTGACTGTGCAGTCTTTCCCTTTCCATAGCACCTCTGTTCAGCCAATGCAATATATAACAGCATGAGGCTTGGGAGATTAGACTGGCACAGGACACAGGGACTAGGCTGGCACACCTCATCCTCCAGTTCCATTCCTCAGAGAAAAAGACATTTTCAGGTAAAGATGGCTGAAACAGCTTCCTTCAAAAGAGGAGCAGTTCAGAGATGTTTCTTTTTCCAGTAAGAACAATCATAAAACTATGTGTTGTCTTTGTCAAAGAAAATTAGAAACCTGCCCCAAACAGATTTTTCTTTTGATAAAGTAACACTTTGATTATTTTTTTTTTTAATGAGGTGGGATATTTTGCATTGAGAGTAATGATTTTTTTTCATGAGAAAATTTAGAAGAAAATATTTCTCTTCCTTGCAGAACTACTCTTTAACTGGGTTCGTCTGTAGATGTGAGTTGGTTATTAAAAATAGAGATAATTTGATATTGCCAACTGTGTAGCATACTGGCAACAAAGGCATGTTAGCTTTATTCTGAAATTTTAGCACACCAATAGCTCTCCTAACCTTGTAGAGATGTCCTGAATGCTGCAAGTTGTGTGCTCACCATCTATTTGGTGAGCCCAGGTTTTCAGGGTTGTAGAACTGAACTGACAGTTCAGAAAATAAAGTCTTTCTTCCTTGATTTTTTTATTTTTAGCTGGCAAGTGTACTGATGGCCAGTTTAATTTGATTTGACAATAGATGGTCATTTCAGTTGGCAATCATCTGCTAAAATACATGTCACCCTTGGCCAATGACCTAGTCTCTTCGATAATCTTGTGACATCTTTTCCACATTTTATATGACATGCACCTGTGAACCTCTTGCACTAACCCCTTCATGTTTTTAAATCCCAGACCACCAAATGCCTGGCTCCAAAATGTCATTTCTTCCTCACAAGTATGCCCCAGCTGCTGAGTGAACTTCCTGTGATGCTCCCTCCATCTTAACCCTGGGGGCTGGTGGGAAAAGACACGTAAAATGCTCACAGTAGGAGACATCTGCCCTCTGTTTCCATCTGTCACACCATGCCAGGCCGTGCAGGCTGAGGGGTCTGGAGCCAGCGAACCTGTCCTTCCTTCAGCCTTCCCTTAGACCTGAGATGGAGGGATGCTGCATGGTTGAGGAAGGAGATATCTTTGCACCTATTTTTTTAAAGGGATCTTGATGATAATAATTGTTAATGACCCCCTAATAATTCTAGGTCCTTATTTTCTCTGCATTTATAATGATTGGTGATCTATAGCTTTGTCCTCTGAGCTGCCTGCTCACTTCTGAGGAGGAGGTTTAGCCTTCCATATGCACTAAGGCTTTAAAACCCCATCCAGAGTCCCCTGTAATCCATGGCTGCCTGATCAGATTCAGGGTTATATGACATGCAGGATGCCATCAGCTACTACGGAAGTGGTGAACCAGATGTTTGCAAGACAAAGTCTTGCAAATCCTGGCAAGACTTTCCAGTCGCTATTTGAAAGACATTTTCCAGCCTAATTTTTTACTGAAATCCTTCTACTCAGTTGACATTTGTTTCCATCACAGGGCTATTTGCCCAATAAATTAAACAGTCGACAAATTCAGTGGCCATAAATCTTCTCCATCACTAATTACCTTAAAAAAACAAGGAGACTGCTATTCTGCCTCCTTTATTTTAACTGATAGTCACAGCAGTAGCAGCTGATCTGGCTAATAATCCCAGTAGTCTGTCTTCAGCTATGGCCCATTGCAGAGTCACATGGAGAGAGAATATGAAAATCATGCATGTGTAGAGTAATTTTTCTCATGAAAGAACATCTTAATACCAAGCAACGGTAAGCTCTGGGACTTCCTAACCTGGATGTTGCATGCCGTGCCCTCAGCTGAGGTTGTTTTGCCGTTGTGGAGAAATGCCCTCTGGGAGCTGCCGCTGTGTGACTGCTAACACTTGGCAGCCATTCCTCGGCGTGAGCCGTGGGGAATCTCCATCACTGTGCAGCCATCTGAACCTCGTGGCTGTGAGGTCCCAAAGGCCTTTGCAAGGTTTATTTATTATTAGCCTCATTTATCTCTCTCATGGCTGATTTTGAATATAGGCAAAGTGGATCCTATTAAAAAATTAATGCAGTACTATCTGGGACATAGAGTCAAGTGTGGAGTAACCCATATTTCATCATCATACTATTAAATAACAAGAATTAATTTACTTTACACCAACTAGCTAAGCACAGCCAAACTAAATTTTAACATGTGGCAGAGAGCTGGCAGCTGCTCGATTAAAGATGTCATGTGTGGATCCAGGATATTTCATGAAAAAGATTAGTGAGTTGTATCTGACATCACAAATTACCTTGTTATTCTGCTAGGGAAATGTTTCCAGTTGTGGTGCCCTCTTTGAACTGTTGATCCTAACAGTGCAGCCCGAAGCCAAGTGGCCATAGATGTCCTAGAAGTCCTGCCTACATTTCTATGGTTTGTATGCCTGTGTGGGAGGGAGCAGTGTTTGGAAAGGGAACAAAAGTGCACATCCCATCAAAGAGTATCTAGGGAATGGAGCTGTGGGCTCATCAATGAGCAAAGTCCCTACAGTGGAAGCTGTGCTTGGTGAGATGTTGTCCCAAGTGACAGCACCAAACCCATTTCCACCCTTTGCTATGCATGTCTACCTCCTTGGTTGGGCTGAAAAACTGTTAGATAGTGCTGTGGTATAAATCAGGGTAGTGATATTGCACCTGCAAAGCTGGGTGTCATCGTCCCAAAGGTCCTGTGCACTCACCTCAACACAAATGATGGGGTTGGGAATGGATGGCAGAACCTGGCAATTTGCGATGCTGATGGTGTCACCCCTGTCTGCTCCCACCAGCCCACAACCCACCATGCCCTGTTTTGCAGTGGCCACTTCCATTGACTTTCTGGCATACAAGAGTGAACAGTGACAGAGCTTTAGTGCCCACTGTGCAATCAGGTCTTTTCTAAGAGGGATCATTAAAAAAACAAAGGTTGTTTAAAATCACACACAAAAATCTCATTTTAGATTAAAAAAGCATGGTGGATTTTGACCTTTGCTGTGTCTTTTGTGATGATTCTTCACTAGAGGTTTGTATGGTGTTTGTGGTCATGCCACTTTATTATTCTCACTGCCCTGTTTCTTCCTTCTAGGCATTAAAAACCGCAAAGCTAAGAGGCACAAATTTCAGTTAGAACTGGTTGACCTACCCTTTGCAAACACCAAGTGCATTCTTGGGTAATTCACAAACAGGAAAAACAGCCAAGGTCAATGATCAACTCGTTTATTATGGCTTGACCCATTTTACTGAGCCTACGGTTTGCTCCTGAGCTCTTGTGGCCGGAGTCCTTTCACATAGCAGTGTTTAGTATCTGCTGACCGAGCACAGATCAAGGAACTTTCCATCTCAGGGTTTTCCAGGCTCACCTTGCAGACTGGCCAGCTGATTTCCAGTGGATTGATGAATGAGTTAGGGCACCGAATCTCACTCTGAGCACACGGACCAGAGCTCTGCATTTAAGTTTTCAGGCTACACCAGCAGTACAGAGATATTCAGAAAAGAAATCTATTGCAGCACAAGGCCACTTTCATGTCATGGGAAAAGCCACAGTAGCAGGACATCAACTGTATAGGAGAGTGGAGTTTGCCATGGAGAGTCCCACATGGATCAGAAAATAGTGTGAGTCAGCTCTCAGAAACCAGGACAGCCATAAAAACGGACACTCACCTGGCTTAAAAAAAGCAACAGAGGCAAACAATTCATCTGGGCTGCTATGAGGTCCCCCGGCTCCTTTTGTGAGCAAAACAGAGCACAGAGGGAATAACCCCAGCAAAATGCCAGCGATTTTGTACTGTTCACCCTGCTCTGGTGCACTGAAGAGCAGGAGACTTTCCCCAGCCCTCACAACCTATGGATTTTACCTATGCACAAAAGATCTCTCCTCTGTAACACAGCCCTTGCAGAAAGCACTGTCTTCTCTGTCCTATCACTGTGGAAAAGAAAATGAGAGACAAACACCAGATAATGCTGTCCGATAGCTATAAGGATATCAGCAGTGGGGCTTATTTGGAGTGGGAAGAGCCAGGGAAGCCTGGCACTTATAGACTCTACCTCAGGGACCCAAGTCATGCACATACACACTTAGTGAGGAGTATTATTGCATTGGGTTTCTTTCCTCTTCCCAGAAGTGCCAGTTTCCTCCAGGTGCTTGTCCCTCACTGGAGATGTGAGAGAGTTGGTCCAGAACAGTTTATTTCTCATACATGAGTGAATATCTAACTGCCCATCTTCAGTCTGACTGATGAGAGCCTGTGTAACTTGGCCATCTTCCTCCTTCATTTGTAGATCTGATAGATGGCTGCTCTTCACAAGTGCTGCTGCCATAGACATGGATACCACCAAAACAGGCAGCACTCTGCAGTGAGCAACATCTCTAGGAGACAACTTACACAAGAGTCAAAAGGTATCCTCCCCAACTTGTTCTGCAAGGGCAATGCAAACAGTGTAGCCCATCAAAATGCTGATTCGGTTTCCTTTGGTTTCTTTCCTTTGTTTTTACTGACAAAGTGAAAAAACAATCCTGTTTCTCTTTCCCTAAACTTCCAAGGAAAAATTCATTTCAGATCCCCTCCGTGAGCTGTCTGGATAGAAGGTTCTCCCTTAGGACTGCTCAGCATATTCATTACACTGCTCTCACTCCTCTAAGACAATGAATCATGTATCCCCGGACCTAAAGTGATACAAATAAGCTTTTTTTCCAGTGCCCCTCTTGGCATAGGAGAGATTGGAGTATTTGCTAACATTGCATAAACACAGGGAAGCTCTCAACACTTACCAGCAGAGAAATGTTTCACAGTCAGTCCTGGCACAGGGCAGACTGCCCAGCAGGATAGGTATCTCTGCTACTCTACCTTCTGTCATAAGCCAGCAGCAGCCAGCAGCTGGCATGTCTCTGGAGGAGGCACCCACACTGAACATCTCTGGGAATGCCAGCTCCCTGCTTCTCCTGCATGGACATCAGCCTGGGGGATGTGGGCCCAAAGAGTGGAAAATGGTTTTCACTCATTGTCTCCAACTAACATAAGGTGCTCCAAGGAACAGTAAATTTAAAGAAGCTTTGGTCCAAATATCAGCAAGATCAGTCACTGGATTCCTTGTAACTCCCCCTCCATGCATAGCTGTACCTGAGGTTGGGTTAACTCTTCAGAGTTAGCGTAGTGATGGCAGGTTTAAGTGACAGTACTGCTAACCATTTCAGTGCTGATTGGTTCAGGTATTTAGCAGGCTGTGTGCAGATGTCCAGCACAGATCCATGTCTTGGGATTTCTTCCATCTCTTCAATCCCAAAGCAATATAAGTTGACTTTCCAGTTCAAGAGCAACATCAAATATTTGTTTGGAAATCTTTGTCCCAGTAAGACTTCAGAAAAGCTGACTTCTCCTGGTTTTATATGTGTCAACCCACTTGCAATGCTCTTCCCAATGCACCCCAGGATTCCATGGGCCTTCTTGGACACAAGGGCACGCTGCTGGCTCATGGACAGTTTGTTGTCCACCAGGACCCCCAGGTCCCTCTCCAGAGCACAGTTTTTCAGCAGATCAGCCCCCAGTCTGTACTGGTGCATGGGGTTGTTCCTCCCCAGGTGCAGGACCTTGCATTTGCCCTAGTTGAACTTCAGAAGGGTTTTTTTTTGCCCATCTCTCCAACCTATTTAGGTCCCTCTGAAGGGCTGCACAACCCTCTGAGGTATTGGCCACTCCTCCCAGTTTTATATCATCAGTGAACTTGCTTGAGGAGGCATCTAACCTCTCATCAAGTCATTGATGAACAAGTTACTCAATACAGAACCCTGGGGGACACCACTAGTGACAGGCCTCCAATTGGACTCTGTACCATTGACCACAACCCTCTGGGATCTGCCACTCAGTCAGTTCTCAATCCATCCCACTGTCCACTCATCCAACCCACACTTCTTGAGTTTGCCTATGAGGATTTCATAAGAGACAGTGTTGGTATTCAGAGTTGATAGTGATTATCAGCAGCTGGTAATGATTGATGACCAAATTATAATGTTTATTTAACCAAAAGAAAATGTTCTGTGAGAAGCAAGTATTTTAAAAGAACAAATATTTCCTGTAGCTGTTCGTTTATCACACAGGATTTCTGGAAAGTCATGAGAGAGAGTTGGATAGGCCCATAAGAGATCTTGATGTCCATGTCAGGTCCATGTCACTCCTGATCTTGCAACCTGTTCATAGTTCACTTCTAAAGCTGAAAAATTCAGGTTGGGCTTAGAAGAAAGGTATCTTTGACAATGAAGAAAGTGCAGCACTGACAGAGGCCAAGAAGGTATGGAATCACCTTTGCTGGTGATTTTTAAGTCACTAGACATAAACTGTGTTTCTGATGGTTGCCTGGATGCCTGCTGTGGAGACACAGATGTGTTTGCTCAGATGTGTTTGTCCTAAGGACTGTAGGTCCTCTTCTAGGTTATTCACTTTGTTGTTGAGTTCTCCAGACACTTCAGTGCAAATTACCTTTTCTTGTTGTCTTAGGTGTTTTTTTTGTTCCAAAATAGCATCGCTGCAGACTTCTTGGTCTTTGCTTCCAACAAGCTGGAATGTAAGGGTTTATGGAAAACTGTACAAGCAGCAGTTTGTGTAATACCTGTCCACTGTCACAGTACCTCATCACTCATGGAGCACCACTCATGGAATGCCCAACCCAGGCCCCACTGTTAGAGTTTGATCTATAGAATGTGGACATTTGTACCAAGCAGTATATTTGGTCACTCAGTCAAAGGACTTGATTTTGCAGATGAGCTAAAACAACAAGATTGAGTGAAATCAGTGCTTATTACTATGTGGACACTGCAGTCTGGATGCAGCCATGGCTCTGTCATAGGACAAAAAACCATGCTGCACCATGTACTGCTAGCAGCAGAGCGATTTTCTGAGAGGTAATCATTCCCTTTGGGTTAAATTAGAGTTATGTTGGTTAAATTTAAGACAGTTTGGAACAGTTTTCAAGCTAAAATAATAAAAGTCACTCCTAAAGTGAAATAATAGATGGCAATAATAATGACACATAAATATGTACTGTCAACAAGTTTTTCTATTAACGAAATTGAACCAAAACAAGTTTCTTTGTGGGCTATAACCCAGAGGCCAGCGGACCTTGGGTATCTTTGAGAAGAGGGATAACTGACCTCAAACTCAGGTATTCCACAGCTCAGATGATTTTTTACTTTGTGCTTTAACACAAAGAGTATAAACAGGCCAGCAGGCACAAAGGACATGCTTTATTCACTGGTTTTGTAGCTGATGACATGCATGAAGTTCAAGATTAAAAGGAAAATTGTACCCAGTGGCCAGCCAAGAAGAGTCGTTGTTGGGAGTCCTCAGGTGAACTCCTCTCCTGGGTGTCTGCTCCAGTGCAGCAGGGGATCATGGTTATATCAACAATCACCTCCTATGATTTTTCTCCAATAAAATTATACCCTTCTTTAAAATCAGCTCAAGTTGCCCTTCAGTGATCTTTGTCTGATGACAACACTGGCACTAACTGGATTATGCTTTAATTAGGTGCAAATGTTGCACACTAATTGGCTGCTAAGCCTTGTACACATCTATAATTAGTAGTAATATTTACCATACATTAAAATTACTATTATTTACTCATTATCTGTCATATTTCTCCTAATATGGAGTCATCAGTCTAAAAGGCACCAAGTGGACAGGTTGTGGGCACCTCAGTGCAGACTGCAAATTATAACTCAACAAGGCAATGAGAAGGTAGAGGACGGGAGGATGGCTGATGCGTAGGAAGCAAGCCCTTTCTCTGGGAATATAAGACATGCACCAGTGCAAGGCCATGAGGAGAAGAATATTGAGATACCGGGCCAAGGGCCTGACACAGCAGCCCCAGAGTATGTGAAGTGAAAGGCTACAAACAAAAAAGCCCTCTAAAAATTGTAAATTGAAGGGTTTTTAGCAATAGGCAAGTACAAACATTAAAGCACTGTGCAGCATTGGGATGACAATCCCCTCTAAGCCTCATAAATAATAATAGGGAGTAGGGTTTTGGGTGTATCCTGCACTCTGGCTACACCCAGAGTTTCAAACTATCCCGTGCATTTGGCACACAGCAATTGATGGGAAGGTCTGAGATTTTATTTCCGATTTTCATTGTGTGTACAATCCACCGTAGGTGAGGAAGATTAAAGAGTAAGGAACACCTGGATCTAGAAAGAACGAAGCAGAGCTCAAAAGAGAAATGTCAGTAATTGCATCGAGTGCAAAAATACAATCTGTGACATTAGAATTACTGAAATTAAATTTCAATCTATATAAGTATGCACTATAATACTTTTGACAGCCTCAAACATTGTGTGATATCAAATAAAAACAGGATGACAACTCTGTAATTTGTAAAGAAGTAGTACTGGAATCATTAAAGCTCACTTAAAGGATTTAAATCTGTAAGATTAGGAAAGGATTTATTGCACAGAGGAGAAGTGCTTATAAATGCCCAGTAAAACCATGCATACATCTGCAGCTATTAAAACACACAGCAGCTTTTCTGAAATACAAACGTGGCAAATGAAGTAACAAACCCTGCAGCAGCACCATGGAAAACTTTGGTCTGAAGGAGAGAGCTATAAGAGGATCGTTCCCTTTGGGATAGGACCCACCTCACTTCAGGTACTGCAGGCACAAGGGATGCACACTAGTTGTGTCCATGTCCTCCTCTAGTCAGTAGAGAGAAGTGGGGACCACCAGAGACAACCCTTACCATATAGATATCCATTTAGGATGCCTGGTGGTGACATGAATCCAGGTTATTTCTCTCCCCTACTCATTTTCACAAGAGATCTTGCCATCTCCTGGAGGATATTTTCTCCGGTGTGCTTCTCCAGGGTCGACCCTTCGAGTGTGTGAGAGCTCTGCAGCCACAAGGCAGCAATTTTTTTTGCCTTTCAAAACAGCTTCGTTTTCCTCTCCCACCTTCCCTCTCTTCTCCCAGTGCTTAGGTCCTTTTTTCTAGCAGGATGGCATTTTTTTCCCCCGTTGCTAGGTTGACAACCTAGTTTCCCAAGAAAAGGAATCTTATGAGATCACACTGTCTGTGCAAGTGCCAGTCAGTCCCTCCTAAATAATTTTTTGAGCCTGTGAGCTGAGATTTATCAAACTTGACAGAGGATGGAAGTCCTGAAAGTTTGAGCTGCCTACAAGTGCTGTGAAAGTAGGCAGGCAGAGGAGAAAAACCCTGTGATTGCATCCGCTGCAGAAACACAACTGTATTACTAGACATCAGAGAGTCCACATAGGAGACAGTCATTACTGCTGAGCACCACAGGAGATCCAATTTCACAGATTCAGCAGCTCACCAGATGACTTGGTTAATACGTGCACGAGCAAAACGTTCTTCTCCCTTTCTTCTAGAGCACAAGGCTTCCAGTTACAGAGGAGCAGGAGGAGAGCTCAGAAACGACAGCTCTAAATTCACTCTGCCAGCCTAATTGCTGCTCCTTCTCACTACTCATGCAGAACTCTGCTCGACTTCTCTGTGACTCCGGTATCCCCATTTGCATGATCTGGTTCACACAAAAGGACGAGATCAGAAACTTCAGACCGTGGACTAAAGTAAGCGAAGTCCTAAATTGCCGTGAGCGGGCACAGCCCCGCGGTGTCGGTGAAGCTGCCTCATAAAGGGCCATCATTTCTAAGAGCAGCTCTGTGGCTAAGTGCCTGGCTTGTTTTTCTTTGCGTTTGTCTATATTACAGTTGATAATGGCAATTTGTTTAACATGAGCATGAGTCAGAGCATAAACTACAGACCAGCAAAAGCTGTGCCTGGTGCGTGGGCTGGCTCTTGTTTATTCCTGCTGTGGCTTTTCCTAGAAAGTCAGCCACCCTCAGGACTGCCTGACCGGTGAGCCTGAACAAACTCCTCACAGTTCCTTGTTAACACGAGCAAAGGAGAAAACCAAGTTATTTGTACAGGCAGGATTCAAAGAGAAGCTGAAATCGCTCAGCTTAGGGAAAAAACCCAAACTAACCACAACTGACATTAAAATGGAGTCTGGGGAGTTGTGCAACTTTGTGTGTTCAGTGAAATATTGATGTTTTCTTCTCCTCCTAAGCCTTCTAAGTATTGATGTGCCAGATCTCTGATTTAGGTGGAGAGAGCGCAAATCACTGACACCTAAAGAAACGGCAGGGAAGGGAATGAAATGAACCTCTGCTGCCCAACAAAACAGGGAGCTTGCCAGCAGCGAGTGGCATGGCTGAAGGTGGACTGGAACCTCTGCAAGAAGGACAGGTATTGCAACTTGTCCCCGATAGCCTAGCCAAGAGCACAGGGTGAAATTCCCAGCCTGCAGCACAGCATCTGCATTAGGTGGGTATGATACAACGTTCTTTAAAATGAGGCTTCTTCAGAGGGAGACGTGGACCACAACTCCTGCGTGCCCAGGGCTGAATGTTTTCCATTACACAGCAGATCTATGAAGCCACAGGGAAAGCATCCTTTAACTATTATTTTTTGTTGTCATCTCAATCCAGATGTTTTTCTTCTGATGGAATCTAGAAGATAAAATAAGATCATTCTAATTAATAATGCCTACGTCCTCACCTAGTGATTTTCACCCACCAAAGATCTCAAAGTGCTACTCACATTTAATAGACAGCAGAAGTAAGGGTGAGGGAAATCAAATTAAATGTCTTGGCAACAGAACAAAAACAAGTGTTGCATTACAGGTCTAGTAAAAGGGACAAGGGCACCTATTAAGCCCCAATAAAAAGCAAAGCTTACACACACTGGATCATTAAATGAGGCATTGCAAAACTAATGTGACCAGTGCTCCATGCTAACAAAACATATTCTGGATTTTTCATTTGACAACATAATTTAGGGATTTCTGGGAATATGGGAAATTAAGTGGGGCAGTGGCTTTACAGGAATCATTCCTTTGCAAAGGCAGCTTGTGCCAGAGGACTGGAAAATTGAAAGTGCCCCAGAGGAGCACAGGAACAGATAAGACCTCTTTCACTACCGAGTCAAACTAAAAGGCATTAAAAGGAGCATAAATATCAAACCATCAATTTACTGCAAAATTTCTCATATTTAAGATCCTACTATTAGAAGTTCTGACAAAGAGAGACACTAAAATAGACACATGATTTGACTCTTGAAAAGGTGCATTCGGCAGAATTAGACCGTGTACCTAGCTGATCCTAAAGTAAACTTTCTGGTGGTGTCTGCAGCAAAATGTGTGGTTTAAGGAGGGATAAATTTGATTAAAACAATTCCTATAAATATCAGTGATTCTATTTTCGTATTTTTTTTCCTTCTTCTATTTTTTTTCCAGTTTGGTTGGCAGGGGTTGTGTTTTTTACATTCCCTGCCTTAGGGAGCATCAGTTTGAATATCCAGTAGTTTCCAAACTACTATAAAATCAGTGGTGTTACAGTGGTACTGAAGGATGCACTGCCCATCCACTCTTGAGTCTGCTGCTTCACAGCAGAAGTGATACCCTGGAGATCTGATCTTTGATGCTTGAGAGGTTTAGTAAGTTTTCACAGTCCTTAATAAATTGATATCATAGGCAAGAAACCTGGAGGTGTGAAGTACGATGCGCACACAAACACTTCGTATTTTGGTGGCATGAACCTGCAGCTCATGTTTGGAGAGCATCCCTGCCAGAGCCAGAACTGAGCATTCAAAATCCTTACCTAGGCAGAATGCATATTGACTTCAGGGGATACTTTTTCCCAGAGAAGGGCTGTGTAAAGAAGGTCAGGACTAGTTGTTTGTCCCCTGCAGCAACGCTGTTTCTCTTGCTGAGGAGAATTCCAGCACCAGCGGGCATGGATTTCTGTTGGTGAATACCAGCACTCGGGTGAACTGATGGTCAGTCTCACCTTGACCTTCAGCAGGCTGTTTCCATCTTTCCTTCACATCAGCTGAGGAGATAAGCAAAAAACAAACAAAATAAAATAAACAATGAAACCTAAAAAGCTAGGGCAGAAGCCACAGGCTGTGTTTCTGATAACTTAAATAATTTAAACCTATTTCTGCAGTATCTCCTGAAAGGCAAAGCCTGTGTCAGCACAGCCTGCCCATCCATCAGCAAACTGTTAGCTCAGGAGTGCGGGGCTTTGAGTGAGATCTTCTAACATAGATCCACTGTGGAGATTTGAGGAGAAAGGAACAGCCAGTAACTCACCAATGGCAGTGCTGTGTCTCTCTCCCACATCACCTCCAGCTTTTCTTCTCACAGGTGGAACTGGCCAGCAGAAGATCCTTAGCCTTATGAAAGGTCCTTAGCAGATGAAAGCCCCTTGCTGTACCACCATTGCAATGGGCCTTGGGTTGAAACTGTCCCTCAGGAGAGACAGCAGCCAGCTGGAAGCGTATTTGCCAGCAGCACCATTGATCATCAGCTGTCTGTAGCCTAAAGCAACTCTTTTGGACAGCTAAAATTGCATCTGATTTTGTAACAGACTCCTCTGCAGTCCCCATCACTTTGCCTGCCCCTCCCACACTCACTGTAACAAAAAAATAATGATAAAATAAAACCCCCAAACCCACTCCTTTGCCCTGTGATGAAGAATGAAGTGGCTCTGAAAAATAATCTAAAAATTGCTACTTCCCACTGCAAGTCCTGCTAGCACCTCCTGCTCTGCAGCAGCCTGTAGGTGAAGGACAAGGGAAAGCTGGAGGAGGGAGGCAGAGAAGCTGCATACCTAGAAAGCCAGGGCTAGTCCTGCTGCCCACCCTGGAGGCACCACCTCTGCATCAGACGGGAGTAACAGAGGGAGAATCTGGCTCTCTAGATCTAACAAGCTCACTTTCCTTTAATTGGGGCCCTCAGGCGCTGCTGTAGTGCACCTGATGGCACTAATTATTAATGAATCATCCCTGATGAATAGGAAGGCTGAACTGGCCTCTGTCTCCTTGGGTTGTCAGCCCTTCACAGAGCCTACTTGATTTCACTGGGCAGGAAAGCAACTGCACAGATTTAAACTGAGCCCTGGGAAGGAAGGGGGCTGGGAGAGCCACAAATACATTTGTGCCCAGACTGTGCAAACCAGCCAGGGACCAACAGCACCTCACTGCTTCTTCTGAGGCATAGATGTAGCACTGGAAAGTCCTGCAAGAAGTGCCTACTGCACCTTACTTTTGTATCACCCCTCCCTGCTCCCTCCATAAGGACCAACCTGTTTGCCCTTACTACTGCTCACACAGCTTGTCCTCAGTTCAAAGCTCAAGCTTCACTCCCAGCACAGCCCCACTCCACCTCCCTACTACAGCCTTTCACCAGGAGCAGATGGGAAAGGGACTTCTTTTATTTACCCCCCGTTTAAAGCAATAAAGCTCGAGTGCCACCCCGCAGCGCAGCACGGGCACAGCCTCAGCGCCCGGGAGGGCAGGAGGGCGAAGGCCTCCAGGCTGCTGAGAGAGGGAAGCTGGCAGAGAGCAGGCGGCTGCCAGGCAGGGCTCAGCCAGCAGGGCCGGGCAGGCAGGAGCCAGCTTTCTGCCGCCCTCCGGGGACTGCGGGGCTGCGGTTGCTCAGTCGGAGCTGGGCACAGGAATTAGGGCAGGCAGAGCCGCAGTGGCTGCAGCCCTCCCCGATTACCCAGCCAGCTAGAAAGGCACTGTCTTGCCTTTTGTTTAAGCTGTGGGTTTTTTTCGTTGTTGATCTCTTTGGCCTTTTTATTTTTTTTTTCGGTGTGTGTATATATTTTTTGTTTAAGTAGGCGATAATTTCGCTGTTGTTACTGCCAACGTTTAAATGCTCTTTTCCTGCATTTTTTTTCCCCTTCCCAGTTCCCCAGCTCACGTTTGCCCAAGATCTCAGGGGGGTTCAGAGGCTCGAACCTCCCCAGCTTTTGCTGCAGCAGCCGCTGCAGCGGGACCAGCCCGGCAAGCGCCTCGCCAGCCTCCCCCCCCGTACCCCCCTGCCAGACCCTACAGGTGCAGGGCGGCGGGGGGCAAACCGAGTACACCCAGTCCCTTTCTGGGACGCGGGGGACAGCGCATGTTTCCTTGGCCACAGAACAAGGCAAGGCAAGAGCAATCATCCCCGGGTTAAAAAAAAATGGACCATTGCACTCCGGCTTCAGTAATAACCCCTGAAAAAAACAGCTTTGCGCTCTGAGGGCCTCTTATAAAATGATCAGGATGAAGAAGAGGGGGGAGCTTGTTGGTTACTCGTTTTCCCCGAAAAAAAATGCAGGGGTGCCGGCGGGGAGAGCATCGCTCGCCGGTTGCCCGGGGGGAGCTGAGCCGACCGGACCAGGCTTTTGAGCAGTAAATACCTCCCTGCGCCCCGGGTCGCCTTGGGTGCCCCGTGGCCGCGGGGATGGGCGTCCGACAATTAGGAGCCCCGGCCTGGGGACTCCCCGGAGGTGTCCAGGCACCAGCAGAAGGGGTGGGAAGGGCATCACCGGGCGCCCTGCCGCCCCTCGGCCCCATCCCGACCCGCTCGGCTGTTTTTTACCCCGGTTTGCCACCGTTTCACCATTCGCCTCACAGGAGGGTTAACTGGGGGATGTGCTAATTACAGAGATTATCCATTAGCAATTCAACCTCACGCGAGGATAACTCGACTCCACTAATGAGCTGGAAATCCGCCCCCGTATGAGGGAATTTCAACTTTCTTCCGAGGGGTGAGGAGAAGCTGGGAGACTCCTATCCCACCGCCCTCCGACTGGCGAGCACCGTCCAGCAGCCGGGGGCCGCGGCGGGAGCGCTCCCGGCCGCATCCCGGTGCCGGCAGCGGGCGGGACCGGTGCCCGGGCACTGCGGGGGGAAGCGGGCTGCCGGCCACGGGTCCCCGGGGCCCAGCCGGCGCAGACAGCAGGCTGCGGAGCCCCTCGCACCCCAGCCAGGGCTCTCTCGCTACAGGAAATCGGAACAGCAGCGCCTGACCTCATGAATATAGAGATGTGCGCAGAAAAATCAATTTAGGTCTAGATCCTCTGTGGGGAGGGAAAATAACACAAACCATTTAAACACAGCTCTGCTCTCCAGGGTTTTCCTTTCTCTCTGGTGGTGATGCGGACTGAGACTAGAG
The DNA here is from genome assembly GCA_013398125.1 of Aegotheles bennettii. Taxonomy (NCBI): domain Eukaryota; kingdom Metazoa; phylum Chordata; class Aves; order Caprimulgiformes; family Aegothelidae; genus Aegotheles; species Aegotheles bennettii. Next base: position 311,886 of record VZRW01003758.1, on the reverse strand, counting down.
GGAGGGCAAAGGCAACCGGAATGCAAGCCGACCTGTGTCTGCCGAAGCGAGCTCTGCAAAGACACGACCCCCCCAGCACACGCATAATGTATTTCATCATTAAAAAATCAACATTGCTTCCAGTGCTAAAGGCGCCGGGCTCCAGTTCCTGAGCGCATTCGTTGCTGGGATTCAATCCGTTTGGGAAATGCAGATTGGTTTGCGACCCACTGTTTGATTTATGAACTGTTACACTTGCTATTGCTTACACATTACATTGCGGACCTCGGGAAGGAAGGGGAGAGGGGGTGAGAGAGAGAGAGACCCTGCCACCCTACGCATTGGCAAAGGAGAGCTATTGCACAGGCAACGGCTCCCACCGGAATAAATCACTTCGAACCGTCACCTCAAACCATCACCTACCTCCCCATCACCCACTCGAGCCACCCATCGGTCGCCAGCTGGGGTCTCGCCTTCTAAGTAAAAAAGGACGTGTTTACTCTTTGATGTGTATTTCTTTATAAAGGCATCAGGCGCCTATAAATAGCCGAGGTTAAAGCAGCTTCTGCTGCGAAATCAATACCCGTCCCCCCCTTCCCCTTGCTCCTTCGGCTGAGCTGCCTTATTAATTATGAAAGGGCTCCTCTGCGCCCCGGCTCCGGCTCCGTAGCCTCCTCCTTAATGGTGGTTGTTGCCCTCCCTCCGCACCGCTCCGCACCGCTCCGCGCCCGCCCCCGCGGCACCGCCGCGCCCCCGGCTCCTCCGCCGGCAGCTGGGACACGGGGGTGCCGCGGGCTGGGGGGATCGGGAGGAGAAGGGGGGGAGGAGGCACAGCATATTTTTTTTTTTTTAAGAAAGAAATAATAATAAAAAAAAACAACAAAGAAAAAATCCCAGGGGGTTGAGACCAACCACTTCAGCCTGTCCTTGTTTGAACTGAGATTGCCTTGTTCATCAAGGGATCGGTTCGGGATTCAACCTTCCCTGCCTCAAAAGCCCTGTCCTTTCCAAGATACTCTGGGCATATTTTATACAAAGGACCACAGCCTCATTTCAAACAATAATTTTTATTTTATACTTCTGTCTATACTTTGTAGCAAATCTTTTTTTTTTGTTATTTTTTTTTGCTGAATTGACTTTATAATAAACTTTTGTTTAAATTACATTTTTCTTCTCTTTTAAAATCAAGGCTCTTTTTTTTCAAAATCATTTTGCTGTTGTTTTTGTCTTGTTTGTTATTTTTCCTTTAGGTTTACATTTAAGCCCCCTTTTTGTGATCTCTACGGTTGGATATTCAGGTATTTTACCGGTATGTGTAACATCTAAAACAAAGAGGAGGAAAAAAATTAAAGGCGGTGNGAGATTGTGAATTATTCACCATATGCTTCACACGTGGACATCTACCTTGGATTCATCGCCAGTGCCTTTTTTTGTCTGCGTTTTTGTTCTCGCCTGCCACACTGCCACATTTTTAGAGGAGCCCGTGGCCTGCCGGGAGGTATCCCGGCCGATTACAACCTTAGCGTTAGGTGGCCCAGAGCCGTTCCTGAGATTGCTTTTGCACGACGAGGGCTCGAGTTTCTANGCTCTTTTTTTTCAAAATCATTTTGCTGTTGTTTTTGTCTTGTTTGTTATTTTTCCTTTAGGTTTACATTTAAGCCCCCTTTTTGTGATCTCTACGGTTGGATATTCAGGTATTTTACCGGTATGTGTAACATCTAAAACAAAGAGGAGGAAAAAAATTAAAGGCGGTGAATTCGGAAAGATGCCTTCGAACAGCAAGTAAAGGTAAACTCTCAGAGAGCCGTTAGCAGCATTCCTTCACTACTCCGTGCATTTAGACACATCTCTTCCTTTCGCTCTTCCCTCCCTCCTTTCCCTCCCTAACCGTTAGTTTCCCTCTCTCTCGCTCGCTTTATTTTCCCCTCGAGGAAAAATGCTCTTTTTAAATATTCTATTTTTATTTTTCTCTATTTTTGATTCGAAGCGATAGTAAAGCTGAGGTCCGATTCGGGCTGCGCGCCGCTGCCTGTTTGGTAACATTTGGCAAATAAAACACAAAAATAATAAAAAAAAAATAAAGGGAGAACGCTTCCACAGTCCTACATGGGTGTTTCACCATCATCAGCCACCACCACCACCATCATCATCATCAACCACAGAAAAGCACAACGTCCCCAAAGCAACGGATGGACACTTCCTCTATAGATCCAGCACATGGAGAGGGTGTGGGTGTGAGTGTGCTCGCCCCCCTAGAAAGGCAGCCAGGTCACTAGGGCAGCCCACAGAGCCGCCAGGAGCAGGGGCAAGGCCGGCGGGAGGAGGGACGGTGCCGAGCCGCTGCCGCCTCCGCACAGTTCAAATAAGCTGCCCTGGATATCGAGGTTCCTGGATTCCCGTCTCAGTTTCTCCCAGAGGTCTGTCGCTCCTTCCTGGCAATCGGAGAGCGCTGAGAGGGTGCAGACGTGGAAATCATCCCAGTACCTGCAGGAGGGGAGAGCAGCCGGCATCAAAACAGGCGCGCACGCAGCCTCCCGGGGGGTGGGGAGGGGGCGGGCAGCACCCTCGGGCCCGCCGCCCCCGCCAGCGAAGCCAAGAGGGGCTGGAGCCCGGCGGGGAGGAGTCGCCGCCTCCCCCGCCCTAAAACCCGGCCCCTGCACCCTCGCCTCCCCGCCCCCCCAAAACACCGGTTTCTGGGAGGGATCCTGCCCCCTCACGCTGCCCCACAGCCCACCCCGTGCACATCTCTGCGCTGNCGGCGGGCCCCGCCCCCCCGCCGGCTCCCGGGGGGGGGGTGTGGGGTGTGCGGGCTCTCTCCCCTCCCAAACCCGCCTTCGGCACCAGTCCGGGCCGGTGCAAAAACTGCTTTGCTGGGTTCCTGGAGGAGGGGGCTTTTGCCTGAGCAGGGGAGAGCTGGCAGACGCCAGCCTAGGAGCCCACGGGCTCTTCCCGAGGGGTTTTCTTCACCGGTGGGAGCGGGCAGATGGGGGTGGGACAGGCACCGCTTGTCCCAGGAGGGAAGCGGTGTCTTGGGGGGTCCCGATGCGGCGTTAGAAACCTTCGGGAGGGGTCCCTCGGGTCGGGAACGGGCCCAGACTGAAGAGGCAGGAAGGGGTGGAGAAGAATGACAAGAAGAGGAGGAGGAGGAGATGGAGGAAAGAGCATCTTCCCCTCCTGGGCACACGGCACCTGCCCGCTGGTGGCCAGGGCTCTGTGTGCAGCGTGGGGTTTCTCCTTCCCCAGTATTATTTCCTGCTGTTCCCACAAGTATTTTCTTTTTATTTAAATTCCCTTCTTCACTAGGACTGGACCGGGTTTTACCGCCGGGGCAGGACCCGTCCCACTGGGGGGGACAGGGGGGACCTTTCCTCTCCGCTTCCGCACTATCGAAAATCCCCCCTAATTTGCCCTCTGCCTATTTCCCCCTTTTCTCAAGGCAGGCGCCTGCACATTTGGATCTTGATTTTCTTTTTTAAAGTAGTCCTACAGCCTCTAATTTATGAGCACTCTAAGCTGGTTGTAGACTCCCAATGTTTGCTACATTTGTAATAAATAAGGAGATACTGAGAAGCCGGAGTCTGAGAGTGTGCCTCTCCTGCAGTATTTCTGCTGTAATTGCATCTCCCAAAGGAAAATTAAATCTTTCTCCATCTTCTTTCAGTACACATCCCGGCACAGGGCGAAGGCAACGGGTGGTGGGAGGTGGTCGGGAGAAGGGTCTTGCTTGGAAGAGAGGTACTTTTTACAGGTCGGGACCACCTCTGGTCCGACACACCAGGGCCAAAGGACATCACATTAGGGCGCTGCTGCCCCTGGGTATTTATTCCTCATGCAGGACACAAGGTAAACTGCAACCTGGCATTTACAGCGAGGTGCCAGCCTTAGTAGGTGCTTGGCTCAGAAATCTCTCAGTGTCAAGAGATGAGAGGAGGGTTACACAGTTTCTCTTCTCTTTTTCCTTTCCTTTCCTTTCCTTTCCTTTCCTTTCCTTTCCTTTCCTTTCCTTTCCTTTCCTTTCTCCCATTTAATTTCCTTCGTTTTCTGATTTTCGACGAGCAAAATCAGAAAAAACTATTCCAAACATATTCATATCTAATGATTTAATCTCGTTTCTAAATATGATTTTCTCGCTCTCTTTTTTTTTAATTTTTTTTTATTTTTTTTGTCGGGGGCAGTTTGTGCCGGAAAACAGCAATGGGGAGACGGGAGAATAGCTTGTGCGGCTGGATTTATACATATATATATATTTAAATTTATTATTATTATTGATTTTCCCCAGACCTATGGAAAATGCCCGGTTCTGCTTCCCTGTTCGGAACGAGACCCCAAAGCGGGGCGGGCGAGGCCGGAGCTGACGGCTCCTCGGCAGCCGCTCCAGGTTTCCCTGCCCCGGTAATGTCCTGAGCCTTCTGCCGCTGGGTGATTACTGTTGTGGCTGGGGTCTTTTCTCTTTATTTTTATT
>VZRW01003758.1:285844-301449 GCA_013398125.1 Aegotheles bennettii | reverse complement strand
GTGCTCCGTGCCGGTGGCAGCGCCCCGCTTGTGGCACTGCAGGGGGTGGGCTGGGGAAAGGGGTCACGCGTGGGCCAGGCCTGGGGAGCTGCAGTGGGGCCGGCCTGAGCCTGGGGGTCACCGCACCCGTCCTCTGGGGACGGGCCACAGCTGTGGCAGGGCTGGGTGGTGGGGATGGCGCCGGCCGAAGCTACGGGGAGCCCTGCCCGGAATATGGCTTGGTGTGGGGTGGTCCTGTAGCCTGGGACCTCCCAGGACCCTCCTCAAAGTCATATTCCCCGGAGAGCAGCTTAGGAGGAACCTAAGGGTGCTGTCATGGGCTTCTTTCAGTGCAAGCTAACCAACCAAAACCCCATCCTACAGCCTTCACCCTGGGCTCTTCCACTGCAAAGTTATTTCCCCCCAGCTCAGCCTTGACTTTCACCAGCCATCTGTAACATCTCCAAGAGCCGAAGGGAGACTGGTCAGAGGGCAAATGACTGCTGACCTTTGCTCCTTCCAGTCCTAGATCTGCCTCTCTTTGCCATCCTACTGTGCTGGAGGTGCTGTGGCACCCTGTATCAGCTGGGTTACTAGTTGGTCCCTCTATTTTACTAACTACCTGCGACAATCCTCAGACCTTAATGACAGGTGCAAAAGCTGCCAGGCTGGGTCCCCATGATCCTCACAGGCCTGAAGCCCACCAGGCAAGGACAGAGATGTCATGGGGTTAAAAGCATCAATGCAACTGGAGGTAAGGAAACTGGAGGGCAAGATGAAAATCTTCCTTGTAGAGAGGTCCATTCACAACATAATGCTGGTGAATGCTGTTGCCTATTAGGTCTACCTAATGTGAGCAGAGGCAGCCTGCACATTCATTGTCTTAAAGCCATTATGAAAACCCAGCCTCTGTTTCTTCAACTGGAAAACAGGAATAATGTTGAGTAACTATGCCAGCAGTCAGTTGGGGCCTGAGATGAAAAATGCTCTCTTGTCTCCTCTGCACCTTCCCATTATTCTTTTACGTTTCACCTTTTCTTCCTACTTATAGATCTCCACTATGGATGGTGAGCCAGATTAGAGGACAGAGCTGGCTGAAAATTAACGTGAGGAATTAATAAAATAAAGGTTCACTTTCAGCCAGCTCCCAGAGCCAGCTCAGCACGTGGACACATGGCAGTGAATGCAGTGCAAAGGTGCCATGTCCCCTGGCAGCTTGCCCTTCCATTCACTCAGCCATGAAGTTGCAGCCCAGAGTAGAGTTGTCTTTTACACACTCCTGAAGACGCTGGTGGCAGCAAGGAGGCCAAGGCTAAGCTTCGAATTGTGCACCATGTTCTCTTTTGAAGGAATCAAAGGTTTGAGTCTAGGCTGGAGCTAAGGCAAAACACTTCTACCCGGCTCTTTGCTGCTGTGGTAATGAGCATTTCTGTAATGCAACAGAGAGACCAAAGTGGGTATTAACATGTGGAGCCCTGTCCTTTTCCTGGGAGGGATAAGTTAGATAGCCCAAAAGATCTTTTAAGCCTCACAGTCAGTGCATTATCAGCACAAAAACCAAAGAGGATGAAAGGAGTGTGGGTTGAGGTACATGGATACAAACGGTGAACCTACCAGCTCTCCACAGCTTGGCCACTTGTGGCTGCATTTGCTGATAAGAAGGACAAGGCACCCTTGCAGGAGCACCAAGTTGTGGAGGCTGCAGCAAGAGGAATTTCTCATTTCACTCCCCTGCCCTGTTGATAATGGTATTGTTTTATTTATACATTCATAAGTGCTACAGTTTTGTCCGCTACTTCTTTTTCTGAGCTCAGACAAGCTATAGCTTCAGCTTAAAGGTTGGGCTGGCTCCAAGAGACTTGTGTTGAACATGATTTTGACATTACACTATGTAAATTTGCTTTGGAATGAACTTCAGGGCAGCTTCCAATGCACAATCAGGAAGAGTTTAATATCTGGCTTTTGTTATGTCCATCACTGCTGAAATGACCAGAGCCTCTGGCAATCTGGCCATGAATCTCATCAGAACAGGCATTTCTGGGGGACTTCTGGCCAAACCACAAGAAAAATCCAACAGCCAGGGGCATCAATTACAGAGACTAAAAGGGCCGGGCCAAATTCCTCTAAATGTTCTTGACTGTTGGGGCAGTCCAGCTCTGTCTGAAATTCAAGCCTGGCTCCAGCCTCACCACGTTCCTTGTCCCAGGAAGGGGCTCGTCAAGCTATAGATTCTGAACAAAAGCCAGCGGTTTCAGCCCATCTCAAATAGCAGCACTCTCAGCTCTGCTGGGAGCCAGGGAACAGGATGAAGTGGGGACAGTTGTTTATGAAACTATACTTTTTTTTTCTTTTTTCTTTTTTTTTTTCTTTTTTTCCCCCCAACATGGTATTAGAAGGTACTTGAATACCAACCCATCTCTAAGTGCCATCCACGTGTTTTAGAAAAGTGCTTCTGGTGGCGTCTTGCTCAGTCCTAGTTAGGACAATTTGCTCATCAGCACGATTTTGCCCTTGTTTGTGAGAAAAAGGGCTGCGTCCTGGCAGGAGCCTCACGCTCCACTTGTGAGGGTGGGCGGCGGTGTCATCCCGCGGGTGAGTGCAATCGCGGGTGGAGGCACACGGACAGAGCCCACGGCTGCTGGCCAGATACAGCTCTGCCAGAGCTCACCACGGTTGCACCGTGGGCTGGAGTGGCTGCGGAAGCATTCGGGTGGGCAGCCCTGAGCTCTCACCATGCTGGGCAGCTGCTACGAAGCGAGCTCAGCTCCATCCGAACCATCTACCAGCAGGGGACCCACGGCATTCAGCGATGCGCTTCTCGTGCAGCACTCGGCTCACTGTCATGGCTGAACCTCAGAAGAGGCAGCCGGATCGAGGTAGCAGGGAAGAGATGCTCTCCATGGCAAAGCTGGCTGCTTCTCTACATTTCTTTCCTTCCTTCCTTCCTTCCTTCCTTCCTTCCTTCCTTTTTCTTTCTCTTTCTAGATACTTTCTACAAAAACGATAAAAAAGTAGTTGATTCATACAGTAGATTTCTGCANTTCTCTACATTTCGTTCCTTCCTTCCTTCCTTCCTTTTTCTTTTTCTTTCTTTTTTACACACACAGTATCTCCTCAGACAGCTCACGCCGTGGGCTCCTCAGTTCATGGTTGCTGGCAAGTAATAGGGATAAAAACTGAATCTTTGGTGCTGTCAGTCAGAGACTGATTTATTCTAAGCAATGGCTTAGGCTGGAGGGGAGGATCCAGTGATCGCAGCGATATTTGAAAGTCCCTCCTATGGGTGTGTGAGAAATGTGTTCGCTCTTAGCTCATCCTGCAGTAACATCGCCTCTACCAGGAGGTGACTGTTTTGGTTTTTTTTAACTCTCCCTCACGATCAGCCTGAGATCCTGCCCTAGTGAAGCTAGATGAAAGAGGAGCCAGTGACTTGTGTCTCCCTACCCTCCCGTCCCACAGGTCCCCCAAGAAAGGGGTGCAGGCTGAGGGCTTTGCAATCCTGCAGAGGTGGCTGTCCTCACTTGTGCTGTGGCTCCCAACCCTCAGCTGCTACTTTCCCCAGAGGAAGGTGGCCAGCCAGAAAAATACATGCAAATATCAAACCTAACTGATAAATGAATAGCTATTCACAGTATGATCCTCCAAGATTCTATTTAAGTAGAAAAATAATGAGAACACACTGAAAATGTGACAGGTAGGATTAAAGAAATACCTTGCGATAAAGAGCAGACTTCTAAAGCTTTTTTGGGTGGCCTTGTTCATTAAACATCTGGCTTCATTACTGGCTGAATGTATCTGACTTCAGATAAGCAGAAAAAAATTGAAGTTATGCACTCCAGACCAGAATTTACACCACATCTGCCTAGAAAGTAGTATTAAAATAATGCTGATTGTTCACCATGAAAATCATTGTCATTTGATGTCTGCGAAAATATAGTTCTGGAAGTATAAACTGTTGCTGCAGTTCCAAGTATAAAATGGAGAAAGAAAAAAGTGTATGTCTGAGTGGATGTAAAAAAAGGATGTGATTGCTCGATATCAAATCTTTAAAAACTGGAAAATGCTGGGTAAGGTATTTGTAACCTATGTGACACAGAAAACAATGATCTGATATAAACTTAGCAAGTGATTAGAATAATTGCAATCTTCAGTCTCAACTTCTGGGATTTTCAAAGGAGTTAAACCAGAATGCCAGACTTTGCCAGGTTTGTTTGAAAAGCTCAGCCTCTATATTTGTTCCTCAGTAATTTTCTTTTTTAAAAAGCAGTCTTAAAAAAACAAGATGTCACTTGGCCATGATTAGCTTGTGACAGCCAATCCAGTGAGGAAAGCACTATCTATTACAGAAACAGTAGTGTTTGCATTTAACTGCACTCCTCTGAGATATATTTTTAGGAGGGTGCCTGTGCGTGCATTTGAAATTCTGCATCTTAATGGCATGACCCCTTTATATCAGATTATGGCACTGGCATTGCTGCTGCTCCCAGGCAAGCTGAGGGGTGGTAAGCGAGCCTGCACTGTTCTAGCCAGATGGAGTTCACACCCACTACAATTATGTTTGCAACACATGATTTGCTTAAGGTGCCTGTGGATGTTTCAAAGAGTAGGATGGTTTCAGTAAAGCAGTCTCAGAAGAAAGCAGTATCAATCCTTAGCATCTTTACCACTGAAATTTTCCTTCAAGAAACATAAATCTGAGGCCAGTCTGTACACTTTTCATCAGAAGCTGGAGGGAAGTATATAAACCTGGAAAATGGTTGTGGAGAGGCTGATTTTGGTGACTTCTTGGCATCCAGGCTTACCAATGTCCTAGAACACAGAAACATAGAACAGCCCAGGTTAGAAGGGACCTCCAGAGATCATCTGGTCCAACCTTTGTGGAAAAGGGAGCCTAGATGAGATTATCTACCACTCCGTCCAGTTGCATCTCGAAAACTTCCAGTGCTGGGGACTCCACCACATGCCTGGTCAGGTTGTTCCAGTGATTATGGTGAAATCACACTGCATAAGGAATTGGAAGGTTTGTGATGAGCTGTATGTATCATGACAGAGCTGTTGATCACTCTCTGACATGCTTAATAGACACCTTGGTCCAGGTACCAGTCTTCCTGAGTGCATGAGAATAACTTTGATTGTACCCTTGTGATATTAAGATGATTTCAGTTTCTCTGGTTGCAAATGCCAGTAACCAAACTGCACAAAACCATTATCCTCAGTATGTATTGCGTCTAGGACAACTGTCTGCAGCAAACTCATTGTCACCAGCTACACATTGACCAGCTGATGGTGCTCGATCAGCACCATGAACAAAACCTTGAGGAGCAGAAGGCCCTGAACCTCCCTGAGAGTCTGTTCATGCGGCTGAACAAGCACCAGCTGGTCAGTGTGGAGTTATCCTGGCCGTGAGTTGGCTGTGTAGAAGTGACCAGTTGTCCTTGTTTTATATGTGTCAATAACTAGTTCTAAAAGTTGTTGCTATGTGAATATTTCCTGCTCCCATGGGTGTCAGAATCACAAATTCTACTGACCACAGTGAGGTGGGATGTTCCTCGGTGAGGTGATATTCTGATTCATGTATTTCTTTCATTGATTTATAGAGTATCTACTGCCACAGCAGCTATTAACCTTCAACTACAGTAGGACTTCAATAAGTGAAATACCACTCAGAGTTTTCTTTATAACAGTCAATAAGATTTGTTCTAGAAAAAAACACAAAAATATATAAAGAACCAGCCATATCAGATTTCCAGATATCATTGGAAGATACTGCTTCTGTATTTCAGACTTTTCTTCATAAATCCTTAGTCACAAAGACCAAAGTTTCAGGGGAACATGGGGATTTAGGGAGCAGGAAAACAATATGTTAATTAATTGTGGGCTGATGAGAACATTGTCAGGACAGATGTTCTGCCAGTCACACGTGCATTGCAAGAACTTCAAGTGAGATCTCACTTTCCTAGGAAGGATGAAATCTGGGAGGACGGGTGTATAAAAAGGTGAAAAGGGCTCTGTGACAAGGAAATGTGGGATGAATCCGTATATGCATCCGCAATCTGATTTGCAGAGCTGCTGAGGACGTGCAACTTAACTTCTTCATCCCCCTCCTTCTCCACTATTAGCTTTAGGAACATATTTATGACACTGGAAACTGGGAAAGGTCAGAGATAAGTCCTGGGAATCAGAGTAGAAAGCTTCTTGATGTGAACTAGGAGCTGGTTTCACGAAGCCGTGTCTTGAGCAGAAGTATACATTCATTGAAAAACATCCTTCTTCAGAACCCCCATTTGGGCCACATTTGTCTTGTGTGTGTGCCATGATTGGAATAATTAACTCAAGTATCATTGCCACATGTCAGCTGCCATTCAGGTGGTTGCAGCTGGAAAAGTCAAGAACAGTTTCACAGATGCTGTTGATAGGTGCATCAAACAAGTAAACAAGCCAGCAGCTCCTCAGCATAACCTAGCAGTGCAATAAAGAAGCTGGAAAGTGATGTGGATAGCTGTGGACTAAGATGTTTCATACATCACTTATCCATTGCCATTAAGTAACACACATCCAGGATCTCAAATCACCTTTGTGAGCACCAAAGGCCTTTGCCTAGTAATGTTAAGGAGTTAAGTCTTTCTCACATTGTTCTTTGTCTGTGCCCCCCCAGATCATTCTTGCCTTTGGGGCTGTAATGACCTATTTGCTCTCCTAGACCCTAGTAATTTGGAAATGAATCCCAAGGGCCCTGGACAAGCCCTCTCCCTCTGGGGGGCAGGCAGTAGGCATTAAAGGGAGCCTGGAAAGTGGCAGGCTGTTGTAGTTTGTCTGTCCTGTCACTAGAGTGAGACATGCCCACAAGCATCCTGGGCTCCTCTTTTGGGAGTTGCTGAGCAGATATATGGGGTGCTGGTGCTGGTGCTGGCACTAAGGGGACACCATGCATCGTGGTAGACCTTGGCATCCTCAGCAGGCTGAGCTTCGGGATCAGAAACTCTCTAGGTCACCCCATTCTACTCCAAACACACATTTTTTTGTTTGTTTGTTCTACAATTGTCATAGAAGAGCTAAAGTGGGCGAGGGGGTGGAAGGGACTGTAAAAGTCCTTTGTCATGACCTCTTGATTACTGTGACTACTAACCTCTGATTCCTGGGCATATTGGTGTCTAGTCTGATCTGTAGCCCTACAAAGTCCACCAGTATCTTTCAGTTGACTTCCAAAAGACTTTGAGTCAGACCATCTCACAGCTTAGCCTGAGTGAGACCGAGCAGCCAGACATGTATTGCAGATATTTCTCAGCAAGGAGAGAGAACTTCCTACTGAAGGGTAAAAAGACAGTGGTGGTTCTGACATCTAAATAAAATGGCTCCTTGAGGAAACTCTCTCCCTCTTTGTGACACATCCACTTGAAGACCCATCATTTGTGACAATGTATTTCAGATGGTCCCATAAGGATGGGGGTTTTTTTCCCATTTCTTTTTCTCAGGGCACAGTGTGGTGCCCTGCCATCGAGTGACTTGTGCAGGTCCAGACAGAGAAAGCAAGCTGCTAAAAGGTAGTGATTGCAGCACTGATCTCTTGCAGGCTCTGCAGTGTGAGGAGGTGGTTCTGAATCACAATGAACTTAATTGAACAAGAAATGGCATTGATTTTTCCTTTTCAGCCCTCCCCATTGCTCACAGCAACAGTGCACTGGACCCTCTGCCCATGCCAAGCAGCAGAATTGCACAGTGCAGTAGAGTGGAGACTTTTTTATTTTCATCCTATAATTAGCATGTCTTTATTTTTAAATAGGGTAAAAAACAAAGCTCTCTAGGCTTTGAATTGTCACCAGGGAAAAGAATTGCCTGTGCAGGATGAATTTCAGGAGAACAGGGAAGCAGGTTATGTGAGAAACCATGGCTTACTGCATACTGCCCTGGCCAGGAAATAACACAGTCCTGGAGTTTATCTGGTTGTTGAAAGAACTAGAACAATGCAATTGCCAAGCTGCTGAAGGGCTCCTAAAAGGACATTTTATTTTATTTTTTTAACCTAGACAGATAAAGGTGTATAAACTGCCTCCAATCTGCAGGGAGACAAAGAAGAAAAGCATTCCATACTCCAATTATTGAATCATTGCTATTTTTTGCCCTGTTAGGCAGACACGTTAACACGTAATTACATGTTTGAACAACTAGAGATTTCCTATACAACCTGTTAAATATAGCAATGAATATACTTGTGTGTTTATTCTTACTTAGAACTGATGAGGGGTGTGTGTATTTTCCCATGTCTCTCCCCCTACTTCCCCCAAAACATTGAAAGAATAAATTATAAAGGTATGTAGGAAATTCTTAGCAAATTCACACTAGCAGTCTTAGTCACTGCCCAGATCCCAGCTCCGGTATCATAATTGGGTTCCTTGCAATGCACAGCTTGTTTTGTTCTTGAGGGGAATTCTTCAGCTGAGATTGCCAGGCTGAGCAGGGGCGGGAAGGACGGCTAAGGGAAATTTAGGTGCATGGCATTAGCTAGAGCAGTGCATGCCATATATCATGGTGAGATCAGCTTCCATCCTTAATAAACACCAGCCAGCCCAGAAAGCCAACTGTGTCCTGGGCTGCATCAAAAGAAGTGTGACCAGCAGAGTGAGGGAGATGATTCTCCCCCTCTACTCTGCTCTCATGAGACCCTACCTGAAGTGCTGTGTCCAGTTCTGGGGTCCCCAACATAAGAAGTACATGGAGCTGTTGGATCGAGTCCAGACGAGGGCCATGAAGGTGATCAGAGAGCTGGAGGACCTCTGCTATGAAGACAGGCTGAGACAGTTGAGGTTGTTCATTCTGGAGAAGAGAAGGCTGCAGGGAGACCTGAGAGCACCTTCCAGTAAGTGAAGGGGCTATGGAAAAGCTGGACAGGGACTTTTTACAGGGACATGGAGTGATGGGATGACGGGGAATGGTGTTAAACTGAAAGAGGGGAGATTTAGATTGGACATTAGGAGGAAATTCTTTACTGTGTGGGTGATGAGACATTAGACAGGTTGCCCAGAGAAGCTGTGGATGTCCCTGCCCTTGAAGTGTTCAAGGCCAGGTTGGATGGGACTTGGAGCAATCTAGTGGTCTAGTGGGAGGTGACCCTGCCCATGGCAAAGGGGTTGGAACTAGGTGATCTTTAAGGTCCTTTCCAACCAAAACCATTCTATGATGATTCTATGATCTGTCTCTGGTAACAGGTACTGGACACCAGGTCAATTTGATCTTATGTTAGGAACGGGAGGGGAGGACAAATAGAATTAGCCCATGTAGCTCAGCTGTCTGTGTGCTGTGAGTTGTGTCATGGAGTGAGGGCACAGCGAAGCTGACCTCCTGCCTGAAATCCCTGATGGTGTGGAAAGATTGACCTCTCTCAGGGAGCTGCCAGGGCTGCCTGGAAAGGAGCACAGCCACCACACCCCCACCATACTGTTGATCCCAGCTGCCAAAACAGCATTTTGTGGCTTTAATGCTGGGGCTGATCTGAAGAACTGGCCTGCTGCAAAGCCAGTGCAACGCATTTCTCTCGCCTGCCTCCTGCCACTTGATATTTTCATTGCTTTCTGAGGAGCAGTTAATGGATAGTGAGCTCATATTGGGTTTCATGGAAGTCCTGTCATTGACTTCAATAAGAGCAGGATCAGACTCTTCTGGAATCGATATAATTCATGAAAGCTCTGAATGTTGTACAAGAACTAAAGCAGTGTGTTGTGTTGTGATATCTGTAACGAAGTTACTGGCATCTAAACACTCGTTTTAACAGGGAAAAATGCATCCAGAAATTGCTGTTACCGAAAGCAGGGGCTGAGCTGGGTGGCCTAGGAAACAAAACACCAGCAAACGGCAATATTTTGGGTCAGCATGCCTGTGACCTGCTTGGGCAAACCTTTGGCACACCTCTCCTGATAACCATCCACACTTTGCAAACTCACATCTGAGCTTGGCAGAGAAGGCCATGGATTTCACATCTGCACCAGGATAAAGAGAAGATGGTTTTGGCATTGGGAGGGAACATGTAATGTTTCTGCACCTCTGATAAAGGGAAGCCTCTAAGCAGCTGAGTAGGTTGAAGAAGCCAGACTAAACCAGAAGCACCAGGGCAATACACACCAACTGTTGGGAAGAACTTGGTGGGACTGGGGTCCTCTCTGAAAACAAAAGCAGAGCCATCTGCCACGGTTCATAGCAGTGACTGTGGCTCGGTGTTATCTTTCACCAGCAAGACCTTCAGGCCAGCAGATTAAGGCTATTTTCAGACCCTCCAGCCCACTCCCACAGCTAACGCCCTTGTCCCACAACGATGAAGTTACTGAGAGATTGGAGGTTGGATGTGGACACCTAGGGAATGTCTTGCATTAGTCAGTACTGAGTACATCAGAGGATAGAGCCTCACCACGCATCTCAAAAGTGAGACAGCTGTTCACCTACTGCAGCTGTATTGGGTTTGGATTCTGCCCTTCATCAAAAGAAGGCTTTGAAACAGAGAAAATGTATCAGGAATAACAACTGGAAGTCTAGTAATCTGATAGTCTGCAAATACAATACAGTGAGACTATGAGGCATAGTGCTTAAAAATCTGAATTATTTCATATATTAAGAAACCTCCAGTGATTCCACTGTGAAGATTGTGCCTAGCTTTACATGCTAAGGTTCATTTTTCTGACTTTCTACAAAAAAACCTCTTTCTCCTTGCAATTTTTCAATTATTTTCTCTAGCCAAAGGAGGATTTTTGTGTGTGTAAAGTCTGAGGTTAATCTGACAAGGAATCTTTGAGATGTGAGACTGAAAATTGAGACTAGGGTTTCCTGTTGGTACAAGATTTTCAGAGGGTTTTTTAAATTTTATTTTAAAGTATCCTATCTCAAAACTCAAGGTGTGGAAACCTTTAATGTGGTTATTCAGCTTTCCTCCCAGAAAAATTATTCTCCTACAAACATTTGAACAAAAGCATTGTTTAATTTCTAGAATTCTGCAGTGTAATTGTTTTAACACATCTCTCTGCTTTTAATCTGCTGCATATCAGCAACAACCTATGTACTTATTTAAAAAAATAATCTACCTACCTGTTAAAGTGCTGTGCAAAGCAGGCTGGGAAACCCTCTTCTGTCTCTACTGGAATTTTATGAATTCCCACTGTGGGAATACATCTTATTTTTCCTTGAACAGTAAGAATCCACCAATAGGAAAGAATGTTTCTGTTTTTCTGCTTTTTGTTATTTTTTTCTCCCCACTCAGAAATTTACTTTAAAATAATGGGGTTTTTTGCTTACGTGTGCCCCTTTCTCTTCCAACACTTCCAATATTTTCTTCCTTTCCTTTTCCTGTTTTCTTGCTGCTTCTGTTCACAGACATGTGCTTCATCAAAATGCACTTTATAAAGCATTACCACCCACACCATGTGGCTTTTCACTGGCCACAGTGTGCAATCTCTATTTTGGATGATTGTCCAGGTTGTTTCAGCCATCTCTTTCCAAGATGGAGCTTAAACTCTGCTCTGCTAAACCCAGGGTGACTTTCAGGCCAAGAGACTCCAATCTCACATCAATCACAGCAATATCTTTGAATTTAGTAGGATTGAAAATCATGACTCTATTTATGATTTACTCATTGATTTTTAACACTTACCGGTTTTTAAGGAACCATCTTCAGCTTCAATCATGGTATTATGCTTCCTCATGGCAACAGCTGCTACCTACCAGAGGTTCCTCAAGTCCTTTCACATGTGGGCTGACTGGACCAGAACAGGGCACCTGCTACCATTCACAGGGACTTCTCCACCTTGAACTCCATTTGATTAAAATCTTCCCTGGTAGCTCTTCCAACAGGATCTGTTTTCCCACCATAGATCTGGAAGAATCACACGGAAAGGTCAGCAGTGTGAACAGCAGAACGTTCACTTCATTTCAAGAAAGGTCAAACAACGTGATGAGCTCTGCAAATTGTATAAGGGTGAAGATACCATAGATGCACAGACTTGGAAGACAGCAGTGTGACAAACCCCAGAAATGGTTTCAAAAACTTAAGTGAATTCCAATGATGCTTTCCACAAGAGGCAAAAAAACCCACAGCAAACCCAAACCAAATCAAACATCTCTTTTGTGTATCCTGTTCCAGGTCCTTGACTGTAGAGGACTGCTAGGCACAGAACTATTAGTATTATTAGCTTGAAATTGCATCCTGAGAAAATGACTGAACTTAGAAAACCAGAGAGAAGAATTCCACTGAGGAATCACAGAGCTGGTGGGGGACATAAAACCGTTCATTATTCTTTGGGTCTGGGAAAAATTAGACAGTAGTGAAGAATTTATTTTTAAATAAATTCTGGATATTTCAGACACTAAGTGAAATTTCCACCAGCTGAATTGTTAACATACTGATTTTTCTTAAAGGGAAGAAAACTGTGCAAAGTCATGGCACACATGGGGTGCATTTGGTTTTTTTTTAAGTGAGATCTAAATTAGCACCATCTAAATTAGTCTGATAAACTTTGGAAAAAACTGATCTGGACTTCTGTAACTGGGAGCAGTACCACTACACAACACAGCAGATAACACACATGCTGCCTCTCAGGAGCTGTGATTAAGGACTTGGGTAGTGGTGCATTCCTGCCCCAGAGCTGAGCCCACTAGGAGCTCAGAGAGTTAGGAAAGAAATGCTCTTCCTTGATCCTGGGCTTCCAACAAGCTTATTTAATCCCTTGAGCTGAGAATTACTCTAACTTTGTCTCTAAATTTCTTCAGGATATCTGGATGGCCTCAGGGGATAGAAAAGTAATATTTGCTGGGAAGATCATAAAAATGGAGCTACTCTAGGCTAAATTTTGCCTTTTGATGCATATGCGTTGAAGATAAAGGAGTGTCTTGGGCTAAAGAAGGAATCAGGTTTATGTCTCATGTAAAGGCTTGGGTTTACTGCTACAAGAGCCAGTTGCACTCTGTTGACTTCACACTAAATGTATAGCTGGTCCATTGTATTCTGAGTCTTTATGCAATCCTCATTAAAATCAAAGAATACTCTTGCCAGCTTCCTAGAGAGTTAGATCAGCCCCTGGGAAACAACTGGCAAAACTGTAATTTGTGTGATTTTTAATACCGTAAGAAGAGATTTATGCAAATGTCTTTGGCTAAATCCAACAAGCAGAGCTGGTGACTTCAAATGACTTTTATTTCCTCACCTTGAGGGTCCCAGAACTGATGCAGAGAGCTGTATAAAATATTTAAATTTCAGGTCTGAGGCCACTAATACTAAACGGCACTCCTCAGCTCCAAATGCCAACCAGCCGACCAGGGGGAAAAATTTAATGATGTTCCTGATCTCTGATAGGATAAGAAAAATCAGAAAGTTTAAAATTTAAAATCCTTTCATCTTATCAGCAAGCCGCAATGGATGAAACTAATGTGCTACACAATTCTAGTTCAGTGAGAAGAGGGGAAAGAAGTGTGACAATAAGTCATCAGGTACAAAGCACCAGAATAAAGCAATTTTCTTTATTTTTCTTTGGCAGGCAAACTGCCTTTTATCTGATAAGGTCTGCACAAGAGATGTGTATTTCCAAGACTGTCACTCTCTAGAGGCAAGAGAGCATGAGTAACTTGTGGGCAACCTACTTCTCTTGTGTATTAGCTCGCATGCTCTTTTTATCAGAGCTCCTCTCTCAGTAAACCAGGGGAATCACGGGCAGTGCACATACTTGTAAAGCCGTTCTCCTCCGAGACTGACCCCCAGACTTTAACTCAAGTCCTTGGACTGCTCACTTACAGATTTACGGTGCCCTCAATCAGTCCTGCAAATAAAAGCAAGGAACAGGGACTGTTGTTAATAAGAGGCTCTGAATTAGAAACAGTGTGGTTTGCTGCTGGCACAGACAGACCAGCACAACCTTGTCAGCCCTGCTAATAAACTTCAGTCACAGTGCTGACCTGCTGACAGGCTCCACAAGCTGATGATGTCTTGCAGCTTTGGAGCAAAGATTGTTTCCCATATAAATATAAAAGGCTTCTTCATTATATTATTTTTAGATTCATGCTTTTATTAGGGAGCTAGGGTGAAAACAGAACCTGAGGAAGAGGTGAGGGCTGTGACGTTAATATTTTCAAATGCTTTTCCCTCCCCCCTGCCCATTTATCTGTGCTGGGTTACCATTCAGTGATGGAGCCTTGCAATTCCCAACAATGCAGATTTTCAGAGGTGTAGCAAGACAAGCTGTTGTGCTGGTAATAAAATGAGGAAGGCTGAAAAGAAATGTTTACCTGGCAGTATCCCTTTAAACCCATGACTCATCATCACAAGTGCATTTCTGATTCTCTTTCCATTTATGTCTCAAGGACCAACATCCCAGTTCATGAAAATTTTAGGCAGTTGCTTTTCTGCCTGGTGTTACAAACTCTGTCTAGTGGATGTGGGCAGTACAGATGACTTTGTTATGAATGAACAGTGCTCCGTGTGCCTTCTCCAGCTCCTCAAGAGGACACGTGAGGCTGTGTGTGGGTCTGATGGGGTCAGACTTCAATATCTGAAATGGAGCAGTGATGGAGGAACTGCTTCTTCACATGCTTATCAGCCATAGCCTCAGAAAGCAAAACAACCTGGATTCCAGGGCTCTGCTTTAGAGAGGAAGTCCTTTGAATCAAGGTGCAGGTCTAGTTACAATACAAGGTCTCATCCCACATTATCACATTGATTATTACAATTATGCCCTTTCAGGATTTTTTTCAAGCTGCACTCTATCCAATTATAGCTGTTTTAAATACCTTTGTACTGTACATCATGTGGTGCTGGAGAAAGGAGATAGTAGATGTATTTTATTTAGCTTTCTGTTCTTACAGTAAGGCTTTTTATGGATAAGAAAGTTGGCATTATCAATATTCTGATGGCTATATCCGAAGCTATCTTTCTGAGAATCGTGCCAAAAATCTACTTATCTGTGTTTCTGCAGTGTAGAGTGACCAATTTTAAAGAGGGATGAGGAATAGGCCCTACACAGTCTTGGCCCATTCTTTTGTGATAGGATTTATACACTGAATTTTCATGCACTTTTTTTGCAACAGAACACATGAAATTGTGGCATCATTGAAGTCCAAAGCAGAAGTGAAGTTAACTTAATTGGAAATAGGATTTATCCTTGAATATTCCCTTATGTTGGTCAGTACTGCTTAGAGGGGCTAAATTTTCTGGGCTCCCTATGCAAGGGACCAGCTTTCCTAGGAGAGTGACTCTAGATTTGTCTCCTCTTTCCTTCTTTTCCTCCTCCGCAGTTTCACAGTTTGGTTTTTGGGTTGGTTTTCTTTTGTTTTATTGTTTTGGGGTTTTTGTTCGCCTAACTGGAAATCAGACTGCACCTAGGCTTTAATTTGCCAGGCTATGCATCTCCCTTTCCTCTGTGCAGGTCAGTGCAATACTGATGTGTGGCTTACTTCCACCACCTTCAGTGGATTTAAAAATTGTGTCGGCCTTCTTTTTATTCCTTTGTGGGAAATGATCTGAGACTGGGAGAATCCCCTCAAAAAACATTCTCAGATGAAAGTCACAGTTTCCAGTTCTTGAAACTGCTTTTCCACCCCAAAGGAGGACTCCTTCCTTCCTTCCTTCCTTCCTTCCTTCCTTCCTTCCTTCCTTCCTTCCT
>VZRW01003758.1:234742-285791 GCA_013398125.1 Aegotheles bennettii | reverse complement strand
TCTTCCCTTTCCCAGCTAACAGGCAAATAGCAGAGTCACTATTGGAGATGTTCAGTTTTCCTCCTAGGAGGCCTTGTTTCTTCACTATACACCTGGCACGATGAACATGCTTTACCCTGTTGGCATGCATGCAATTACTCCATACGTGCTGCAGATTCCTCCCCTTTGCTCTGATCAGTCATCCCTCCTGCCCTGATCCTGCCCATCTCTGGCAGCTCGGAACCAGGCCCATTGGTTGTGAATGCCTGCAACTTCCCAGCTGCTGAGCAGCCACCTTACCAGACAGGGATCCCACCAGGGCACGGTTTGAGGTACTGGTGGCTCCAGCTGGGGTGGAGAGAGAAGAGGAAAAGCAGACCTGTAGTGTTTGGCAGCCTGCTGTGTCAGCCTGTTGGTTTAAAAGGGAAAAGAAAGGAAAAGAGATTACTATCCATTTTTTTCCCTAGTTCTCTCTCTGTGCTTTCAAATAGTGAAGGTCAGTACTGAATGTCTGTGTTTCCCGTGTGCACCACCAAGTGTCACCAGGGAAAGGAACCCCAGGTGAGAGTCTGCAGGTGACCCATGCACCCTGCTGGTCCCACTGCTCAACACCCAGCAGTGCTGGCCCATCACGGCTAGTTTACATAATGAATTCCCCCAGACACCCCAGCCTTCAGATTGCCTTTGGGAGAACCAGCCTCACCGTTTGCGTTGTTGGGAGTTAACGTCTTCTGGTCTCTGAGTCACTGCTGATGAGTATTCGGATGTTTGGAGCTTCGTCCCCTTGCACTCATGAACATTTTCCAGCAATGTTAATGAGCTTCACAAGCAGTTGTTGCAAAGAGCAGCCCAGAGCCAAGCAGTGCAAACCAAGCAGGAGCAAAGTAGCATCCTGCCATAATCCAAACCTCCCGTTAGCCAGACTCTGACCTGCTGATCATAACACTTCTAGAGTCAAATACTTTAAAGATTACCTGTACCTTTGCTCTATCCTGTGTCAAAATACTAATTTCTAGTCAAAAACAGAAAGCCAAAAAGCCCTACAAAGTCCAAAACCCATCTCTGTAATATGTTTGAAAAACATTAACTTGAGTTAGAACTTCCTACATAGCAAGAATGCAAAGTTTCAGTACTTCAGGAGGGCATATATGATGCTAAAATGTTCTAAATCCCCTGAATATGTATTAAAAAAAGAAAAGGTGAGTAGAATCGTGATAGATTTTCATGTTTTTGCTCGTGCAGACCTACTAGTCTCTATAGTTGCTCTTCTTATAGTAGCAGCAGCTGAGATCCTGTATGTAAATCATGTTGCAGACTCATTAGTGTTACTGCTGCTTGGTTGCTAGCTGAGACACCAGTTCTGATTTAGGGTATTTTGACACTTAGCAACAAACTAAGCTTTAGTGAACAGGTGGCTGAGCCAAAATAGTAGCAGAGTTCGCAGTTAGCTGAAATAATCACAAGGAATTGCTGGTCAGAATATGTTTTCTTTCTTGATTTATTAAAACAGCCTAGGAAAAACACGTTTGTGAAGGATCCACTCCCACGAGACACCTGCTTCAAAACCACCGTGGTACAGGTGTGTAGCTTTGCATGCATGGGAATTGTTCCCATCCTAAGACTGCCCAACCAGTAGAACCACTTACCTGTGGTCAGAGAAGTAATCCACAGTGTGTGTGTCTTGCCTGTTCAGGAGATCTTTAAGAGGTCATTTCTAGGCTCTCCTAGCAGGCTACAGCTGCTTCTTGCACCTGTAACTCTAAATTTACTCTCCTTTCCAGACCTGCATTGTTGTGCTCTCGACTTGAAGAAATGGGAGGTGTCTCAGGTGATCTGTATAGACAGTTTCTCCCAGATCTGGTGTGGTATTGCTCCTTCTCCCACCTCACTCAGGCTGTACAGAGAGCCTAAGGGCATCCACCCATCCAAGTGACACCTTGGACTAAGGACCTCCTCAAAGTTGACCACCATCTGCCCAGCTCCAGACACAAAACAACTTTCCAAGCAATGGAGACAGCATGAAGCTGTCACTTGGCTGTTCAGTGCCTACAACCTTTCCCTTTCCAAGAAGGAAGGGGACCACTGCTCCTAACAGCAAGACCCTCTCAATGTGTCAGAGAGCCAGAATAAAACAAAAGAAAAGCCTGAAAATCTGAGGAGGGCCCAGGTCTCTCCTTCCAACAACACATACTCAATTGTACGCTCAGGTGAATAATTCATTCCTTTATGCCACATGCTTGTGGTCTAATGCAGGGTTATGAAACCCAGGGCTGAAGGTCAACCACAGCCTGAAAATTCACCTCTCATAGCCTGTGGCCACTCAATTATTATTTAAGGCATGATCATTGTCTTGCCTGAAGCCCTGCTCTCCTGGGGTGACCAGTTGGCAGTGATTGAAAGAACAACAGGGCTCTTGGGGAGAAGGCAGGTCCCACCCTGTCCTTGAAGCTGGAGGAAGGCGTTCGGGAGGTCCAAGCATCCGGCTGCTCATCCAGCTCTGTGATTTTGTTTCAAGGCCATGAGCAAGCCTCTTCCAGAGCTCTTGTGTTCTGCAAAACGAGCCTAGAAATAGAAATTTCTCTCCTGCGTGAGACTTGCCATCTGTTTGGGAACCTTGCTGGCAGGTTCATCAGCTGACAGTTAAGTGTTAAAGGCTTTGTATGGGAGGATGAGAAGGTGTATGTGTGCACGGGGGAGCACGTTGGGGTGGTAGCCTTGCTAGGACTCATGCAGCAATCGTGCCAGCAGCAGACAGGCCTTGGGGCACAGCCTTGGTAGAGATCACCATGGATATTTCCAGTAGGCTGGGTGGGACACGAGGCTCCACGCTCAGGCCACTGAGTGGTAGTTGGTAGCAGGCATCCATTTTCTGGGTCACTTCATTATGGGCATCCAACCTGAACCCTTTTAGAGGGGCAAAACTTGTTTTCTGAAGACAGAAGAACATTCTCTGGAAAATCAAGCTTTCTTGCAGCATCTCAGTTTGAACTTGCAAAAAAATTGGCAAAATCCTGGCTGTTTACAATTACAGATCATTATGTATCAAGAACTAAGGTTTATTAACATTTTCAGAAGAAATCAGTGAAGATATTGCAGAGAATTATGATCCCATTGAGGAAATAAACTGCAGGAGAAAAGGAATGGTTAATAATCAAAGGGCTTTTCCCAGAAAAATACCACTGCCATTATTAAAAAAGCATGAGGAAAAGTGATATATATATATATATATAACTCAGGACATGAGTGAATTGTCTGGCTTAGGGGAGAAGGTAAAGGAAGATTGTTTTCTAAAAAGTTATTTTTAAGACATAAGCAGGTCTTTAAAACACAGGCAAGCATTCTGTATATTACATTCACTAGCACAGGGAATCCAGCAAATGAGCACCAAACCCAAAGGGCTCCATCCCAGATGATAATTCTCATGCAAGGGGATTTAAGTGGACACCTGAGGCCACATGGAGAGATTGGACAATTGCACTGCAGAGAAAGAGGAGGAATGATCAGCAAAGCCTGTGGTATAGACCAAAGTTAACAGAATAAATTTAACCCTTCACTCAGTCGTCAGATCCTCCTATCGCTTCTATGAGCACCTGATTATTGCCACGTGTTAAATTAGGTTATTTCTTAGCAGCAGCTCTTGAATAGGCCTTTACACATTCATAAAGCGATAAAATAATGTAAGCGGCTCTCTTACCAACTTGAGACATCCTAAAGGGTCAGGGCTCAACACTGCCAGACACCTGCGTGCTCTGGAGATGCCTGAAGATGAGCATGCATGTATGTGCATGTAATGCATGTGTGTACCTTGAAGGCATTTTCGTAGGTGGTGTCAAAAAATTTAAGCAGAATAACTTGAAAGGCTGACTAAGATAAAACAAATCACAGAATCACAGAATCACAGAATCTAAGGGGATGGAAGGGACCTCGAAAGATCATCTAGTCCGCCCCCCCTGCCAGAGCAGGGTCATCTAGAGTACATCACACAGGAACGCATCCAGGCGGGTTTTGAATATCTCCAGTGAAGGAGACTCCACAACCTCTCTGGGCAGCCTGTTCCAGTGCTCTGTCACTCTCACAGTGAAAAAGTTCTTCCTGATATTTACATGGAACCTCCTATGCTCCAGTTTAAAACCATTGCCCCTTGTCCTATCATTAGTCATTACTGACAAAAGCCTGGCTCCATCATCCTGACACTCTCCCTTTGCATATTTGTAAACATGGATGAGGTCCCCCCTCAGCCTCCTTTTCTCCAAGCTAAAGAGACCCAGCTCCCTCAGCCTTAAATGCAGGGAAACACTTTTGTCAATAAACAAATGTCAAGTGAGAAGCACTGACCCTTGGGCTTCTGGTGCTCTTGCCCTCAACTCTCAGTGCCTGATTTCTGGGGTTTTTTGGGAGTTCAATAATGTACTCAAGGCTACCGAGTCAAACAGAGCCAGACTCAGAGCTCAGAGGTGTTGCAAATCTTCCTGTCAAACCTCCAGGGGACCAGGCTAACATTTAAGCTACAGGATATATAATGTACTTTACCACAGAATTGATTCATTTTCACGTCAACAGTCGGTGTATGTGTTAATATTTAAAAAATCAGTGGGTCATTTTAAAGGGAAAACAATTGGTGATGCTTTAGAATCAATATTGACTGCCTCAAAGGCAGCAGAAAATCATCAAGGCTGCAGCAACAGAATGAAGTAAGCTTTTATTGAGATATAGCTGTGGCTAGTTTTGAATGAAAGGCATCAAAACATCGCTGGATGTTCCTCTAGGATGCCAAAAAGATTGCATCACTGTGTTGCTCCGTATCGCTCCGAGACACTCTGGACCAGCCTTCAGTGTAGTGAGACACTGAAGGTGACTTACAAATGTGTTCAGAGAGGAAACAGGTGAAAAGTGTTTCCAAGTCTGACACAGTTGTAAAAATTTTGGTCTCTGATGAAAAAAGAAAACCTGGTTGGAGTTAGGAAATGTTGTTTCACTGTGTTTATCACACAGCAACGCTCAATTGATGTGCTCCTCAAGACAAATTTCTGGGTCAAGGACGACACATCAGTGTCGAGTTCACTGTTTGCACTAGTATTAAATTAAATTATCAAAGGCTCAGGATACAAGCATCCAACCTGGGCTAATTAAAAGTGGATCTCTCTCTGTTGCAATCAAACACTACCTCTTAGTCAATAAAGAGCACAAAGCCAAACCGAGACTAGAAGTAAGCTAGTCCAACTCTGACACAACAGCTGCTTTTGGTATTACTTTTACCTGTCTTTACAATTCAACAAAACATAGTTAATATGGATTATTTTTAAAAGCTGGCACATTATCAATGTTCTTGTAAGACACGTCTCCTCTTGAGAGGAGCCGTGTGCTTTCATTGAAGTGAGTGGGAGCCAAGCACTTGTTACTCAGCACCTTTAAAAAACAGCCCTGTACAGAATTTATAATAATCTAGTGTAATAATACCATGTTTCTAAATTGTTTTGAAATCCACAGCCCACATAGCACTTTGGGGAAAAAACTTTCCACCCGACACACAGTTTTTTCATTTGAAAGTAAGAATTAGCCCACGATTTGAAAAGTTTTTATTCTTATTATTTCTTCTCATTTTTTGTTTCCCTGCCAGTGTGAAGTTTTTGTAAAAAAAACAGCAGCATTTGTTCTGAGGATCACTCTCTGGAGTCTGTGGCTCAGCACTGGTCCTTGGCCCCAGGCAGTGCTTGCAAGCAGTGTCATCCCTCCCCAGCTGTAAAAGCGGGACACAAAACAGAGAACTGACTTGCACAAGAATGTAAAAAAATCAGCTGTTGAGCTAATTTATCCTGAACCAGCTTCCAGCTCTGTCTGGTTGGCCTCATTGCCTCCCTTGCAAAGGACTTATCAGCAGAAATGTTTCCACCTTTCTCTGGCTTCATTAGTGGGTTCAGTTCTTTCCTACAGTACAGAGCCACCATCCCCGTTCAGTCTCTGATTTTATTCCTATTAATCCCCTTGCTTTTCCTACGGATTTTCAGAAATCCCCTGAAGTCAGTGTATGTGACAACACGAGAAGCAACAGCCAGACTTTTGAAGAAGATTTGCCAGGTCTTTTTGTGTTATTGTCTATCCTTTCTGGTGTGCACTAGGAAGACCAGTGATGTTTCTGGAGTTGACTTTGTTGCCCCATGTCCTTTATGAGGAGCCTAGTAGGGTGGTTTGCAAAAGTGAATGCATCTACTGTAACCCAGCTAGGCATCAACAACATGCCTCAATATTCATGAAGCACAATAAATAGATAAGGAAAAACGCTGCTATCTTTTAATTGTTTGGTGCTCTCAAGTTTCTTATTTTCAAGGGTCAGAGAGGAAAGTGCAAAGTCAAATTTCTCTCTCTCCCATGACCGATTACTGTGATGGGTCTTTATGGCCAAGCAAAATGGAGAGGAATGGATTCTCCGATCTCTGCTGCTACAGGCACTCGCCAAACTAATCTCAACCTTCAAATCTGGGCTTCAGCTCCATCATCCTGGACTTGTGTTGCACTCTTTACCTGGTCCATTAGCTCAGTGAAGTTGAGAAGTCTGGCTAACAAAAGGCTGAACAAACT
This sequence comes from Aegotheles bennettii, assembly GCA_013398125.1. NCBI lineage: Eukaryota > Metazoa > Chordata > Aves > Caprimulgiformes > Aegothelidae > Aegotheles > Aegotheles bennettii. The sequence goes on along the minus strand of VZRW01003758.1, from coordinate 279,236 downwards.
AAATGCTGTTTCCCAGAAAAACTGGTGTCTTACAAGAACATCCCGATGTTACACAGCTTCACTAGAAAGACAGCCAGAAGACACTTAATATTTTATTTTCACATGTTCCTGACCCCCCACAGTCTGAGAAGTCTGATTTTGTGTCTTTTTTCTTTTCCAAAATGATGGCTTTTCCCATTTGCCTAACCTTACACCTTCAACTGTAACCACAGTTGGATGCAAGTTAATTTGCAGTTTGATGATGATGCTTGCCCAATGCTAAGAGTCTCTGAACACAAAGGCATTTTTTTCTTGGGCACCAGTAATGCTGATAAGGCCAACAGAGCTTAGGGAATAGATTTTATTAGTTAAAAACTCTTCCAGAGCTAGCTGATTGGAGCACAAAGAATTGTTTTATGTTGCAAAAACTGTGGCTACCTTACTTACCCTGTTGAAAGGCAGAAAATAATTCACTAGCATGTTGCAGTGGGGTTTATAATAGCCCTGTGCAAAGCTTATCTTAGTATGTGAAAATGCCTTCCTATAAACTAAAGTGTTTAGGCTGCAGAGGCTTTGGAACATCATCTTTATAACAGTCCCTAAATTAGCTCAAGTTGTTTGCTTTATAAAGGACAACAAACTTTTAAGCAAACAGCAGGGTAAACTTTTACAGCTGCAAATGGGATTTGGAGCCAGTGTACATCACTGATGATGTACATTGCACTTGGCTAAAAGGAGGTAAGTTCTGAAAACATGCATCTTGGTGCAATCACAAACATGGATGCAGCAAGGCAGCATAAAGATGCCTTCAATGCTTAAACAGGATCAGAGTGTTCAGCTCTGCAGAGAACACCAGAAATTGCTGCTGATGAGAAACCAGACCTGTGGGAGACTAGAGATCTTTTTTCCTGAAAGTTGGACCATTAAGAGTTCCTACCATACTTCCAAAGGTGCATTTTAACTGTTGTTTACAGTGAACATCACTATAGGAGTGACCAGTAGTGGTGTGAATACTTTTGTACCGGTACACCTACGCAAGGAAGTATCAAATGCTTTGATGCTCTTGGACATCACTGTCCAGGCAGGTCTTTGCCATGCAGCTGTCACAGATGCTGAGCTCCTGACCAATCCTCACATCTTCTGACCAGGAACATGTTTTTGAAACAACAGCTCATAGTGCTTTTGTTCACATCAGGGTGGTCTTGAACACACTTTTTTTTCGGCTCATTTCTGTATGAAAGATGGGATTGAAGAGTTCACCAAATGTTCTCCAAGTGCTCATAGCCATTCAGACTGGAGGGACAAGTCCAATATAAACCCTCCAAAATACAGCATAGCTATTGGGTACTCAACACCAGCCGTTTCACTCTACAGATCCGCTCCTTTTAAGCTTACTAACGCAAATATAGTTTAAGAATATGAAAACTGAGTTACAGCTGACTGGATTTACCCCTTAATCCATGAGGTTTTGGCTGTTCAGTGCTCTGAGGTTCACAATAGAATTTCACTATTTTTCTGTAGGCTATTTCTAAACAGGAATTTTGTAATCAGATAAAACAACCTGTGGGTCACCACATAACCAGTGATATTGGGACATCTTTACTTTGAAGAAGGTTAGAATGCAAATAACATTTGAGAGCATCTCAGAACCCTATGAATCTACATAGTGAGGAAAAGAAAATCAGATGGTTTTAAATGTTAATGCCCTACTCCTCATCAGTAAATTGTTGCAGAAAGCTGACCCATGGTCTTTTCAAGGGCAGTCACCCTGGTGATTGTATGAGACAGTGGGGGATTTCATTAAATACTCCATACAAAGGAATAAAATGAGTACAGAGTTTGCAGCCAGGGCAGGTTTTGAATTTATGTGTTTCAGCCACATTTGGGCCCAGGTTTCACCTGATGAACCTGGGTCCCAGCAGACACACATTCTCCCTGCACCGATAGGCCATTCACCCATTTTCCCAAAAAGTTCACCAACAACACTATCAGTGATTAACAAGAAGTATCTTAACTCACCGCTTTTGAGGTTTTGATAGTAGTTTGTACTTACTGAACTTTACCCACCACTCCAAGATGCCTTCGCAATGCTGACACATTCCATTGTGAAACTTAGCATTTATTTTCTGAATAAATAAATAAAAAATAATATATAATACAAAGATTTCCTACTTTAATGAGTATAATCTTGCTTAGAAAGCATTTCCACTCATCATGTGATTAGTACAGTATTTAGAAATGTGTTGGAGTACCTTACCTTCTTGCTTCTCTGAGGCAGTCTTCCACTACGTGTGCTACTCCAACGTACACATCACACCTCCGCTCAGTACCAGCCAACATGCCAGCTCTAATATACAGAACAAATATACAGAACAATCCCTCTGCTTCCATCAACACTCACAGTATACTTTGACTTTTCTCTTTCATAATGAGACTATTAATTTTGGCTTGAACGAGCTCAGACACTTTTCCCACCCCCTCTGACCTGGGCATCTTCCTCCACTGCACCATCACGCAAGTTCAGGAACTAGAACCAGCAGCCTCTGCTTCCTCCTCAGGGAAAACAAGGACAAACATGAAAGTAATATGCTGAGGAAAGGGCAGTATATAAGTCCCCAGGAGGAGAAAAGGGCAGGGGGCCAGGGGTTTCACCCATTTGGCAGGGCGTTTATTGATTAGTTTCAGTTCAAACCAATTATCACTGGCAGCACCAGTCACTAGAAAAGCCAATGCTCAGTCACATTCTCCGATTTTGTTCCACAAATAAGATGCTGCCGTTGCTTGTGAAAGGTCACAGCTTGGTGATACTCTAGTAATCACAGGCATCAGGGCTTGTCAAGCTTTTTCTGTGCTTTGTTTAGCTGTAAGAGTAATTATCTAATGACCTGGTGTCTATTGCTGACCTTGTTTTAGCTCTCGCTTTGCTTTATCCAATTGCATGGTGAAATGTTTGTTGTTATGTGTACATTTTGTAACTAACAGACAGTAATAGCAGGTAGTTATTCTGTGTGGAATTAACAATTTATGACCTCAAAATAAAATGCAGCATAAAGGACCAGTAGCATGGGATAACAGGGGCCCTGGCAGTACAGGTATAAGATGATGTTTGAGACCTCAGGCTACAAATACCTCGCCAGTGGTTAATTACTGGCTATCAGAGAGTGCCCCTCAGCAGCTAAGTAGGACAAATTTTAGGTGTAACAAAGAAGAATAAACAACAAGTGCCCAACAAATGCAAAATGCATCACATACAGAAAGTTTGGATCTTTTATGGAGTTGTGAACCGATGAAGAAAGAACAAGATGTGGAGTGTATTAATAAGCACATAAAAATGACCTCTGGTGTATCACAGGGTGAGAAGGAAGAGATTTTCGGTTGTGTTTGTCCCAGCAAAGAGGAGGAGAAACTCTCCCCACTAACGTCAGACTCTGCTTGGTGGAGGACCTGGGGCACTGCCCCACCCCAGACTAAAGACATCAGCGGGGCAGTGTCGTGGTGTGTGTAAAAGCAGAGAAAGGTGGATGTGCTAGAAAGTTTGTGTGTATCAATACACACAAATACAAGAATGTAATTCTGCCACCTAATTATCTCAGTCAATAATAACTCTAATTAGATTTCTAACAACATATTCTTCCTAGGTCTGCCTGTAAGCTGTGTTTCCTTTTGCTCCTAACAAGATTTTGAATGTGATAAATTGATGGGAATTGAAGCAACCTGCTCTGTAGTTTGGATGTGGCAAGTTGGTAACAAGCGAGGTGTGCTGTCAGGAGTGCACAGACTCTTATTTGTGCTTGGCTTCTCCGAGCTGCTGGAGTGGGGGATCTGTGGAGGCAGGGGATTCCTTCTGGACTTTTTGCTCCCCAGCCCATCTCCGAAATATGATGGGTGGGTTCACGACAGAAGTTCACCCCACAGAAAAGAGCCCCTTGGCTGAAGAGTTTGACCTGCAACCCTTTTCAGGATCAAAGATCCTCCAGATCTACGGTTGCCAATCTGACCTTATTATTGATCGATTATTTCCTATGCACACATATAATGCTATCCCAGCAGTCACTGCTTCCTCAGTCAGATTTCACTCATGATTCACGTGACAGCCCATCACATGGTGATGGGTGGCTGAGATGGCCTAGAAGCCATCCTTGTTTTGTCCTTAGGTTTTTGTGAGCATCTCTGTACAGAACCAGCAGACTGGTGATACCAAGGCTGTTGATATCCCCAGCCTCTACTATTAGTCATCACTTCTCTTTGCTTCAATATACCCCTTCATAAACTATCAATGAAAATGCTTCCTGTCTCCTGGTGATCATCATTCAGCTTAAAGACTGTTAGTAAAGTACCTTGAAGTATTTAGCTGAAAGAAGCACACTTTGAAAGTGGGATGTAGGTAAGATTTCATTAGGAACATCCTGGCCACTGACATGTTAAGGCAATTTTCAGAGGAATCTGGGGATTCTCTTTGCTGGCACTGTGATGTCCTCTGGAAACTGTCACCTTCTCCAATGCATTAGGTAGTCAGTTATTAAAACAGAAGGAAAACCAAGGCAAATTGTTAAACTGAACCTGTAATATTTTTTTGTTCATTTAAATAAAGATAGGATTTTCTCCTTAGCACCAAAAAAAAAGGTCACATTTATTAGCATGGCTCAGAAGCAAATTTTTCAACTCTTACAATTAAGATGCAGCAAGTGGTGTCCATAGTGCTACTATGTAGAAGAAGTGATTGATCAAAATACAAGACACAAGTGCCATCAGTCATGCTTTATTTTAAACTCTCATTACACTGTAGTTATAAAAAGTCTGGAACAGAAAGCAGGTCTGTACTCAAGAGAAACAAAATTGATAATTTTATTAGAAGGTGTAGACTCTGGTAGGATTGCTTAATTACTTAACAGAGTTTGTCACTTTGCATTTGCAACACACTGTTCAGTCCCTCGTACCCCAGAGGACTTCTATGGGAGGCTTTGACATTGCAGAGTTTCTAATGTAGTCACATAAGCTGTCAAGATGAGTGTGTGCCTGTGCCTGAAGTGAAAGCCCCCTAAAGTCTGGTGTTCCTGGATCCAGGGGTACTCATTGAGCTTACGAGTTGGTGTGAATCCTTGCTTTTTCCTACATACTTTATAGCAAAAGAGCAGCCTGCATTTCTCCCCTCCCAGAACTTGCTTGTTTTTAACAGCTGGTCACAGGTATAGCAGGAGGCACTGTGTAGCAAGAAGAGGAGCAGGAGGCAAGTCATCTCCCTTGCTTTCTCACTAATGAGACCACAAAACGACATGGCCATGCACAGCACAATAAAGCCCTGGTGTCCAATGAGCATGAGACTCCTTTTAACTCCTTTGGAAGCTCAGTTAGCTCGCCTGTGCTGTTAGTAGAGGTCATGTTCTTACACAATGTGGCCAGTGGAGAGAAGATGCTCCAGCTTGTGGCACATGAATCTTGGCCTCAAGGAAAAAGATCCTGAGAAGGATTTCAGGGGAGAAGAGAAATGAACACAAACACACACCCTCACACCCCTGCTGCCCTAGCACAACGGGGTACGTGGCTTAGGATGGAGAAGCACCCTGCATGGAAGACCAATGGAAGCCACAGATTCAGAGCAGCTTCTGGGCCAAAAGGTGTTCAAGGGAGAAGCAATGCCTTGAGAGGCCCCACTGCACCTCACAGACGAGTATGCTGTGAGAAAGGCAGGAAGAAGATCCAGCTTGTGGAGTTTCTGACTCTAAGGATACACCTTCATTCCTTTTCCAGCTGAGATGGTGTCCCTGTATATTTCTGGGGTTGCTCATGTAATAGGACGTCATTCTGCAGTAGCTGTGATTCCCAGGAACTTTCAGGTATGGTTTAGTCTAACCTCATCCCCAGGCAGCAGCTGCAGTGCAGGATATTTGCTAGGCTGGTGGGGCTGGCAGAAGACCCTCAGGCTGCCCCCTCCAATCCTCTCTCCTTCACCCCATGTACCAGCTGGCAGAGCCTGGACAGCTCTGGGGTAGAGAACCCCCTCGACATACACGTAGGAAATGGGGCTACAGGAGAGAAGAAAAGGCAGAAAAGGATGAAGAGATACCACATCATATAAAAGAGATGTGACCAGGAAATGCAAGTCTGGTGTGATGAACTCTGAGCAAGGGCATGAAAAACTCTGAATTTTCATCAAGCAAAGGAGAGGGACAGTGTAACAACAGTGTACAGGGTGAGATGAGGGCATGAAATAAAGGAGTGAGTATGTGTGGGTGCCTGCACACGTGAGAGTAAAAGAAAAAGCATAGAGAAGCAGCAAGAGGGAAAAAAGAACTGGTAATATTCTGGAGACAACGCATCCTGAGAGATGTTTCCAGGAAAGAGAGGTCTCCATGAACTGGAAAATCATAACATTGTAAGGTAAAGCAGTCCTTTTATCTAGAAACACCTGTTTTTATTGCAGCCTGAATGATCTACCATAAGGTTGTGTAGTTCAGTCTAAGAATTTATAACAGTGAGTTCTTCCTTTTTTTTCCTTTACAGTGAAATATCAGGCTTTAATTAAAACTAAAGTTCAGACTACTTTGGTGAATGGTACTTTCCAGATTCCCTTGCAGCACTAATGCAAAAGACCATAAATATAAGTGAACTATAGGAATAATACAGCCTAAACTGCTTTTAATTACGTGTATCTAACTTTAAATCATTCACTATCCAGGTGCCTTTTCATGCTCTCCCCAGAGTTACTGATTACGTTGCTTTATCAAATTTTGTTCAGCACAAGAATGACTGTCCTGGTTACACCATGACAATGACCAAAAATAACAATAAGCAGATTTCTACCTCTTCCCCCTCCACCCCTGCAATGTGATATTTTGAAATATGGTTAAATGACAGATGAGGACATCGCTTTGGTTCATGGTTTCTGAATCTGGACATTCAGCTCACCATATACATGCCTCAGAGCATCACAATTCAGACTTGCAATCAGCTTTCGTAACCCTGGTCGTTTTGGGATGCATTTGACTTCCCAGATCAAGGTAGAGTTCATTGGGACTTGCCTGTAGGGAAAAAGGAAAGTAACAATATTGTGATAAGTCAGCCGATGCTCTCATCCTGACACAGAGCTGAAGAAACCCTTGGTCGACAGCTGGCTGAACATGAGCCAGCAGTGTGCCCAGGTGGCCAAGAAGGCCAATGGCATCCTGGCCTGTATCAGAAACAGTGTGACCAGCGGGAGTAGGGAAGTAATGGTGCCCCTGTACTCGGCACTGGTGAGACGGCACCTTGAGTGCTGTGTCCAGTTCTGGGCACCACAGGATGGGAAGGACATTGAGGGGCTGGAGCGAGTCCAGAGAAGGGCAACGAGGCTGAGGAGAGTTCTGGAAAACAAACCTTATGGAGACCAGCTGAGTGAACTGGAGTTAATTAGCCTGGAGAAGAGGAGACTGAGAGGAGACCTTATTGCCCTCTACAACTACCTAAAGGGAGGTTGTAGTGAGGCTGGTGTTGGTCTCTTCTCCCAAATTGCTAATGACAGGACGAGAGGAAATGGCCTCAAGTTCCATCAGGGGGAGTTTAGGTTGCATGTTAGGAAGAAGTTCTTTACTGAGAGGGTGGTTGGGCACTGAAATGGGCTGCCCAGGGAGGTGGTGGAGTCACCGTCCCTGGGGATGTTCAAAAAACGGGTTGATGAGGCACTTGAGGCCATGGTCTAATGGTTAGGAATATGATGGGATAAAGGTTGGACTTGATGACCCTGGAGGTCCCTTCCAACCATAATGATTCTATGATTCTATGAAACTGAAGGTGGACAGTATAACATGCCTCAAATATTTGGTGTTTCACTCATTATCATAAGTGTCCCATAAACCATTCCCTCCATCTTCTGTTCTTCTCAGAACTCATTCTGTCTAAGTCTGTTCCAGCTTTTCCTCCAGGCTAACTTTAAATTTCCAGAATGATTTGATTTTATTCTGTCTCCTCTCACTTCCTCTCACATAACTTTCAGAATGATCTTTACAGCTAACGTTTTTTCTACTTGATAATTCCATTTTATCTGTTTATTATAGCCTATAGCTTGCTGGTATTTCCTTAAATGGTAAAATAATTCCTTGTTATGAAGTGTCCAGGGCACTCCCATGCAAACCTGACACAGTGCTGATGAGATGCTGAGCCTCTCCACTAGATTCTACCTTGAACCACTCTGCCACAGTTGTAACATCAGTAAATCTCCTCACTGCCCACTTCAGATGACTTCTTCTCGTCCATACAAATAACAGCAGGACTCCCAGGAGCACTTTGTCTTAGCAGTTACTCTTTTACACTATGTATGTTTCTTGATAACCCATACTATAAAACGACTGTATTCTGTGCTGCTCTTATTTTTCATTTTTTGACACAATTAAGGTGCGTGGAGAACCTCAAGTATTTGGTTTCTGTGTTTTCTCAGTGCTTTCACTATGTCTGAGTGCAGATTTTGAAGGCTGAGATTGATTGATTGATGGATTGATTGATATGTTTGGGGGATGTTAGAATACAAGTGCTCCAAAGGAACCAATGGAGAAGGTAGCATAATGGGGAGCTGTTTATAAAAATGAATGTTCTTTTCCTCAGCGTTAAGGAGATTATTAATTTAGCCAGTATTCTCATCTCACATGCTTATGGGTATTCTGCAAACAACTGAATAAAGTGAGAGTAAATTAAGGCTAAACTTGTTTAAAATTCTCATCTGGTAGGATTTGACTCTCAGATGCCATGTCCTATGCCAGGGTCAGGACAGAAATGACTGCCCAGGCTTAGAACATGTTGCCACAAGACAAGAAACCTTAATTAGCTCTAAATGAGCTAGCCTGGGATCTTTTCACCTGAATATTTGTTTCAGTACAAGTCTGCCCCTGCTAACATGAGAGGCATTCTAGCTCCTTAGAGGTTAGTTTAAATATCTCCACATGGCACTGCATTGCATTTTGTGTATACAGTCATAGGTACCCTGAGGCATGTACCCAGTTTTAGAAAAGAAAAAGCAGAGGAAGGTCATATTTTAGGTGTGAGCATGTACAGACCACTTCCAGAAAATGTTTTCCCTCTTTTTATCTTTGTTCTTAATGAGGGATATTCTGTTCCCCTCATCTGGCCTGCCTGTTCCATCAAATGTCCACTGAAATGATAGCATGATAAAGCAATGAGTTCAATTGCTGCACAAGGTTAAACACCTTTTAAATTTAGAGTTGATGGGAATGATCTGCAAGAGATTATCTATATGGAAAGTGAAGATATTATACAAGTCTGCTTTACAGCAAGGTTTGGTCTACTTTCTTGAGTACGTGGAGGTTAGATTCTCTAAGGATGAAGGTTTCTAGACCACAACTTCATAGTGCCCCAGTGAGGGAGGGTAGCACTACAATCTCTGATTTATAATGCTATCATGTCTGCATATATATGTGTGTGTGTGTGTGTGTGTGTGTAGGAAAACAACCCCACCTTTTCCTGTTTCTCTACTGTCCTACTTCTGAAGCAATTTGCTTCTCTCTACAAATGCTAATACTAGCTGACCTCCGACCTGTAGAAACACCTGAAGTGACTTCCCTGCTAGTGTGAATGCATGCTTGGCTAAAATCCTTTTAACACTCCCCATCATTGCCTGGTTCATTCTCATCTGTAATGCAGAGATTGAATTGATGCTGCCAAAGGCTTTTCCACAAGTCACGGTCCTCATCTGTCTGACGCTAATAGCTACATATCACTAAATATATATAGTCTTTATGAATGGTTGAGACTGAAGCCCCCAAGCCACTTCATTCCCAGAGTAATGTTATATCATCTGGATGACACATACCTGTTCTGTGGAGTCACACAAGTGATACAGAAAAGCTACCTTAAGAATACAGAGAAGTCAAAAGTCTCACCCCACAAAGAACTGCAAAAGCCACGTCCCATATGTGACAGTCCCTGATGGATAGGGAATCAGTAGAAGGGTGGGGAAAGCCTAGAATAGGTTTAACTCTCTTTGCAAGTGGAGTAAAGCCACCCTAATCTGATTTTCCTGGGAGAGAATTCAGTGATGAATGGTTCTGTGTAATATGCTGAGCCATCACCACCACACTGTAGCCATTTATCATTCTGAATGCATGGAGGCAAATGTGATTATTATTTAAATAAACTACAACTGCCCCCTGCTCTGTCCTCTGCGTGTGTAACCTGCAGCCTTCATTCATCTCAGGGAAGTTAAAACATAAGATGACTAAGCTGATGCATTTCCATTTTAAATGGTGTCAAGGGCACTACTGAAAAGGGGAAAACATGGTGATTTGAAGGAAAATTACATCTGTTCTGTGCGTCACTTTTCTCCCTATCTCCCGTGCTTTTGATGCACCTGACAACTTCTGCATCCTTGAAAGTGAGAGCAGCCCACAGCGGCGTTTGGATCGAGAAGGATGCAGAACACCAGGGAGACTGGCACGGCTGGGCAGCAACGAGGACTATTGCTGCAACTTGTGTAACTCGTGTGGACTGTGCTGAGTCATGTTCAGCAGCGTCTGCGACATCCCACGTGCACAAAGCAAGCGCTGTGTGATGCCCTTTCACAGTCATTTTTTTATCCAGCTCCACTCTGGAGACTGGTTTTGATCTTTTTATCCCTGGCCCAGGTGTGAGCAGGCTCAGACCTCCCCTACTGGCTGCAGATAATACTGACAATATATGCAGCTGCTGAAGCACAGGCCATTTTTCAAACTCCTTTTGCACACACCTGGGGACCATCAGCTCAGGTAATGATAGATAACATCACTTTGGCTGCCCAAATGGCTGCAGAATTTTCCAAGGATGCCAGTTATATATCCCGCAACTGGCTGATGCTGAGCTTATAACACTGAGCTCAAATGGAAAGGGGGTTTAGGAAAAAACTTGCTTAGCATATGGGTACCACTGTGTCAGCATGAGGTGTAACTCTGAGGATAATGAAGGCGATTTTCCTTTTCCTCAGGCTTGGGAGCACCCTGTGCTGGAAGCACACCTTTGTGCCAGGGCAGTGGTGCTACCAGGAGGAGCTGTGTGCTCACATGCCCTCTGCAGGCATCCCAGCGGGCTCTGCTGCATCCGATACCCATTATGTGTCTTGACATCAGCTTGCAAAGATCATCTGAGGTACATGACTGTCTTGTATAATCACGATTAACGTGACTGGAGAAAAGCCCTTTCTGAAAAACAGCACAGGACTTGTTTTGCACATACTGAGCGAGTGGCAGTAAACACTTCATGTGCAGGATAAATCTGTCTTTCTTTCTGTGATAGCAGTTCGTAGGTGCTATTGTCAAACGCTAAAAATAATGTAATACAGTGAAAAAGTAAACTCAGGCTCCATTAGCTACTACCCACCACCAATATACCTTCCTCCAACGCTGGTACTGAACAGATGAAATGCTCTCACGATCTCTCTGCACAGACAGCCTGACTTCTTCTGACTATTGAGACCTATAGCTCCCCTGTGTATTGAATTTTAAAGTAAGGAGTGTCTGAATTGAATTACTCAGCACAGCATTAGTGAAGTGTCTCTTGTGAGCTTCCTCCTGTGAGCGAGCAGGGGATGAACTCCCAGCTAGTTGTGCTTTCTTCCCTACCTGAACTCCTTCGTCATTGTCCTCAGCACGCCGGGTCCCTCGAGGCGAAGAGTGACGTTCTCCAGGGTTTGTTTCAGAGGATTGGTGAATTCCACAGTCACAGACATATCTTTACCAGCTACCATCTCACCTTGGGTCTGCAAGACATGTAAAGGATAATGCTTCACAAACTCAGAATAATAAAATGCCCCACGGTGAAATCTGTAGGGTTAAATTCACAGTACTTGCAAGGAAGGAGACGAGGGGGAACAAAGCACACAGCAAAACAGCATGAAGCAGAGAAAGCCTGGTCAGAAGAAAATTGTTGGATGGAGCCATAGTTCCCACTGCAGATTTTTCTAAGCATTGCAATTTTTCCTGAAGTCACATGGCAGGTCAAGAGACAGGCCCCCATTTCCATAGAAAAAAACAGCAATCTGCATGTGCAGCCCTGGAACTGAGTGTCCAGGTGAGGGGGGCTCTCTCCCAGGTTCTACCCCCCTCTCCAGGGTCCCCACCATCACCGAAGTGCATGGCCTGCTCAGGACTTAAGCTCCAGAAGAGAAGGACAGGTCTTATTACCTTAAATTAAAAATACTGAGTCATATTGCTTGCACCCCCCAAAAATGTGCCTGTCTCCCCCTCTCATGCTTGGAAGGGTTTCTAACCCTGTGCATGCACTCTGCGTAGGCCTGAGAGCCAGTTGTCCTCCAAAACCCTTACAAAGCACAAAACCAATACATTTTTGCTCTGTAAATACTAAACTGTGAGACTACTGAACAGTGATCACATTGACTTGCTCGTGTGTTGCAGTACACAGCCGAAGGGATCTGTCTGTCCCTTCAGATCAGTGCTGGTAGTACAGCTGCCTGGAATACTCCAAATGAATGTGTTTTTAAATACAGACTATGTGCATGGGGATTTGGGTTTTTTCCCCCTAGAAACACAACATTTCTCACAGAATAGAAAAGTCTCAAACAAGGGTTTTCAACATATGGTTGGCAGATCCCAGCTGGTCCATGAACTACTTTAAAGGGCCTCGAGAAAGGTAACTAAGAAAAAGTAGTATCTTGTCAATAAATGTAAAGTGCTATGCTGGGGTCTTCAGCCCTACTGCAAATTTTTAAGGAGTATGACAGTTGCAAAAAGCTGGAACGACTCTGGTCAAAGGATCACAGTGCACCAAATACTGCTATGTTGGCTGGAGTTAAGAATGAGATACTGAGAGCTAAGCTTTCAACAATTTGCCCACTTGAATTTGGAAAAAGACATCACTAACATTTTCAGAAGTCCTAGCCCAATTAAATGTCTTATGACCTCCTTATTTCAGTTGCCCATTTAAGATCACTGCTACATGAGGGGATTTAAAATCATCAGGAACTCCGACATCTGCAACTGAGACAAAGATCTGTATTTGCCAAGCTTATTTTTGTAACCTGCAAGCTAAATTAGAATAAGGTGTAATTTCCTACACTGTTAGCTCTCACAATATCCTTAGACCAGCAGAGAAAGATCAAAGGTGTATCTGAAGAAATGAGGTGAAACATGTGTATTCATTCTTCTCCCTTACTCTCACATGAAAAACTCCAGTCTGCCAGTCAAATTCAATGCATAAATCTGACAAGAAATCTAGGGAGATAAGCTTCTTCAGATTTCTTAAAAAAATATAAAGCAAAATTTCCTACATAAATACGTAAGTATATACACAGATACAAACATACTCATAAAAATCCAGCTATTAAAATATCAGCTTATTTTTACACATCACAAAGAAGCAGAGAAGAGACAAACTCAGTTTCACTAGAAGACATGGACAACATAGATAACAACCTATCTCATAATCTAAACATTCTTTCTTCGTAACAGGAGGGAGGATACACTATTTTGAAGTTGAAATTTGGGATCCTGTATAAGACGTTCTGCTTAAGTATTGAATTGAAAGAACATTCCACTTTCAAAATTTGGTTATTGAAGACAGGAATGTGGGATAGATTTTATCTGCCTTGTTTACCTCCTCTCTAGAATGCTCAGTAAACCAAAAAACTTTTATTTGAAAATAGTAATAATCTGATGTAATGATATTTCTGAAGACCATAAAATATTTTGCAAACTTCACTGTAGTTTTGATATACATTGCTTAAAAAGCTTTTTCTGCAGAAAGATGCCTTTTCAGATTACTACATATATTATTAAATGGAAACGTGAACATTGGTTCAAATAAATACTCAGGGAGGAAAAAGTCTATAAACTTAGATTTCTTTCAAGGTCCTGAATCTTAGGAAGCTGCATTCATGTTTATGAAAAGCTTCCCGAACAGGTGTTCTGAATTTTTATTTTAGATTAGGAAAAAAGCAGATCCAAATGGCTTCATTCAAAGCAGATGAAGGATCAGCACTCTTGAAAATGAGGCAATTTATTTGGATGCCCAGGTATAAATTTAGAACTCTCGACCTCAGCCCTGCCTTTGCCATACAACAGAGGGTCCCTGTCCTGTCACAAACCTTACGCTTCTACATTTTCATAGGTCCCATGCCACCATCTGCAGAAATGCTTGAACTTTCAGGAAACTCCACCAACAGTATACTCACAGAGCGGCAGCAAAGCACTGAAATCCTGAAAGCATCATCCCAAGTGGAGGCTGCTCATCCAAGTTTGGAGGAACTTTCCACAACAACTGCAGGAGCTTTACAAGCAAATTCACCTCAACAGCAATGTCCTTCATTCTTCAGCAAGAGACCTCTGTGCTGTGTTACTTTAAATATAACAGCTTCTGAAGCAGTTAAAGACTTGAGTGAGTAATCTCTCCTACCCTTTGAGTTTCTCCAGCTTTCTCAAGTATTTTTTCCTCCTTCTTCTGCAGAGATCACTTCAGCTCTCTACTACCAGTGATGCTGTCAGCCGCAGACATCAATGCAGGGATACTCAGTACAATATATAACATACCTGTACACCCTTGTAAGCTCCAGCCAGCTGCTACTTTATAAGGTTCATGTTAGACTGAAGGTCTAATGTACACACACACACACCCCATTCCAGAAGTCAGTGTGACAGCCTTGTAGAGAACAGCCCACGTGCAGCACGATGGCTTCACCTCAGCCCTGACCTACCTTGATCTTCAGGGTGGGAATTTCCAGGACTGTTGCCTTCTGTGCAGCCAGGATCTTCCCCGTTTCATTGATCCGCGCCGTCACAAAGAAATGAAAGGCAGCTTGGTCCAGCAGGTCACTCATGTACTCGCTTGATTTGATCACCACATCAGAAGTGCTAGCTGAGGGGAGAAACAGGAAAGAAAAATGCATCTGAAGCTCGTTGTTCTTCCCATCATGGCCAGTACCAGTTACACGAGTGCCTTGGAAAAAAAGGTGGCTCACCATCAAATAATTACTTTGATTTTTTTGTCCAAACTATCTACATTTTGTTACCTCACCACTGCTCCTCTTATCTTGCCCTCTTTCCATTTAGGCTGTGAGGTCCCTGGGGCAAGAGGCTGGGTTTGTGCAGAGCCTCTGCCCAGTGCCCATCAGCATGAGCCCACACCATCATTGAAGGTTTCTAGGTCCTACCACAAAATAAGTGAGAAGCAAGACTGGGCAATAGCTACTGGGCACAAAGGTCCAAACCAGTTTTTGAATGTCATCCCTCTTTCACTTTGTTCCTGTGCTTTCTCTGCCTCTCTTCCTGGCAGAGGGTTGACACAAAAGCAGCTGGAGGTTGAGAGCCTGTGCAGGATACCTGGGAGGCCACCTGCTCTCCAGGACATATCTGGATATCTCTGGGTATCCAGACATATCTGGATACCTTTGTCCTACGCTGGACTTGCCTGCAAAATTTAGCAAGAAGGTCCTCTTGTTACCAGCATGTCCTCCAGAGGGCTTTCACGTGCTCCCTGATGATAATTATTGGAAGGAACAAGTCCCCCTAAGCTAGATGGTTGAGATGTAGGGAATCATTAATTTTAACCATATTGAACTGCAATTCCCAGGCCACCAATGGTGTGAGAATGTGATGCAGAGAAGCAGACCTGCTAACTAAGTGACAGGGCAGAATATATAGATCTGAGGCTCTTGCCTCTATAAACATTCATTATAACCCTAGTAAACATATCAGAATCTCCCATCTGTTAACTATGATTATTATTGTTATCCATTTTTTGTACTGTATTTGTGACATACACTGTACACACTGAGATAACTGAACTCAGTTGCATAAATTACATTCAGCCTTTTTCACTCTTTTGATCCACTCACATCAAAATTAGTTCCTTGATTTGGTTTCAAAGCTATTCCCTTGGTGACCAGATGACCTGGATTTACCAGGCCAGCCTTAAAATTACTTGATGTGCTCCCCCTCCCTCTCACTCTGTATCTCTTGTAAAAGAATTTCCCATAAATCCCCAAACTGCAAATTATAAATCAGACAAGGTATTTCTCATCTCTGTAAAGTAAGTAAATAAATAAATTAGTTACAATCTAAGAGAAATTTACTTTACAGTGGAAGGAAAGATGAACTTTTCTGTTTAAATTTAATCACCACAGGAAAAAAAATAAAAAGGATAATAGATTTCCATTTCCTTAGCACTGGCTATGCTGGTGAGTTGCCAGTGTCACTTACTGCACCTGAGAAATCCTAGGGAAACACAACACTGAGCTGCCTTACAGCCTTTCAAAAAAAAAAGAAAGAAAACTAAATATAACCAAGGAGATGTGAGAGCACCTTTGAAGGCACTGAAAGGTTTAAGCTATTCAAATCCTCAAAGATGGTTTCAACCCACACAATTCCTTTAATCATTGTTCTGAAAATCATGCATTTGCTTCCTGATGAAAACTGAAGTTTGGTTCATTCTTCAATAGCGTGAGCTGGAAGAATGCCTTTGACACATCTTCATTATATTGTAATTTTTTGTTACTTCCAGATAGATATAGACACATCTTGCCATGAATGAAGCCTACAAATTCTGCCTGAGTGCCTCGGAAGGTATCCTACCATCGTAGCCCTGACAGAGTGTTCTCACACGGTTGCAAATGATCATGCTGCCTCCCCTAACACTGGCCATCTGCTCAGACACTGTTCCTGGTTGCACGAGTACTCCTTTCCAAGGCAAAGCTGTTCAAGTTTTAGGTATCACCTTCAGAGATGGCATGACTGGTATGGGATTTTTTTGCCATTTTGTGGGACAAAGTGCTCCACAAGTCGATGACTGTAGCTCAGCTATAAGCTTGTTTCTACCTTGAAAGGTGGTAATAACTTAGAACATGTCTTCTTGGCCAGAGGCAGTGATGGGGTCATACTTTTGGTAGACATGAAAGAAAAAATCATGTTCTGTTCTCTCTGGTGCCTCTCATTGGCCTGTGTTCACTCACTATCTGTCAATTCAGAGTTTCCAGCACAGTTCCAAGAAGCTTTTTACAAACCATTAACTTAGAAAAATGAATTATGAGGCTCACTGATGTTTAAACGTCATCTGTTCATTTCATTTCTTGGACAGAGAAGATAGATGAGCCTCAAAGAGGTTGTGTTTTAGGTAGTAATACCTTAGACAGATCTTTGATGCAAGAGCAGATGTAAGACTGAATTTTCCCATGTCAAAGAAGTGGTACAGAACTAAGACCAAGCAGTTGAAATTGCTTTTTTTACTGAACCTAGCCAAGTTTCAGATCAAATATGCAGTAATTTATGCAAGCCAATATAAAACCCTTCACCATGTTTTGATAGCCTGTGTTGGAATAACCCAATGCAACCCAGAGTCAGCTCATTACCACACCCCTTGCAAATGAGTCATGGAGTTAGGAAGAACCAGCAAGCTGCCAGGGTTTTGTTATAGACTGGAGATAGAATGTTTATTAACCTTCACATGTAGATCCCTGTAAGCAGACTCTTACTTTATGGAGATTAATCAACTCCAAATCAAAACATGCAGTTTTAGATGATGCTCAAAGTGGAGGACTTCTTTTCCCATGGCACAGGAGGAACCATGAGTCCATGGAGGTTTCTCACTGAGATAAAACCTGTCTTCTTTAAGGAGAGAGGGCTCACAGAGTCTCCTGAGGTGGGATGGAATAGATAACACAAATGAGAAAGCTCAGAGGTCAGCCAGGGATGCTGTGGTCCAGCACAAGACCCAGATCAGGAGGCTCATCCTTTGGCCTCCCGTAGTCCTGACACTCCTGCTGCGCTCAGCAGAGATTGCTTTTAGCCAGTAGCAGCATCAAGAAGGCAAAATTATTGCTCCTGACTTTCTCAGTAGGGAACTCAAGTAGCGGATCCTCTGACTTAGCCTCTCTAAGAGCATGTTCTCATCACTTTTGCTGAGTTGGAGACACTGACCCAAGAGCACAGGCCTGTCAGAAGAACAAGTGATTGGCAGGCATTTCTTGCTGGAGATGCCAGGGATCTACAACCAGCCTGCTCCATAGTGCTTTGGAGTACAGCAGGTCCTCAACACTTGCTGACTGTTTTCCATGGCTGACAGGAAATAAAATGGTTATGTCCAAAATAAAAAAGGAGAACATCTCTCTTCCCTGCTTTGAGCAGTGCAAAATCCTGCCTTCAGCTGCCTGATCTAGGCTGCCAGAAACTGCTTTTCTCTTGAGAAGAGGGAGGTGGGATCTCCCCACTGTAGTCCAGAGGGCACCAGGAAAACAGAACACTGCATCTGTAAAGATAACTCACCTTTGGGGTGCCTGCCCAGCTGACAAATGTCCCTGCTCTATAGGGGTAGACAGATCACTGCAAATATAAAATCCTGGACCCCACAGCCCCCCCAAAGCCAAACATGCACTTGGACCCACTCAGAGCTTGTCAACTTCTTTCAGGTAAGACAAGATATTTACATTTTCATCCCTGTAAATGACACTCTGGGGAACCAGAGCTTCCTTTCACTTGCTGAGATACTGCTAGGAGACTAAAAGTATGAAAAACAATACCTTGCAGCTTAATACCTGTGCTGCTTTGCTTTCTTTTGTACCAAATATGAAAAATTAACAGTTCCCAGACATGCAGCTTGGTGTAAGAGAGCATTATGCAGGGAGCAACAGCCTGAAGAAAACATCCTCAGCTCTAAATGACACTGTTAGCTGGGTCAGAGTTGGGATACCCTATTGAGTATCCTGCCCCTAGATATTACAATTGGCTCTACCCATGGGTAGAGACGTTAATGATAGTTAAAGACAGAGAAAAAAAGCTAGCAGGTTTGAAAACAACTTTGCAACCTTACATGAAGAGGGTTCCAGCTTTGCACTGAAAGAGTGTCTCTTGAATTCATTTTTTGTGACTCCTGTATAAAACACTATGTTGCCTGAAAGGTATGTAGTAGCGGTGTAGTAGTTGCGACTATTGTTCCTGAAAGTTATAGTGACTTTAAAGTCACTGCCAAGGACTGCTTTTTGCACTTGAAAGTTCATGTCAACGTCTGTCTGTGGGTGATAAAGGGTATCTTGGATAGTTTGCTTTTTAACGCCGTACATCACCGCAGTCTCAAGAGCCAGTCTCTCCTCATCTGAGCCTAGAAATGAATGAAAATCAAATTTAGAAAAAAAATGAGGGGTACTGCACTAGCCCACCCACTGATCACAAGGTTGCATCTTCCATAGGTCATGGTAGCTGAAATGAATGGATGAGGACAGTGGACGTTCCTGTGGTGAAGTTAATTTTAGAACTTCACAACTTCCAAGTGAGCTGGTCTTAAAGATTCAAGACATATCAGATAAATTGACCTAGCTTAATTGATATTAATGGAGCTACACTGATTTACTCTGTGCAAACATCTTTCCTGAGTAAGAAAAGTCTAAACAGCTGCACAGAAAGCCTTGAATTGTTTTGAATGCTTTGAGTTACTCCACAACTACCCTTTGTTTCACTACAGCTTACTCTGTCCAAAGCATTTCTGAGTAGCAAAGTCTATCCAGGCATTGCAGTGTTTCTGGGATGGAGTTACGAAGAGTTCCAGTGGGCACCTTAGCAGCTTTTCATGAAGCTCCCTCAGTGACAGAGGTCTGTAAATCCACCATCCAAGATCTGACTGACATAAATCTGCATTGGTATGGTCCCATTCCATTTCAAGTTACCTTCTTGGAATTTGTAATCCTCAGTAATCTCCAGCATTCCATCACCCCCAACTTCCTTGGTCACAATCAATGGCCCAATATGGGTTTTGTCAATTTTTTCTATAACCTGGGTTCCATCTTTCTCCCTTCTTGAGTAAACAACATCACTATTCACCTATAAAATGAAATGAAAAAGGATTGAGATACATGAAAGTAGAGACAGGAAGGCTAGTCAGCCTACTTCCCCTCAAAACAATGACACATTGACTTGAAGTCCCATTCACATTGAAGTCCCATGAGATACCTTTCGGACTTGGGGAGCATGATTACACATTCCTTGCACCAAAAAGCTTTAGACCATGGAGATGGGAACTCTTCATAGGCAAAATATCTTTATTCTCTTCTGTCCTAAGCTATATACAATCCAATTAGAGACTTTACAGCTACTGCAATTCTGGGCACACTAGCTCTAGTGGTGCAAGAGGTTAAAACTCCAGACCAGGCTCTCTTGCTCCTCAAAGAGATATTTCCCTCTCAGATCTGCCAGTCAAACCACCCACGTGAGCTCTCCTTGACTCACTGCAGTCAAAATGAACGTGGTGAGCAAAGCCCTCTTTAAAATCACTGCATCCATTTTGACTGAAATAAGCAGGAGAGCCTTAACATAAGCAGCTTTGCTGGCAAGCCTGAGAAGGAGGTAACAGCTAACAAGGGATGAAGATGAGCAGCTAAAGCTAGTGACTCTTTTGCCAGCATAGCTGGGATCTAAGAAGAATAAAGCCTGAAGTTTCATCAGAGCCAGGGTAGCTTTTTCTGCTTATTACATAGGTGAGCAGAGATTAGAGAAATCTCTGTCATTCATTAGAACCATATCACACGTACTGGTCTGCATGTCAAAATATAACAATGACATTTTTCTTTGACATGGAGTATATGTGAAGTAAGTTCTCAATCTGTAAATTGTAGTGTAGCCCTGCCTTCTGTCTCACCTATGATCCCACTGATATCACTCAATGCACTAAAAATGTTCAGATATGTACCTCAGCATAGACAAAAGGAGCATCAAATTGGAAGCAAACATGACCATGTTTAATGGCTTGAACTGAGGCTGGGCCACACCTGTACATACCTATGGGGAGAAGAGAGATAAAGTGAGAGATTAAATTAATTTAAAAACATGGCAAAAAGTTATATTTTCTCAAAGAAAAAGAATTCTTGGGGTTTGGTGAACTCCTCTAATAGTTTACAGGAACCGACCAAGAAGTGAAAAGCTTAATTTCTGTTACCAGCCCTCTGAACAACACAGACTCAAGCCTGAAACAACCTAATGGTTTGGTACATTAGTGACACCATAAAATCCATTTAAGTCTCAAGTGCTTGAAACACAGTTACAGCTGGTTTTGGCTAAAGCAGGTAATTTTGGGAGTTATACCACAGGCTGAGAAAGATCTCACTGCAAATTTTCTAAGAATGTCTTTTAAGAACTGGAGAACTACGGACTGGGAAGAAATAGCACTTTTTCTTGCCTACTGCCTGCTCAGGAAGCTTAGTAAAGGTTGCAGACAGATCATTCATTTGATCGGGCTCCTGTATAGGTTCTCTAGAATTTAAGAAGTTGTCTTTTGGCAACAGGACTACATCTCCTCTGTACCAAGCAGGACCCTTTTCTCATGCAGAATTTCGTGCACATGTATCATGAGTAGTGTTATAATAATATAATAATTTTAGAGCTTGAACCAAATCAGGAAAAGTCCCTGAACACAGGTGAGTGTGGTTATCTGGTGCACGATGTTGTCACTGATGCTATGATGCTACTGGCTCAGCTATAGTCAGCTCACTGATTGCCACAAAGAACCCAAGCATTGGGAAGGGAGCTAGGGAGGACTTCAAGCAATATTACCATCACTGGTTTCCTGGGGTGTCGCATCAACCACCTGCCATCCTCCAAAACCAACAGGAAGATCAGGTCTGGTCATCCAAGCTTCATTCCAGCAATGGTAGTTCCTTAGACAAGAGACGAGACCAGGAATATTAAATATTAAATATTCTTGGAAAGAAGCATACGGACGAAAACAAACCTGTGTATCCATGTCCTGCCATTGCTTCAATAACAACATTTACCAATTTAAGGGTGAAAATGTTGGCTTTTTTTAGAAAATAGATTTTTAGGTCTAAAAGTCTGGTACCTATCTGTCAAAACCTGAAGGTCACAATCCTTCGTTGTAGTTTCTTGACTGAAAGTTGAAGAAGCTTTTTGATTCTTCTAATGTGTTCCAAATGCAACCATCTCAGACAACTTTCCAGGGCTTGGAGATTGTTGGGGTATACTAAGAGCTACACAAACAACAATACCTTTCCAGCCAGACACTTCCACTTCAGTGTGCCTGCTAAAGCAAGCTTTGCATCTTCTTCGAGCCACTGAAGCATGGTCTGCTTTATAACTATTAAGACTGAAGCTTTGGTGCCTCTTATGAAGAGATTTCAGGATCAACTCCATAATGTAGTTTTGTTTTCATGGCTCAAAATGAACATGGTTGGCTGGTTTCCATGTTGGTTGAGAAAAAGACCCTGCATAAGCTTCATAAGACTGTCTTCATGGATTATTTATAAGGTCTTCCCAGTGTTTCATGCCAATGAGGGAGGTCAAATCTCCTAGAATATATTTTTCAATAAAAATATATAGGAGGAGTAGAGAAAGGGGCAGTTTTATTTGCAAATGATACATATTCTGCAGCAGATATGGATAAAACTACATCTGTGTAGCTGCTGATACAGCCCCCAGTACATGCAATGATATTAGCAACCAAAATGGGGATTGTTAAACTCTGACCATTTCATTAATAATAGGTGAAAACCAGACGTGAAGCAGAGTCAGAAGGATCTGATGCTTGTCTAACAAGTCATTTCAAAGTGGAAATGAAAGCTTGGATCAGGGCAAAACTTGCTGGTTAGGAGAGTTAATGAAGCAGCACTACAGAAAAAGGAATTATTCAAGGCAAATGACACACTCAGAGAATTTTTGATGTTGCTGAGAGGAGTCAGTGCTGAATCATGCTCACTGAGCTTTGCTGAGGGCTACCAGAGAATGGGGATGCACTTTGTGGTAGGTGGGTTTTTGAAAACTCTTATGCCAACATGGAAGAAAGACAATCCCTGCCCTGAAGCCTTCACCAGGGTTCACTTTGAATCAAAGTCAGATGTGTCACTGGCTTTATGTTCTATGAAAGAAGAATCCGAAGAGCAGGCAGGAGGGAAGGATGATAAAACCAAGTGGGGGGTAACTGTGCAAAATGGCAGCTCTGCTTCAATTCTGTAATTAGGTAATGCAGTTTTTTCTATATTTTTTTCTATGTGCACCCTAAGGGACAGGACCTTTCTTACTGGTTTCTATTGGTGTAGTGTTGGGTGCAACAGGATGGCAATTTTTTTTAGGTCTGTTGCCTTGTAAATAACAAATACACTTAAGGATATTGAATGTAAATGGACAGAAAGACGTTGCTTGTAAAGCACATGAGCATTAAGGAAGATGAGGGGAACATTTGCCTCTCCAAAATGTAGCAGAAACTCCTGTCTGGTAAAAGTGAGCACAGTTGAGGACCTGGCTTCACAGCCATCATTTGTTAAACTGATTCTGTAGTTCTTGTATTCTACAGCAAGCCTGAGACATTAAAGAAAGCAAGATTGGCTACACAGATCAATGTAGTGACCATTAAATATTTACAGAGATAATTACAAATAGACTAAACAAAGCAATGGGGAAATTAATAAAAGATGACCAGGTAGGTTTTATGCCTGGAAGACAATTTAAGAAGGGTACTTGGTATTGCTTATAAGACAGACACATGCTGGAAACAGCTGCTGCCCTTTCATTAGCTAATAAGCTCAGGCATCAGGGTTGAGAGAGGCATTGACAATGTTATTGAGAAATTAGAGAAAAGTGAGATGGAAATGAGTGAGAGAGCAGAGGTCTCAGAAGGGCTTTCTCCACAGGCCTAGGCGTGGATGAGCACCCATGGGGGTTGGGTAACTTCGAGCAAGTTTCTGCTGAAGTACTGGCATTGGGCTGCTTGGACCTCACAGTAGGAGTGAGTCTTGGTTCCTATCCAAGAGAAATATTCTTTAAGTGTCTTTATATCATCATTAGGAAAGACAAGGAGAACAAATTAAGGGGACAGAAGCAGTACTGATGGGCCCAAATCCGGCCAGCTTTATAAAAATAACTTTTTGCAAAGTCGGTGTAATTTTGTATACGTGCTTTGTTGTTGTTGTTTTCTATCCCGAGGGAGAAGATTATCTTTAATAAAAATAAATAAATGTCAGATAACATTCCGAGGGAGCCCCACACTCAGAGATTGATTGGACTAAAAATCCTGGCTCCAAGTATCCCTGAAGTCTGAAAGTATTTAAAACCTGAAGACAGATCAGCTGCAGCAGTACAAGGCAATAGAAATGATATATTAATAAAGAAAAAGAGCTTTGCTTCCAGTTTTCAGGAAATTATAAATAAAAGTGAGAAATACTTTTAAAAAATCATTATAAATACCTTGAGCTTGTCCTCTTAAAAAAATACATAAAAGAAATAAAAGACACATTAAAAATAAAATCAAGGTTAAGACACAAGTCATTTAAAATCACTATGTGGGCTACCATGGAGTGTTACAGAGTAATGAAAAGAAAGGACACCGAGGAGAAATGGAAAGAGGTGTGTAACATATTAAGTCATGCCCAAAGGGTTATGTGCACCATGTACTAATAACTGCACCAGAAGGATAAACGGATGAATAAGGCAGTTCAAAATGTAATCATGACAAAGAAAAGCAACTGTAGGATAGGAAGAAGAAATGTTAGTGTGAAGTTGTACATGGATTTCAGTGGAGCAAGGATGATTTTGGATGATCTGGCCATGTCCTTAAAGAATGGAAAAAATACAGGACTGAATTAAGAAGTCTTGTGAAACAGCTGGGAAAAGGAGATGGAGGGAAGTAAAAGGAAATGTCAAAAGTGGGTGAAAGTAGTTTCACAGATCAGGCTAGAAAAAGGGGAGAAGAGCTGAAACAACAAAAAACCTGGAGTGTGTCAATGGTCCATTACTGGGTGTATATAGACTGAGCAGTGATGCAGCCAGTCACAGGGTCTTGTTTCACATCATTTATGGGCAAAGGAGGTTTCAGAAGAGTGACTGTTCTTTGACTGCTCTGCGAGTCATAGAAGGACCAGCCCCATGAGAGGTCCTGAGGTCCTGTTGTCACATAGACCAGATGCATCTTAGCAAACTGGGAACCTCCAAGGATCCTAACAGGAGAGAACAAGGCAAATAGCAGGACCACCACCCTGGCATTTGGGAGAGTAGGTTTTGGCCTGTTTAAAGTCCTGTTTGGAAGAATCCCACAGGAAAAAATTCTGGATAGAAGATGGGCCCAGGAGAGCTAGCTGTTTTTCAAGGGTCACCTCCTCTGACCTTAAGAATGGTCCATCCCTATGTACAGGAAAGCATCCAAAAGTGGCACAAGGCCCACATGGGGAACAAGGTGGCCCCAATTCAACTCAAACATAAAAAAAAAAAGTACACAAGAGTTGGAAGTGGGAACAGGTGACCAGGAGGACTATGAAGACACTGTCTGAACATGTAGGGACAGGTTTAGGAGAGCCAAAACCCAGATCAAATGGAGTATGTCACAGGACATGAAGAGCAGTAAGAAAGGCAAATACATCAGTGTCAAAAGGAAGACTGTGGAAAATGTGGGTCTGCTGCTGACCTGAGCAGGGGACCTGGTGGCAAAGGACTAAGAAAGGACCAAAGTATTTAATGTCTTCTTTGACTTGTTTTTTACTGCTAGTATTTGCCCTCAGGAATCACAGGCCCTGAGACCAGTGTGAAAGTTTGGAGTAATGAAAATTTACCATCTGTAGAGAAGGAACAAGTTAGAGAATATTTAAACAAACTGGACACATAGAAGTCCAATGGATCTGATGGGATGGACCCAAAAGTGCTGAGGGAGCTGGCCAATGTCCTTGAAAGACCATTCATATTTATCTTTGAAAGGTCATGTTGATGGGGGCAGGTTCCTGAGGCCTGGAAGAAAGCAAGTATCACTCCTTTCTTCAAGAAAGAACAGGAGTACCCAGGGAACTACAGACTTGTCAGCCACACCTTGATCCCTGGGAAGGTTGTAGAGGAAATTCTTCTCAAAAACATTCCCAAACGTATTAAGGACAAGGTAATTGGCAGCATTCAGCATAGATTTACATGGGCCCAGCCCTGCCTGGCCAACCTGATAGCCCTCTGTGATGAAATGAATGACTAAATGGGCAAGGGGAGACCAGTGCTTGGGGATTGGTTTCTCTTTTAACTTTAGCACCATCTCCCAAAACATCCTCATATACAAACCACTGAAGTTTAGACTAGGTATGTGTACAGTAAGGTTTACTGAAAACTGGCTGAGCTGCTAGGATCAGAGGGTTGTGATCAGTGGTGTGAACTCCAGCTCAAGCTTAGACACTAGTTGTGCACCCCAGGAGTTGATACTGGGTCTAATACTGTTTAACATCTTCATTAATGACCTGGATAATGAGACCTACTACACCCTCAGCAAGTTTGCTGATATAGAAAACTGGAAGGAATGGCTGATACACTAGAAGTAGAACTGGGACTGTTCAGCCTGGAGATGGGAAGGCTCAACAGGATCTTATCTATATGTATAAATGCCTGGTTAGGGAGTCAGGAGGAATAATACAGAGTCAGACTCTTCTCAGTGGCCCCAATAACAGGACAAGAAGCAACGGGTACAAATCAAAACACAGGAAATTCTGTCTGAACATCAGGAAACACTTTTTTACTGTGCGAGTGGCTGAGCACTGGCACAAGTTTCCCTGAGAGGCTGTGGAGTGTCCACCCTTGGAGATAACTCAAAACCCAACTGGACACAGCCCTGAGCAACCTGCTCTAGCTGACCCTACTTTGAGCAGGGGGGTTGGATGACTTCCAGGGTCCCTTGCAATCTCAACTATTCTGTGATGCTGTGATACAAGCTTCAGATGTAAATGACCCTAATTGTTTTTCTTAGATTCCCTATTAATAGCATAATATGGAAATCATATAGAAGAGTTTACAGCAACAGGTTCAGTTATTTACTTCCTCCACCACAGAATGGTTTTATTACAGTTTTAATATAAAGACTTCCAGAGATTAAGTTGTTAATGAAACATGCTGATGAGCAGCTACGCTGATAAGCTGAAGGTTAACTCATAAACACAAATCAGGTATATTAACACTGAATAGAACAAGTATCTCCTGAATATAAGAATGTAAACAGAGGTCACATTCACTGCTTTTCTCTGAGGAGGAGAGGCATGAGGCCTAATAACTCACACATAATTTCTACTGAGCAGAGCATATAATCAATATATACTACACTTCTCCTGTCAGACAGGAGACAGTAAGAGTTCAAGAAGGAAGTTAGAGCACCGTCTTCTCAAAAAGAATACATAGGCTCCATTTCTTGTTCCTAGGGTGTTTTCTTTTTATAAAACTGATGATAACACTTCAGTAACCTGTATGATACTTTGGCTTGTTTCTTATTCAGCTGAGCTGGATTTATTTTTGATGCTGTCTATTTGTGGCAGTGACTGCATATACACAATGTAAAACCAGCATACAAATATGGGAACTGGGCAGAAGCAGGACAAGAAGGATGTTTTTCCATAGCTATTGAGGTACCCTTTGAGTCTGACTCCAGACTGGTGGAATGCCCATCCTACTCCTTTTCATTGTTAGAAATAACCTGGCCCTAAGGAGCACAAACCCATTCCAGCTGTCATCCAGCATGTTTAAATGTGTGCTATACCGAATGGTAACATTAGTAGTGGGATCCCCCTAGGGAATGTCTCTTGACAAGCAATTCATATTAGTCAGCCTACTAACAACCCATTCATTCTGTTTTACATAAACCAGCAATGTTCAGAAATAAATAAACCACAGGCATTGCTGTCATGTTTTTTACTACTTATGTAGTCAACACATTAAAGGTATTTGCCAGGAGAACTCAGAACTCACCAGATACAGTCTTTTGTAAGTTTGGGGTCCACTTTCCCTTCGTCATCCAGAAAGATGTCCAACTGTAAATTGGCATTGTTATCATGGGCAGAAGAATAGTTGGTAATGAGTCTTGCAGGTATCCCCAAGCACCTCAGAACTGTGGCAAAGAGAGAAGTGTGATGAGAAGGACAAATATGAAGACTGTGCTCATGGATGACAGGATGAAAGGAGAGAAACTATTAATAATTAGAATGGAATGGAAAAACTCAGTCAAATCAACCCAAATAATTCCATCTATCTGCCTTTATATAGAATATGTTAAATATTTTATTTGGTCCCAAAATGATGAGCATTAAAAATCTGTGATGGTACAATGGTTATAACCTAAGCAGCCAATTACCAATAGTTTTAGAACAGTCTTGCATAGTGACCACACTGTAGCTTTTCAGGGCAAATCTGGGTGAAATGGGTTCACTGCATGACCAAATGTAGTATAATGAAAACGAAGTTTGAGCTTGCAAGAAATGCAAAATATATTAGGTCTCCCAATATCAGCAACCCATGAGAATCCCGTGTTAAATAGAAAAATAATAGAAAGTGTCTCTTTTTGATTGATTTGGAGTTTTTCTGTTTGACATTTGCCATCAGAAGGGATCTGGAGAGCAGAAAGAATAAAGCAGAAAACTATTGCTAACAAGGGGGAAAAGCTGCAAGTAAAATGTCAGAGTTAGAGAATCTGAACAAAATGCATTACATAATTTGTATTGATTGCTAAGTAAGAGTATTTTGGAGCAAAAGGAGGATAAAAAACAAAACAAAAAAACAAAACAAAAAAACAACAAATCCAACCCCCAGAAAGCAAACACAAAGCCCCTACTCCTAAATCTCAGACCATCACAATGTAGCGCTGATGGCTCTTCTTCCCATTTGACATGGGGTAAATCTCTGATGTGTGGAAACTCTATGGCTATGTCTGAAGTGCCATAGTGCATCATTAGACTTCTCTGTTTGTGGTGCACCCTGACTGATAAATAGGCATGGAACATGATCCCGAGAGGAGAGTGGGGCTACAGGGTGACACATCATCTCAGCTTCTTCAGATGAAATATTTTGTCTGTTGGCCAAAATCAGTTCCTGTTTTCCAATGCAGGAGCCAACATTGCTCTGCAGAAAACAGAGGTTATTTTTTTGACCATTTTTATTGAAAATCCTATTTAAAAATAGTTTTGATGCTGCAATGTTGAATGGCCCTTGCTGCTACTGCTGGGTTTTGTATATTCATTAGTGTCACTACTGTGACTCCCAATAAAGTGTAACCCTGCACATTCATTTCAAGTTCCTGGATGACAAATTACCTGGATGCATCCAATACCATATGTACCTATTGATTAAACTTAATTCAAGCACCCTCCCAGGTTTCCAGCACATGAGCCATCAGGGCTCATTGAAAATAATTTGTCTGACAATTTCAAGATTAATGACCATTTTCAGAATGTTTTAGCATTTTTAATGGATGACTATCCATGGTGTACAATATAGTAACCTTGGAAAGCTGGACCGGTCACAATGATAAAACATTGGCAGCTGAGAAAGGCACAAAATCAGCTCAAAACAACCCTTATAGTTGCATGTACCTTTGCTGTCCTCTCTGTGCAGTGGTCAGAAGGTGGACACGTCAGTAGCTACGTATCAGATCAGCCACTGGACAACATTTTCATTTCATAATGCTCAACAAGCTTTATACTTCATCAATCCCTGCAGCAGGACAAAGTGCCAGGTCTTTGACTTGACTAACTTAATCAGCAAACCAAGTCTAGTTTTGGCCCAGATAAATACTCTTCTCCATTTGACACAGCAGGCTCCGAGCCTCTGCTGCGTTGCCCCAGTTTCACAGTGGCCTGAAGGCAAAATACTGCGTAGTGGTGATTCAGGGCCAGTGCAGGGGGAAGGTGAGAGAATTGTTGTGTGTGTCTGTCATCTGGAGAAATCCAGATGAGGCAAGCAGCAGAGAAGACAGAGTGGCCTGTGGAAGTCACTGCAAGGAATTGCACGTGTAGAGAACATTTGCGTTTTCGACCCCATTGTGTTGTGCAGAGGCCAAAGAGCACCAAGTACAGACCATGCAACCTCAGGCAGTGAAGAAAGTAGACATCTCTCAGGTTCTTTGGTTGTGGGTTTTTGCTCATTACCCCATTGCACCAGGAATATTTTGGCTTTATGCTGGCACTTGACATAAGCATCGCTTCTGACATCTGGTCCCCATTATCTGTACAATGCACATTTTTTAAACTCCCAGACTCTTTCCTGGCCGCTAATATGGTGCACTGTGTTCCAGTGTATTAGTAGTGTTCATCTGGGATGCTGCTGTTCACAAGTGCTAGACATTAAAAAAAACAGGACCAAGCCAACACTGTTCTGCCTACTGGGTTTTGTGACCTGCAACACCCCATTTGCTGCAACACTGGAACTCTAGTTCAAGCACATGTGTTTTAGACTTAACCTTGTAGTGCTAGACAATTCCTAAACCAGGCCAGCCTTTTCCTCATCGTTCTGGCTCACAAACTCATAGAAAATGTTAATGCTCAGTAGACAGGTGCACTTCAGTCTTGCTAGGAACAATCTTTGGTAGGTGAGATTTCATGGTTTCAAAGCAAAAACACTATAACATATCCCATATTGGGTAACAGTCTCATGTTGCAGGTCTAGATAAGAAACCCCCTGTTCATCTCAGATTTCCTAACAGAAATGTGGACTGTGCTGAAAGACTAACTTACTCTCACCCAAACTTACCCTCTGTGAGTCACACATTTTACTGAATGAGTAAATAGTTAAAAGATTTTTGTGGAAGAGCAGATGAACTGAAGGAAACGCCAAAAAATTATTTAAAGAGCATCTATTTTAGCCATGTATTTTTAAGTATCTCTACTATTTACTCGTGAACACCCCAGAGCCAGGAAATATTTTAGATAGTTTAACCTAACAGCTCTCTTTGTTATGCAAGAATCATATAGCAGGGTGGGGCTTTTCTCACTGATACCTACATGTGTTGAAGACACCGGCAAAGACCCAGCACTGGCCGTATCTCACGGGTTGTTTAGAACTGTAATACTCCAAGAGAATGTCCACACTTCCTGTCCACGCTGAAGGTGCGACCCCGTAAGTGTATGTATTGTCCCAGGATCCAGCAACCACACCATCATCATCCTTGGAGTTGATCTAAAGACAAGGAAACGAGCATTAGGGATGTCAGAACCTGAATAATAAAGAGCTTTTTAACCCAGCAGACAAAGATCCGGTGCGAGAGACTGAATATAACCAAGCTTAGGCTAGAAGCAAGACAGAAATGTTTAATTATGAAGGTAGAAGATGAATAGAACAATCTTGCTAAGAGCCATGGATTCTCCATCACTGAACAATTTTGAATGAAGGTCAGACACTTAAAAATAATGGTGAAATTAAATCACTGCACTGAGTATCTATGTTCCAGTTTAGTAAGTTTTATTAACATTAAACATGCTCACTGCCGTGTATTTTTAATAAACTTGATCAGTTTTACACTGATAAGCAAGCCTCAGAATAATAAGCTAGATTCTTTCCCAACACTGTGTTTTTCTGTCTGGTGTAAGCCGAGAGATTTTAAGAAATCCACTCCTGATTTACAGCAGATTGAGAGGAGAAGCAGTCCACCGTTATTTTTAGAGTAGAAACTAATTTCTTCAGTCCAGCACACATGGAAACCAGAAGGAATTTGCTGTGTAAGTTTTCCCCTGGTAAGATTGTACAAAGCAAGGAGTTTTGCTGACTAATGGCTATACTGATAGACATTAACGAGCAATACATCTCCTAGCTGCAATTTGAACCAAACCAGTTGAGGCTGTGCAAAGAGCTCATTCGCTCTATACCTTTTAATTATGCTAATGTGGAACAGCTACACGCCAGCCAAATAAATCACAATTCTCATTTAAAAGTTTTTAGCTGGATTAACTACTGTTTTATAATTAGAAAATCGACTTCCTGTGAACCTTAGGACTGAATAAAGATAAGTATTCAGAGCCATAACCAAAGGGTTAAGGGGTTGTGCCCATCTCATTGTTGTGGGAAACATGCCAAGAAAAGAGGCGCTTCAAGGACAGAGCAGCATGATGATCTTCAGGCTCTCTTCTGGCTGTAAAGAGAGGAAGAAGGGGGTGATTCTGCCTGCTCTGCAATGTCACAAAGCCTCAGAAGGATCCCAGCATGGGGACACCCCCTCAGACAAGCTCAGCTCTAACACTTTTCAACTTGACCAAGAATGACAGTGAGGAACATGAGGGGGACTTCAACACCTCTTGGGCGCTTCTTATTGAGGTCCAGATCTCAGATGGCCAAAAATCCCATCCAGCTATGGCCTTATCTGCAGACTAGACCACTGACTCCTGGATTTCCAATGGTGAGCACCTCCACCTCCCTAAAATGACTGGGTGGCTCAAAACATAAGTAATATTCAAGCCCTCTTTGGATTCGTAAACTTTGTGCAATTCTGCCTTTGGGGCTTTCATGATCCCTTCACTAGGGACCCTTTACATCTACTAGCACAGTGATGAAGGAATCATATTCAATTTTTACTGCTATCTGAGGGTCTGAAGCCATATTTCTAATGTCTGTGGTGAAAGAACTAACTAAAAATTTAAAAGAGAAAGAGAAGCAGGGGTATTCTCAATACTTCTTGCTGAAGCTATTCTATTAACATTATGCTACGCAAGATTCAGCATGTAGCACTGAGAGGCTGGAGATCCCATTTCAATGTCATCTAAGGCAAAGAGCTCATTCTCTTAAAGCCTGGACAAATGCTGCAACAAGTGGGCTAAAGGATCATCCATCTCCAGCATCCATGTTTTGTGGACAGTCTATTTTAGTAGCTGACTTAGGAAGACATCTAATGACGCTTGCTTGATGACTAGAGTATTATTCTGGGAAGCAGAAGGGATCAGTTCAGACCTCTGTAAGGCAGAGGAGAGGATTCAGCCTCTGCCTTCCACATTCTGGATGAGTATTCTGTCTTGAATATTAAGGATGGGGCTGCTCTTACACCCACAGCATGTCTCCTAGTGCCTAACAGCTGGAAAACATGGAGATGTGTAAAGTCTTCTCATTACTCTTAGCCACTTGTTATTTTAAGTATTTCCATTCTCTGTTTTCTTCTGGGGCCGAGATAGCACACATAAATGTTCTCAGCCTGACTGGGTCATTGGAGGCTTAAAAATCAGATACAGTAGCATCCACCATTGCAGTGTCTTAAGATCCTGTTGAGGTCAGTGCTGGAGTCCACATAAAGTCTTTCAGTTGCACATCTCAAATTCCACCCATCATGCTGTCTTACTGTCCATGGCAGAAATAGCTTCCTCAATTATCTCAGCTACTGGAAAGTGAGCAGTGTGTCACAAGAAATGCTATCATGCCTGGAGTGCAATGCCTAAAAGTAGCTTTCCTGCCAGTGAGGTACTATTCTCAGGAAATAAGTAAACACTTCACCTTTAGTGGAGCAAAATAAAATGCCAGACCCCAGAGGTCAGAATGGACAATTGATCTGGCACCTGTTGGAGTGAGCACATCAGGGCATGAAGGCCAGTTAAATCAGCCAGGCTTTGATTTACGAGTCACTTCTGACACATATTGGGCATCCATTGCATACCACGGCAGAGGCAACACGGCAGATTTTGATTGGGTTCCCACGCCCAGAGAGCTCCATTTCTGCCTTGTCCATCAGAAACAGGCAAGCATCCAGAACGTTTTCTTCAAACTAGATAAAAGACAATAAAAAGGGAAACAGAGGGAAAATTGAGTCACTTTTTATTCTGGAAAGCAAAGTTATTTTTCATTGTTGTTATAATAGCTGATCAGCTTCAAAAGTAGCTTGTCAAGTCAAAGTTCTGTACAAGTTTTGCCCTAGAATAATAATCCATGTATGGCAAAAAAATGTTAGAGGCTGTGAGGGAAAAGAGGGTGTCATTTTCAATTCAATCTCAGCCTGATTTCTAGAAGGTTGAAATGACAACATAGCCTTTCTGACAGGACATAAAATTTTAAGGGCTAACAAGTATATAATAGGAAGATATTATAATAATAACTACAAGAAGCTAGTCTGCTCCTGAAGGACTTTGTGTCCTTCACAGATTCCAGACGTGTTAATTTCAGGACTTCTCTGACACCATCAATACAATGCTGGAAAGCTGAACAATAAGTGGTTTGCCAAAGTTAATTTGAAGACATTTACCTTTTAAAATGAATTTTTAAATCTGTATAAAATTGACAAGCTAAAAGCTGATTATATAGATTAATCCTGGTCTACAAAACTTAGACATCAAATACACCAAGTGACCTAGAGTAGTCTTCTTCAAAAATAGAGTGAAAAGGTACAGTTCCTTTGATCCAGCATGAACAAGCACAAAAATGAATTGAGGGCAGAGGTGCCTAAATAGACCAGAAACCATTTGTCACAGAACTTGCCCTGCAATGTATTTCATTTTCCTTAGGAAAAACTGCATAGCAAAGGAAAATATTTCTGTCCCCTGGAAAACAGTAGGAGACAGGGAAACACGCATTAATAAATATATTCTAGATACACAACCTCATATTAACATTCAAGGCTGTGACAGAAACTCCACGGAGCTTGTCCCCTTGCCGTGTTCAGTTTTATGCTCTACACTTGCATCCTTAAAGATACGATTCACACTAACAGGATTTTTGTTCTCATGCTGCTACTAGAGCTGGATTGATTTTGTAATGAGCCTCGCTTAAGGCTCCTTAGGAGATAAGGGCGATCTGAGTTTTGCCTCCTGAAGAAAGTGAGCAAGAGCCCAGACCAAGCTGTTGCTTTGGCAGCCTGGGGAAAGGCAGAGGAGAAGGAAGGGAGAGGCCAGAGATTTGAAAAGCAAGCCTCAAGAAGTCAAGACTTCTGCTGTTGCTGCAGGGAAGATGGGAGGAATGAAGGTGACATGCCAGGCAGCAGCCAATCTCTGGTGTAAGCCAAGAAAGTAGAGGGACCACCGTGTATCACCACCCTCCACCATTTCCTGGCCAAGGAAAGTTCCTTTCTTTGCCTCTGCCTTGAGCCTGTGTGGTTCTCATTGCTCAAGGTACCACTGCCATATGGATCCTTTTCAGCAAGTATCCTCCAAAACAGCACACGTCTCTCATCATCACTCACACTGGCATTGAATTACTTTCTCTGGAGTAGATGTTCACTAGTGAGTAACACCTTACCATCGGAGCAAAACTGAATTCATGGTGTTTGGGCAAATAGGGAAAGAGAAATCACTGTTTCCCCGGGACCTATTCCTAGTATTATATCATCCCAGGGAAGTTGAATAATTGCATGATAGTGTCTCCAGTCCACTCCACTGGTATGTGATGCAAATAATCTCAGGTGAATAACTATGCTGTGGACACC
The DNA here is from genome assembly GCA_013398125.1 of Aegotheles bennettii. Lineage (NCBI taxonomy): Eukaryota > Metazoa > Chordata > Aves > Caprimulgiformes > Aegothelidae > Aegotheles > Aegotheles bennettii. Next base: position 244,196 of record VZRW01003758.1, on the reverse strand, counting down.
CTCCTTCCCAAGGAGAATCCTCACAATAGATAATGTAAACTCTGGGCCCTTGTAGTTGCCCTTCCTGTTTCAAGTTCACTTATCTTCTGATCTGTTCCAATGATTTATCACTTTCACCAGGATCAAAATCTGCTTTCTTCACTTCAAGTCATCAGCAGTGCCTAGACCCGAGTTAAATCAATAAGAAGTTTACCCTGGAAATTAAATCTTTCTCATCTACAGTTTATGAGACACTGTCAATCTTGCAAGCACATACACAAAGAATAAAGAGGAAAGAAACTGCTATTAGGGTTGTTACCTTCCACCTTAGCATTTACAAAATGACATGAATGCTTATGAAATTAACTGGATTAACAGGAGAAGAGATATAGGACCAGCTGTAAAGTCTAGCTGCCTTATATTGTCACAGCAGTGTAGGATGTGGAGTAGCTCTAACTCTGAAGACAGCTTTGCCCTTCCTCACTATCCATGGATTTAAAACCATTAAATTCAGCTAAATCAGTTTCCTGCTCTCACTCTTGGCATGAAAATGCTATCTAGAGGGAAGCAGAATGGAAACATAGCACTTGTAAGGCTGTCAGAGGAACCAGAGAAGCAGCAGGCAGCCAGGACAGGTGAGTGTACTTGGGCCAGGTGCAGGTACCGCTTGCTCAACACAAGCTGAAATGGGAATAATCCAAATTCACCACCAAGAAACTTTGGCAGAGCCTCCTGGGAAAGACTGCAGATGGAAAACAAGGTGTGAGAAAGCACACAGGCCAAGGGGTGCTGTCTGCACAGAGACGTGTGTTGTGCTACAGAGCAATGTATTTAGTTGGGCTGGCCTTCAGTGGGCATCCTCTTTCATGCTAACCTGTTCCTAATAGGTTACCTTCCATTTAAATCAAAGTAAGAGGGGCTGTATCACCTTTGGCACTGTTTGAATTAGGGCTGCATTTCTCACAGTTGTTTGCAGACAGATGTGTGGAAAGGTTGTCCATAGTCTGACCTCTGCCTCATAGTCTGAGGCATGTGCCTCAAAATTCCATTTGCGCAGTGGGCTGCAAAGCTAATGCAGCTCAGCGTGTGGACAAGAGACAACTCACAATGGCAACAAGAACTCTGTGCCCACCTGTTTTATTTTATTTTTCTCACACAAAAGCAACATTAAATGATCAATACGGCATTCAACTTCTGACATTTCTCAGCTAAAGAGTTCCTATGTGCCTAGATTTCGTCCAAAGCCAAATTTCCCCTGAATCCCCTGTGGGCTTTTCTGAGTGACTGGCTATTTATGCTTTCTTAGAAGAAAGGAATCACAGTCATGTTACAAGGAACACCTCCATCCTCATTCATTACAGCCATGTTTCAGCTGGCCTGTTGTTTTTTCTTCCTCGGTCCATTTTTCTTGCCTGTCCTCCTCTCATGTTGATGCTGCTCATTAAAGACAGCGGCTGTGAGAACCATCTCCCACCAGTAACCCAGTTTTGAACTGTATGTTCCTTTTTAATTTACAACCTGAGTTAAAGCCTTCAGCTGTTGTTGTTCAAAGCAACTTTTTAGCCTAGGAATATTACCATGCACAAGTCTATCTGTATGTTTGTATATGACTACTTGTATATGACCTTTTACCTCTATGACTGTATGCTGCCTTATGCTTTTTACTTACACTGTTGTACAGGGCTGTATCTCATAAATACAAAATGCATGCTCACTGACAGCAATACTCTTATTCTTAACATCCAGAACTGCTGAAAATAAGGGAGATGCATGTTTTTAACAGTTGGAAATTGTCGCTGTAAGATCAAGAACATCATGTCCTCCATCTCACTGAAAGGGAGGGAACCAGAAGGATATTTCTCCATTGCTTTGCAGTTTGAGATGTCTGTTACATCCATACAAAATGTTTGATTAAATTAAAACTCTTGGCTTGAGCCCCCTTAGATGCATCTGCCACACTAGGCTTTCACACAGACAAGTGATAGCAAAAGATGCACCACAGCAGAGTGTGGAAATCAGGTCCTCCAATTTCAGACAACACAGGAATGAAAGTACACAACAAAGGGTTATGGAACAGCCGTAACCTCCCAGGCAGAACTACCTCCTAGCAAAACCAAATAAATAATGCATTTTCCTAGGGAGGCTGGTGTTTGTGTCAGGAAGGTGCCAGATTTGTAGAATATAAACACCTCAGGCCAAGCCACCATAGGCCATAAATTTAGCATCTTAGGACATAAATCCAGCAGCTGGTTTAAACAGCACCATCCACCTCCAGCCACTCATTCCCCTTTCTCCCTCCCCCTTACATCTGTCATGAAATGAATCCCAAATTTAGGAACAGAGCAAGCTCAAAAAATAACTCGGGGAAAACAAAAAATCAAGGAGATGCTTATTCAGCTAGATCAGCTCTCCAGTCTGATTCACTGCGTGGCTGCAGAAGCACTTGCAGGGGGAAGGAAGGGCCAGGAGGGGGCATTTTTGGCCAACTTAAATGTACCCAGCTTCGGCCTTGGGATCTGGTTCCATATCTCTTATGTCAGAAGCACCATCAGCTTATGGAATTGCTGCCCCCACATCACCGTATTTAAGGGTCATTTTTATCCCAGTCAAGGTGACAGTCAGATGCTGCAAACAGCACTGACAGGACCAAAGGAATGGTGCAGAGGCAGGAACTCACTAAGGCAGTGCTGCCGCAGAAAAGATGAAATTGTACCCTTAAATAAGGAAATAAGAGAGATGTGAGCTCAAAGAGCTTTCCAGGGCAAGCATACTGGCTATCCCTTCAGGTCAAGATTTGAGATTGTCTTTAGCTGAGCAAAAGCAAAGCAAAAAGGCCCTTTCTGCAAGGCTGTGCTGGGGAGGTGCCATGAAAACTGAATGGATCTGTCACCATAGCATTAAGGAAATGTTTCACAGAGTACTTCAATACTTTCTTAATTGTGCTGTTGTGAAAATCCGGGAGGTGAGATGAGCAGAGTTCACCATGTCCAAAAACAGTTCATTGGAGCCCCCCTGAGTGACAGCTGGGTTAGTTTTGCTCATGTTGATTCTGCTTGTCCCATTCTCACACCACAACCTAACACTTTCATCCCATAGGGATTTTTAGGCTGGTTAGTTTTTAAAAACAGGTTGAGGTAAAATATGCAAGCCTGATGTTATTGCAGGCACATCAGCCTGGCAGAGGGTGTTTTCCCCAGGCTGCAAGAGGCCAGTGGAGACTGATGTCCAGGCAACAAAGGAAGAGAATCCCCCTTTTGTCACTGTGGTGAGAAAATTTAAAACTCTGGGATTAAATAGGAATCATAGGAATCCTGTGACAAGCTGACCCCCAAGATGACCAGATTTCCACCAAGTTGCTACAACTAAAAGGAAGATTCAAAAAGCAGTACAACCTATTGCTGAAAAATGAAAAAAGATAATAAAAAAATATCTCTACTGTTTCACCAAATTGGTTTGATCTTGAAGCAGCAACAACATAGCAGCAGAAACACTGCTGCACTGTGGAAACTTCAGTAATGATTGTAAATTTCAACAGGCAGCCTCTTAATATCTGATATATTCCTCCAAAACAAGATCTTTAAATGTTAGCTATTATAATATTGTTTTTCTGGATTAGTCATAGACCCACTTCATACAATTTTAAAATTATGTCCCTTGTCTTTCTGAAGGAGAGACCAATAATGCACTCCAGCGCCCACAGTCTCAGCCACAGTCTGGGGTCAATTAAACTCACTTGCTGCCCTACTGGCAGCAGACAGAGAAGATTTAAATAACTCACCTGACCGTAGCTCCAGCTTCTTAACTTTATGTCATTGATGTTTCCGTGGAAAACAATACCAACATCATTCAGGACGTATTCTTCCCTTTCCTTCTCATCATCCAGATACACGGCATCCTCTGCATCAGTTCACCGAAAAGAAATGTTAACACAGTCACTTAGTATTCATATAGGATAGATAAAAAAATTTTAGCACATAATATAGTCATCGTTGATGAAAAATACCCCTTTTCCATCAAACAAAGCATTACTTGCTTCTACAAGAGTACAAGAATAAGGCGGTAGTGACCCCTCTTAAGAATATGATACACAACTTAAAAGCATGCAAGATGCAAAAATGTTAACAATTCCTGCCTGTTTCCTCAGGATCTGTAAAGTATGATTAAAATGTCACATCTTATCAAGAATTTTATGATTACTGTGTATCACTAATTTAAAAGTTGGAGCACCACGATGCGGTTCTGCATCCGTACAAACAGATCAAAGAACAATTTCAAACCTATTAATGTTAATGGAAAACAGCTCAAGTCAAAAGATCTAAAGAAAAATCTGTAGTGCATTAAAAGCACGGAATACAGTTTTTATAGTGTATTAACAGAAGGGTTTGATTGCTTTCTCTGTACGTAAGTTATTGACTGGAGTATCCCTCCCCCAGGTAGCTTGACTGACCTGCTAATAAGAGCTAAAATTCAAGTGTCCAAGTGAAAATTGGAAGTAATTGGAAGAGTTCTTTATCAAAACATAAGCAAAGGGTATATCCTAGATTGGTCTTCTATCAAGAGTTAAGAGCGTATATGTGGACCCTCACCCTGCCAACATGATTCAGATATGTAAGTACCCCATTATTAAGACTCATAAATAACCCTGAGTGACATGCACAGGAAAGTATGAAGCAGGTTGTGGTCCTGTGGCACTAGAATAGTTCAGGATTTCTTTCCTGTGTCAATGCTTGTATTTTGAGACTAAGAGATACAGCGTAACAATTAATAGCATGGAAATTAATTAATCTGAGGAAATCAGTAATGTGGTACCAGACAACAAATTAAAGGGAAGCAATAACCTCTGATAGTTTGATATGAGCAAGTACAAAACTACCACTCGCTACTGCCATGGTGAATTTCTTCAGCATTCCACTACAAATTACTAGAGGATCATTTAACTTTTAAAAGCATATTGATTTGTTGTATTTTGTTGAAATGCAAATCAGATTTGTACTTCCTTGGAAACCTCATCCTCAAAAACTTCTTTGTTTGCCCATAAAACTGCAATTTGGCTGAAAATAAGCTAAAATCTGAGCCCTCTGAAAAAATTGATGGCAAAACTCACACTGGCTTCAGCTAGGTGAAGGGTTTTGCCAGCCCCAGCCCTGCTGGAAGTTTTGTTTTCTCTGAAGATATATTTATATCTCTATGTCTATACATACAGAGGGGTTTATGCATAGATATGTAACACAACAACCTCCACATTGGTGTGCAAGGAATTATAGGAAAGTAGGTGTTAGATGTGAGGAATCTTTATTGCATTTGAGGAGATCAGTGTTTGCCNTCCACATTGGTGTGCAAGGAATTACAGGAAAGTAGGTGTTAGATGTAAGGAATGAGGAGATCAGTGTTTGCTATTATGCTTTCGACAGGGTTACTGTACAGGCTCTGCAGACTACGTCTGAATCAGAGCAAGCAGAGAAGTGGCAGGTTTTATTGGGTTTTCCTAAGGTGAGCAGGTCTGAGACCTGCTCTTGCATTTGGTGGAGTTCATTCACCCAGCTTCTAAGGGCTGGGCCAACAAGAACTTTCTTTATAGGTTTGTCACTACCCCTGAACTAGTCAATCTGCACCCAGCCACCAAGAGAAAGATCATGGGTTTATTCTATTCAGAGGCTACCAGGTGAAAGAGATGTTAAAATGGCTCCACAGGGAAGTGGTCACAGCACCAAGCCTGACTGAGTTCAAGAAGCATTTGGATGATGCTCTCAGGCACATGGTGTGACTGCTGGGGTCTCCTGCACAGGGACAGGAGTTGGACTCAAAGATCCTGATGGGTCCCTTCCAACTCAGCACATTCAGATTCTATGATTCTATGAACTTGAGAGTGAATGAAAAAGCTGCATCCATTTATGCTAGCAGGGACTCTCATACTTATGAAACTGCATATTAGATGACTTTTTTGAGGTCCAGCTCACAGCTCTAAACAAGTTCTACACAACATCCCACTAAAAATGTTGCAAACATTACAGATCATCTAGGCTCCTTTTCATTAGGCTGGATCTGCCTGATTTGCTGATTGAAGAATTATATGCATTCTCTCACTGAGCTCTGGATTTTATTAAAACACATCCATACAAATGGTAGAGAGAACATATTTAAAGAAGGAGAACTCACACCTTCTTCTGTACAGTTACGCATTCGGTGGAGTGTGTGCATATGCCTTCTTGACAGCTGTTGTTTTCTTTCAGGGATTAAAAATATCAATATTGATCTGGTTGGTACCAATTGAAATACTTATGTTATTTTGAGACTGTGTGATCTTTGCTAAATCAGATGAAAATTGATTAACTTCTCTGTCAATTATTTTAAAATATTTGTGGTGTTTGATAAAGTAAAAAGGGCTTCTGTGTTTCACAGGGAAGCCAGCTGCTTTGATTTTTGACAGCTCTCACTACCCTTGAGACTGTTTAGAAGAAAATACAAGGCATTTGTGACTACTATGATGCTAAGCATACTCTACATAGTACAACTCCTAATTATTTCATGCAAGTGGAGGTTCACATCTGACAAACAGAAGAATTCCATGGAAATGTGCTGGGTTTGTTTGTTCTTTTTCTCTAGCAGTTTAGGGGTTTTTTTTTTTGCTCACCTCTTTTATCCTGAGAAATTACTAAGACACCAGCAATGTTACAAAGAAGCAAATTAGCTTCTATGTTTTTCTGTTTGAACCTGGATAAGGTAAAAATACACTTCATGTGAAGACAGTACTGCAGGAGAGGAATCCCACTGAACACAGGCTCCTTGTAAAAGAGATGAGTGTATAGCAGCCCTTTCAGTTTGGGAAGGTGAATGAGAAGACCCTTCCCAGTATGGGGGCACTCCATTCCCAGCACAGCAACTTTCTGGAGCTGGAAATGCTCTTTTTTCCTGCAGACCAGCGGACAGGTGGAGGTGAAGGCAGCCAGTTTGTCCCAAGCATCCAGCCTCCCTTCAACACTCTCCCATGAGAATCCAGGAATGCAAGGCTGGGCCTCACTGGAACCATAAAACTCCCAGGGCTTTTGATGGGAAGAGGACAGCGCTGTGGCAAACACAGAGCTGTAAGAGCTAAATACAGTTATCTACAAAACCCACTCCACCCATGACCAAGATCAGTATGCTGCCCTGCAACTGCTAGTGCTTGCCTACATTAATGTGGCAGAAGGATGAAGCTCTGTGAATTTTACTCATGTGGCAGCTATGATAGAAGAGATCAAATTTAAGAGTTAACTATAAATGAAAGAAAATGTTACTGGGCCAAATTTGGATGACTGGTAATGTGTGAGAGGAGTCCAAAGTCAACCACATGTTACTAATACTCTGTCCCAGTTTTGCTGGGACAGAATTCTAAAATCACATTCTTGTTCAGAGAAACTGTAGTTTTGAGAGGCTGCAGAACTCAGTTCTGTGACAACAAAAGAGATGAGATGTGTTATTTAGTTTATCCCCAGCTCTGGTGTGAAGGTTTCTGCAGTGACCAAGGTCGAGGGCAGTTTCAAACCAAGCAGGTGCAGTGGGCCAGGAGGGACAAAGCCCAGGGCAGCTGACCCAAGGTGGCCAACCCAAGTGTTCCATACCATAAACATCACCCTCACTATATATCAGGAAGTTTGCAAGGATGTCTGGGGGCTTCTACCATGGCTGCCTTCCCGAGAGGGTCCTGTCCATCTCGTTGGTCATCCCATGCCTGAGGCTGCTCCTCCACTTGCTGTGACCACCGCGTTCTCGCTGGAGCTGTCGTGCTCAGTGCTGGCTCTCAGCCCTCACTGCTGGGAGCACACAGCTCATGACTGCTGTCTGGAGCTGAGTATAACTGTGTGTCTTACATTAGCACTGGGGTTAATATTAGTTCATTATTATTATTCTATTAAATCTGTTTTCATTTCAACCCACTGGTGTCTTTTCCTTTTCCCAATTCCCCTTCCCAGGTGGGGTCAGGTGACAGAACAATTGTCTAAACTGACACACTCAAACTGTATTAGGACATATAAGCAGAAGAAATGTACAATTGACTCAATAAAGTTGCAATATATTTGGTTGCTTAAATAAATACAATTAGCAGGAGGCTTGGGTGAATGAAATGCACACCTCAGCCCACAGAGTCTGCAACTCACTCAGACAGACCCTGCACCTCCATCTATGAGAGCACCACACAAGTCACTGCAAAGTCTTTTCCTAATAAGCACTGAATGTTCCCCAGCAGAAAGTTACTGAGACTCAGCATCTCCTTGGAAAGAGCTCATAGCATCCAGATCAAAGGAGCCCTTCTCTACTTTCATGTAGTCTGACACTGCTAAGAGTTAAGTTAAACTCCCAGAGATTATCCTTAACTACTTGCCATTTGCATCTTCTGTTTCAGAACTGAAGAGGGCTCTGCATGCCCAAAAGCACATCTGTTTTTCCCAATTATGTCAGCTGGCTGAGGAAAGGATGCTGCCTCCCCTCATTATTACTTATTAAGCAGACTCTACCTTGCTTATTAACTAATGTGAATTTCACCTAAATACCTGAAATCTCTATCCCCTACCTTGCTGGATTCCCAGATGTTTGGGGTTGGTGTACATCATTTTACAGGATCAGGCCCTGCATTTGCATCCTTAAAGTATTCTTGGTGATCAGCCTGAAATGTAGCTAAGGGGATTAAAACACATGAAAGCATCTGATTTTGGAAGCCAACAACTCTGTAGCTTGACTAGTAAAGTATTCAAACTTGTTCTGAAACAGCAGAAAAAACCCTGCATCCCTGGCTGGGAAAATATGTCAAAACTGAGCTACAGTGAGAAAAGGGGTAATAAGAAAGGGCACAGATGCCTCTGTCTTAAAGAAAAGCTCATACTGACACATTGATGTTTCTCTAAAATGATGAGCAGGGAAGCTATGCTAGACACTGACAGAGCCCGTATTCTGCTCCTTGCTGTAACAATCCCCATTCATCCCCGGCATCAACCTTCTCTCTTTTTAATGAGGCTTTTCACTCAGGCTTTTCTGCTCAGCTATTAATCCAGCAAACAAGTCTAGGAGATTCTCTTTATGTCAGAGAGCCACCAGAATGTATTGAGTTCTGTCCTGGGGCTGATGACAAGTGAGTTGAGAGTTTGTGGATGTGAATTAAGGGGTGGGCTAGCATGGGTGATACTGCTGTGGGTGTCTATTACAGGCCACCTGATCAGGACGAAGGAGTTGATGAAGCTTTCTACAGGCAGCTGATAGCAGCCTCACAATTACAGGTCCTGGTCCTCATGGGGTATTTTAACTACCCAGACATTTGCTGGAAGGCCCACCCCGCCAGCCATTCTCGGTCCAGAAGGTTCCTCCAATGCATTGATGATAACTTCTTGATGCAAATGGTGGATAAACCAACTAGGAGAGGAGTGCTGCTGGGTCTTATACTTACTAACAAGGAGGGTCTAGTTAAAGTGGTGACAGCCGAGGGCAGCCTTGGCTGCACTGACCA